>CM032665.1:2615477-2708524 GCA_019095985.1 Streblospio benedicti | reverse complement strand
CTAGATGCGGTCGCCAGAGTCTCGACATACATCAGTCTTGTTATGTTAATACAATGTATATGTGACGAGTCTGACGAATGTCGAGACTGACGACCGCATCTAGGTGAGATTTTTAACGTGCGACGTAAGTGTTTGGCAACACTAAGTCTGCAGTGGACAGGTCATGAACACACAAGTTGTGTCACATCGCGGTCAAATCCCATTTGAGAGTCAAACGCTCTAACCACTGTACCGCTGAGGACCACATTAGTATGGAACAAAGACGGTGAAGCTATTTTAGTCGATAAATTGCCCCTGTGTCACAATCAGTCAATCTTAGTCTGACACATACTCCCAATAAACAAATCAGAAAAGGAGGTTTCGGTCCATTTCTACATGCTGTACAGGGTATTGATTAGACACTGGCCACTCGCCCCTGGCTAGTGTAAATTTCTATTGGCTAGTGTAAATTCAAAGTCACTCGCCACAGTAGGCGAGTATGATTACTTGATTCCAACACTAATAACTAAGGATGGCTAGTTTGGATTGAACATGGCGAGTGTAAATTGAGAGTCACTCGCCACAGGCCAGTGTTCTACTGAACGAGTCACTTTCCCTGCTGTGCGGCGAGATCTTCAAATCTGTCACCACTCACCAACAACCCATACTTTGGAATCACCCTTAGTAGTGATCTGTCATTCACACCGCACATCTGTAAAGTTTCTGCTAAAGCCAGTCGCACATTTGGGTTCATCCCCAGAACAGGGTCAGGATTAGCCACTCTTCTGCTCGTATTGACTAGTAAAAACTAGTGGAGGACGAGTGCTAATTTTTAGAAACTCGTCCTTTTGACGAGGAGCAATTCTGAATAATTTGTCATACAGATATAGCGTTTGTACAAGGAGGACGAGTACATTTTTTGCAGGACGAGTAGATATTTGAGGGTCACTAGTCCTGCTGACAAGTAACACTTTTCCACCTAATCCTGACCCTGCAGAACACTGCGCTGATGCTCTGCCAAACTTAAATAGATGACATACTTTGTGCTCTGCCCTTCGACTCTAGAATATGCTGCCCAAATATGGGATTCGCTGCCAAACAGTGCAGAGGCAAATAGCGGGACAGCTAAATTTGTGTCAAATGACTGGGGAACCGAGAGTATTGTTACCGCCCTCCTGCGTTCCCTGGACTGGGAGCCAATGGCCTCCGGTCGCACGAACATGAGCCTTGCTCTCAAGGCATTGCCCTCCTTTACCAGATAGTGAAGGAAATGTCCAGTTACAAGGTCTAATCAACGTAGGTTATCTTATCCAGACACGTTCTAAAACCAGTCACTTTGGAACTTGCTTATACTGGGCACAATTAGAGATTTGGAATGGTCTCAAGCCACTCGATACCAAATGTGACAGTGTTGAGTCCTTCAGGCAATGCCTGACAAGGGCAGAATACTGACACCCCATGCATGCGCAACAACCAACCTAAATGTTTTTTGTCAGGCTTGGCCTGCACGGCCTGTTGATATATCAAAAGAAGAAGACATTTGATTCATGAAGACAAGGTTAGATTTGTCAGAGATTTGAAAGTATTCCGTATATTGGAATTAAATGTTTTCAGTACAGGAATAGATACCTGTCCTAATATTTTTTTCATAACCATTGGACAGATATTTATCAATGTAGTATAGTCTAGACCTATAAGTCAGACATGGAATTTCCACATTATTTTAAATTCTGAGAATAGATCTATTGTTCTTCACACATCATGTTGTTTAGGTATGCATATCTTTGTGTTTGGTAAAATTGAATTTTAAATTTTGAACTTTTGCAGGAAATCGAATTTATGCAGAATTCTCTCCAGCAGCTGAAAATGGTACAACAAAAGTTTATTGAATCTCAAGAATGCCTAAACAAAGTTCAGCCGAGCAGCAAAGGCAAAGACATTCTAGTTCCACTTACTAGTTCTGTATCCTTTGAAGGAAAATTGCATTACAAATAGCTATTTATTAAATAAAAGTGGTAATGGAAACCTAATTGAATCAATGTATATAGTCCCATCTTGGAGGTTCCATAATCAAAACACTTCTTAGAATTGATGAACAATGCAATGATTTCTATTCAGGGGCATTTATGAGGACATTGGCGTGATTTAGCACACACACATTTTTGAATTTATATTGTCGCTTCTTAGGCATCTTAAACCACAAACATTTAGGTTATGAATTTAACCTCTTAGATTTCTACTACAATTTACCCTCTTAGATACATACATGTATGCTTTGCAATTGCGAACTTTATACTTTGATGAAATGGATTAAACAAAAATGTTAAAGCTGATTGGATAATTTTGTGGACAATATTATACTGAATCAATATTAATAACATTTATTCGTTAACATATATGAAGATGTATGTTGGAGGACAGTTGGATGACGTAGAGAAAGTTCTGGTTGATGTTGGAACTGGTTATTATGCAGAAATGGTATGTTGTTCACACATCTGTTAAAGCATGGAGGTTATGGTCAGACATTTATTAGCATTATTAAAGATTTTTTTTTTCTTTCTTTATCAGAGTAATGAAAAAGCTAAGAGTCATTTTCAAAGAAAAGTTGACTATCTTACAAAGCAAATGGAGAAAATCCAGCCACTTTTGCAAGACAAATTTAGAATGAAGCAAGGTTTGTACAAATTTATGACAGTATTTTTTCAATCTATCAACACATATAATTAAATTTATCAATCATTTCAAATTACTCTATATATATCTTAAAAACATCTTTTTAAATAAGCCTCTTGAGTAAGGTTCTCTTATGTACAATATTTATTTAGAATATCTTTAATGAAATTTAGAAATTAGGAAAAATTAGGAAAAATATTAAAATGTTTGCTATTCACTGTCCTGAAGCAAACCCTATTCGATGTTTATTTGACCATAAGAAAAAAAGTTTTATGGCATATGGGTATACTGCAAACTTACAAAATATATATTTTCATGAATAAACTAATTTGTTTTGTTGTTGCTTTGATATGTTTAAAATGGTATGTTGTTTTTCAGCTGTTATGGAAATGTTACAGTTGAAAGTTCAAGCAACACTTGCTTCACAAGGACAGGCCACCAAGAGTTAATATACAATGTGAATGAATGGTCTTGCAAAGAAAACAAAAATGTGTGCTTCTGTGAAAATTGTTTTCAGACTTTTACTTGTATAATTCCTTGTTACCTGACAATTTACTGACTTGCTTATAATGATAGCAACTTTTTATTTGTTCATGTGTTTTGTAGTTTTAAAATAAATGTTAATCACATGCGAGTGTTTGGATTTTATAATGAGCACATTTTGATGATTGGTAACAAATTACCGTAAGCAAGCGATCATAAATGATGATTCCTTGGGGGTCGTCCAACTTTTCTGATTCTCTTTGGGGGGGGGGTCGTTGAACTTTTTTATCACGCTATGGTATATTGTTTTCAAATATTCTTTTAGCACTGCAATGACTATATAGAGGACTTTTTCTTTAGCGGAGGGTGGGGTGGGTCACTCTACTTTTTAAAATGTTGATGGGGGGGGGGTCGGTTAACTTTTTCTTAGCGCCCAAATAAATTGACAACCCCCCGGTATTGCTATTTATGATCGTTCCCTAAGTTGAGCACAGAACAAAAGCCACGGGAAATTAATTCACACAGTTTAATTGGTTCTATAAATGTTAGGGGTTATAAAAAGTTGAACTTTTTTTTAGCTCACCAGCTGTGAAACAGCATGTGAGCTTTTGTGATCACCTTTCGTCCGTCCGTCAACAATTCATATTTTACTAAATAACTTCTTCATTTTTCATTTGATATTCACCAAACTTGCATACAACTTATTTGCCTTTCTCCCACTTTCATGCGAATTTATGAATGAACCAGCAGTGGGAGATTTTCTTATCTCCCACGGTTGATTTTCTTATCTCCCACTGTTGGCGTGGGAAAATAGCATAAATTTACTACGTTTCATAGAATCCAGAGCGCAATCAACGTGAAGCCATACGTCTGCGTTGGAAAGCATACGTAAAACGTACTCATCCTGATGTCTGCATACGTTTGGAAAACAAACAAGCACAATAAGATTTACTTATTTCATATTTAAAATGCACCAAAAGTGGGAGAAACAGGGTATTGCATTATGTTGGAGTGGGAGATAGAAAAATCTCTGCGTGGAGTGTCACCTCGTTCGTTTCGCCACCGTCACTGTGACATCTCCACTCGGTGAGAGATTTTTCTATCTCCCACTCCAACACATGCAATACCCTATTAGTCTCCTCATGATATCATATTTGAATCATTCCTCTGGGTGTAAAATTGGCTCCCCAGGGGTCCATATTAAAAAAATCTGATTAAATGAAAGTTTCACCAAACTTACACACATTTACTACATAATTTCTTTATTTTTCATTTGCTTAGCTGTGAAACAGCATGTTATCCCAGAACTATATTTGAATCATCATGCCCGTGGGTGGCAAATTGACCCACCCCCAAAAAATTGTAATAAATGATGAATCTGATTAAATAAAACTGTTTCACCAAAACTTGCACATATTTTCTAGATTCAACTGTGAAACAGCATGTGATCCCAGAACTATATTTGAATCATCATGCCCCTGGTGGAAAATTGACCCAAACCCCACCAAAATTGGAATAAAGGCTTCTTCGTATATCATTTAACACAACTTATTTGGCTGTCACATTATGATATCATATTTGACTTATTCTCCTAGGTGCCTAGCATTATGATTTCATATTTGAATCATTCCCCTGGGTGTTCCAGGGATCCTTAACCCTCCCCCCAAAATAAAAAAAAATAAAAAAATAAATGATGAATCTGATTAAATAAAACTGTTTCACCAAACTTGCACATATTTTCCAGATTTAGCCGTGAAATTAAATTTCACAATTCAAGATTGTGAGCCCAGTTGAGCAAAGACTACATGTAGATCTAGATCACCACCAATTGTGGGATTAGTCATTGATACGAATATGTCTAGACCTTTTATATTTTTGTGCACTTTGGTTGACATTTGTGGAATTCGTGTTACTTTTTATGCCAAATTATGCTTGGTAAAGAAAAAAGAGAACTTTGTTCCACTTTTGAGGAGTGTGACAAAATCGTAGACAACTGCTTCAATGGGCTTTGAAGAGTTTCAATTTTCACAAAGCCCATTCGATGCACAGCCTCACAGGAGCAATTTATAGAGATATATTGCTGTTTTGCTTGTTCAAACAAACCTGAAGCGTATAGCTTCAGGTTTGTTTGAACAAACAAACCTGAAGCTATAAGCTTCAGGTTTGTTTGAACAAGCAAAACAGCAATATATCTCTATAAATTGCTCCTGTGATTCGATGCAGCTGCCTTTGGTTACATCCGTCGTTATGGACTGTCCTGTTGTTACATCTGTCAGATCTGTGAAATGGTCACTGTCATGACATAATTCCATATTAAATGTAATCTGGTGTATTTGGCTAGTTTTATGAAATCTTTATTTTACTGGTACGAATTGAAACTTTTTATAGGAAGTAAAAACACATGGACCGAGTCAAATCTAGATTTTCCTGCAATCACAAAGACAGTGCATTTCTTTTTGATGATGCTATAATGGCCCCAAAATTACAATGCAAACTTCACTGCACCATTCCAGTATTTATATGTAACCAAGCAACTGGTGAACGGGCATAGGTGAGACACGGTCCAGTTACTACACTTCGGATCACTTAATCCATGAGGTGGATCTAGTAAACGGATTAGACGACAAAAAACAAAACATAGGATATAGGCTGATAAGTTTACACGCTCATGGCTGTTAGAACTACATGTAGTACTGGAGTGGATAGATAATTTAACATGTGGTTACAATAAGTACATGAATGAACCAGAGATCTGTAAAAATGAAGTCACAGTCACTGAAAAATTATCCAGATATTTATTTGGAATTTTATAAGCAATAAGGTAAGGCAGTTTTTAGTACACCATTTAACTTGAAAGATACGGTAATTTTACACCTACAATATTTTGATCAGGTTTTTTTTCAAATTTTTCCTAATATTAGAAATAAAAATAAATTCCAATGACTGTTTTAGATTATTTCATGCGGATAAAAATGGTAAGAAATTAGACCTCTCAAAAAGTTTCTGTTCTTTATAGGTGGGACGCGAACCCACAACCTCTGGGTATTAAAATATGTAAATGTATATTATAAAATACCGAATTACTTAAAAGCCTTTCCTCTAAATGGTTGAAAGTTCAATTTAAAAGTCGGCCCATGGGCTTTTATTTGATGGGGATTTTCATATTAGGTGTGCTATAGGTTGGGGGTTTTACTTAAGGTTATTGACCCTGACTCCTTAAGCTTCCTCCATTGGATTGGCCTACAAAAATTGCTGAAATTCAACCCAGTTCGAAATGTTCACTTCCCAACCTACTTGAGTAAATACTTCGATCTATAAAATGGTCTCTTTCATTCTTATACTACTATATTAATTACGGAAGGCACTTATTTACATGCAAAACAAATTAATGATTTGTACGCCTCAAGCTTCATAAATCATATATTTCTTGTTCATGTTCATTGATGTTCATTGGCAAACATGTATGTTTAGAGAAAATTGGGGACTTGGTACCAAAAAGAAAAAGAAAACTATTGCATGAAACAATCGGTTTCCTAATTAACAAAACATGTAAGGAAAAGATAATTGTTTGATATATTGCTGAAGAATCATGTATCAATCTCTTTTCACATGCAAGTGAATTGGAGAATACATTACTTTTGATATATGTTTTTTCAATATTCTATCCAGATCTGCATGTATATAAACTAGATATCTAGGGGTGAGATTGAAAATGCTATGATGGATGCATATGGGTCATATTCAGAAGGGAAGCAGTTTGGTTTATTTTTGAAAAAACAATTCCGCAGGTCAATTGCTGAAAAATTTTTGTAGAGCGATAAAAATGTAAATGTTGAAATGAAATTTTGTGGACATGACAAAAGTGAGCATATCATAGATCATCTGAACAAATCGTAACTCCTGATGAAAAAAAAAAACAGGTGAAAATTAAAGTCCTTATCCGACCTCTATTCTCTAATTCAATATTAAATATTGACCAGCTCTTAAATCACTTTTATTGAATAATTTGTTTGTGAAGGTACAATGTCTGGAAGAGGAGCACGGGTTGGGCCGCTGTCTGTGCCATCTCCCAGTAATATCCAGTTGACATCGATGTCTCACAGAAACAGTCATGTTTCTGCCATCTACATCAATGAACCGCAAATGGCACAGAGTGAAGAAGATGTAAGTGGACTTTTACCTTTGTAAATTAAACATTAAAGGGGTGTTCCAAAAGGTATTAGGGATTAGGGAAGGGGTTCCTGGAACGACTAATCATGGGAAAATGGATTAGTTCTTTCTAATCAACAAGTACTCTTTAATTTACTATTAATACCGGGTATGTATTGAAATGAAAACTTTTTCAAACTACAAGGGGTCCGTAAAGTAGCAAATTTCGGCTATACGCCCATGGGCTTATATGCGGGGGAATATGGTATGTACATTTAAGAAATGTGAATTAAATGTAGGTAGATTAAATAATTTCTCAAAAGCACATTTCATATTCAAGCTGCTTCAACTGCATCTCTCCATGTTGGGCAGTTTATCAGTGTTGTGCATTGTAATACATTGTAGGGAGCATACAGTGATAACACCATGTTGTGAGCATTTTGATACGCTATTTTTCAGTGTTATAAAATTTACGGAGCAGACCTACATGTATGTCAAGTGAGATGGATTATATATATTTTGTTGATACTGCAATAATAGTAATATACATAGCAGCTAGTAACATGTATTACTTTGGTCCACAAAATGTTTATACTTTATTTCTATTCTGTCAAAACAATTTTGTGTTTGGAGACATTGCGCTAGAAAAATACATTGTCCACTTTATTCTGCTATAGTTACTCGGTATACCATTCTTACATGAACATAAGTTTAAAGAATAATTTAAGATACCGATTGGAACCTACATTTTGCTCTACGTCGAGCTTTTTGCTGATTTCGCAACAGCTTTTTCAGGCCGGATGACAACCTCAGCTGGTTACATGAACACCATGGTGGCTGCAGTCATGTGACAGCGGGGACGAATAGAAAGGGGGGCAGGTCATAGTCGAGGTCGCGGGCTCATTTCAGGCGAGCGCACACACATAGGCAGATCCAGGGGGGGGGGGCAAGGTGCGCTCGCCCCCGCTTTTCCCACCAAAATGCTTCATTTTCGTACGCTTTTTGGCATGTCCGCCATCGATCGCGCGTATAAAACCCATGAAATCCCTTTGGAACACCCCCTCCCTTTCCAAAAAAACCTGGATCTGCCATTGGCACATGTATTTCAATCGACTCCTGGATCTTCCTACGTAGTTCTGTTCCTAGCACGCCAGGTAGCGTTGTCCACACCAACAAAAGTGCCAACTGCATATGGGGATACTCGACCATGTCTGAACATGATCAGCAGCTCAGTCGTAACAACGGCCTACAACGCAACGAATATTGATCGAATCATAGTCGTTGAAGCGTCCATATCATATACTATCACATAGTCGTAGCGGTGTGGATGGGGCTTAAGTTTAACCTGCAATTTCTTCCAGCCATAACCCAACACATTGGGAGATATTGGAACACTGTATTCTGTACAGTACAGCGTAAAAGAGATTCCCGTAAATCGCTGTGAACATGGTTAAACTTGCCCAATACAGAGAAACAGTTGACGTACCGTGATAGTGATACTCGGAGTAGTGATATTGATGTTGAAACAAATAACACTACAAGAAGGGCTTTAACAGTAATGGTAGATCAACATGCTGCTGCTCCTAGGCAGAAATCAAAGTCAACATCAATGTTTGCAATTGTCAACTCTTGTTTATGTGCTATAGATATTTGCAATAAATTGGAGTGTATAATGTTTGTGGCATTGCATGACTCATTAATGTACCTGTTACAATGAAAGTACTTTGCATTAGTTCTTATAGAAGATAAGACTCATGAAAATGTTTGTTATCTAGCAGTAATAGCATGTTGTCTCCGCTACATGTACATGTAAATTACTTTTTTTAATCCAATTCACTTTATATCTTCACCATATCAATTCCATCCTTAATATCTCAACTCCCTGGAAAGAATACAGCAAATTGAAATCTCATTGAAACATTTGTGCATTCAAGTCTGTATTCAATGTGAGTTTTTTTTTTAAATTTTGATTTCAGCGTGTCATCTCACGGTGGGTCCAGGAAAACATCAATAAGCGTGTTTGTGCCAGGTTCACACCAAAGGCCAAAAAGGAGTAAGTTCAGCTATATCAATCAATCAAATCATATTTAACATCTTTGTTTCCCCAAATAGGGTTTGACAGATGATATGTTTTGGCTCAGATGTACATGTAGGCACCATGCCTTTTAATCATTATGCTCATCTATAATGGTTCATACGTGACATATATGTACATGAATATGATTAATTGTAATAGTGCATTTATGTACTCATATCCCATGTTTAAAATAATAGCTTGATTATTATAAATTTAACTAACACAGTCTTTTTGTTCAAAATGTGTACTTGAAATTTAGTTTTTTCAATTAACATCATATTCCTTTCTTTTTTATAGCAAAAATGGAATGGTCAAAACAGAGAGGTAAAATTTTTCATTTTCCTTATTGAACCAGTAAAAATGTAGCAAAAATCATGTTGGCATCTCCTTGTTAGAAGGAATTGATACAAGTATAAATGTATGTAAATTCATGTCTACAGTTGTTAAGATCTGTTTTATACAAGTTTCTATAGTCTTTTGTTGTGCAGCATTATAACTTATAAGAGTCATGTCATGTAGTGAAATGAGCATTATAACAGTTCTCAATGTTTGCTAAATATTCATAATTTTTATTCAAAGTTTAGTTGGACTACTAGATTTATACAATTTCCTAGAATCCTTATTAGTATACGTTTCATAACCTGAATGAATGAGCAAATGGATATAGTATAGAAAGAGATGAAGCAAAGTGATGTGCTCCGGTATAAACTCTTTATATGTGTTTGCAGCATTAATAACATTTTGTTTGCACATTTTGCGTCCATTTGTAGGGACCCAGTGTGTCACTGTAACTACAAGAAGAGCAAACACAGCCTAAACGCCCAACAGTCATACCGTGAGGACAAAAAAGACTGGAACGTTACGCATGACACGGAGGCTCTGTCAACAGACGCTTTTGGAGAAATCCAGTTTGTTCAGTATGGATCTAAAGTGGGAAAGGTTTGTCCATTTTGCACTCACAGTAGTGATGGTAAATACGTGTAAGAAGTTCTTGTGTTTGTGCTACTCAGTGGACTCTCCAGTCATCATTTATATAACTTATTGATTGTTAAGTGTCTTAGTTTCAGACAAGTTCCATTGTTTTGTTGCATACATACATGTACATGTAATAGTTTTATAATCTAATTTTAGATATACCTTTGTCTCATGCATTACCAAAAGGTTAGAAATTCATTCTAATCTTCACTCCCGGATTCAGAGCAGTAATAGGAAAAGTTTGAGAAAACTGCAGAGCATTATCAGCTCAAAATTGAGGTTCTCAGTTAAATATTGAAAAACCAGATCCATACATTGTATTTAACTTTATAAGTGGGATTTCACCCCTTGAAAGAGAAATTTAATGAGTGGTTCACAGTACGATTTGGCTGAACAGAAAATCCTGTGTTTACTTAAATCTATCACAAAAGGTAGTTAGGCCCTTGAGCACCCAGCCTACCCTGTAGTTAGGTGCCTGGAAATTACAGTATGTCATACTGTTGTGTGTATTAATTAATACATATTTTTATCTTGGTCCATTTTAGTACATCCGTGTTGATCACAATACCGAAATGGACACCATGCTAAGACTGTTGACGAAGTACTGGAAATTAGAGCTTCCAAGTTTACTTATTTCCGTCACTGGCGGAGCTAAAAACTTCAATATGAGGACACGACTCAACGAAGTGTTCAGGCGAGGTCTAATGAAAGCTGCAGAAAGTACAGGTGCTATGCTCAGCAATACCTAATATAAAAGTTTCAATAAATGAGTTCACAAAGTTACATGTATGTTTCATTTTAATGAAATAATTTTTCCAATCAGAATCAGATGGATGGCTTGGTTTCCTTGTGTTTAAATGCTATTTTTTAAAATTTCTCATACATGTAGATGAAATATTAAAAGGTACTTGATGTAAATGTCATAAGCTATGTTTTTAAAACACATGGTCTGTTAGGATTCATGCTCTTTTATTCTACCAACGTAAATTTCTATACATCAAATGCTTCCTTTTTATTATACCACGTTCACACCAACGGCGCATTGATGGCGCTCTAAAGCGGCGTGTAATGCGGCACCAGAGCGTATCAAAGCTTGATTAGAGCGTCAGGGTCTTAATAGATCTTGGGAAATCTTTCAGTATAGCATGGCATTTGGCAGGTGCGCCAAAACTTTTTAAATTGTTAAAATATTTTAGAAGCTCTGTCACGTTTTGATGGAAGCGCTGATAGCATATTAAAACTTCACAAAACGTATCAGAGCTCAACAAAGCTTGACTCAAAATGTAGGAAATCTTAACAGAGCTTGGTTCAAAGCGGGGAGCCCAGTCTATAGTCTTATATAGGCTATTGCAATGGGTCAAACTGGCATGAAATCGGCGATCTGGGCATTTGCCAATGTATAACAGAGCTTAACAGAACGTAACCATGCACAACAGACATTGGTAATCGTGACAGTGTGTGATTTAAAGCGTCATAATCGCATCAGGGTGTAAGAAATCTTATCAAAGCCTTGTCAAAGTGGGATCAAAACGTAAGGAACATTAACAAGTAGGAAAATAGTTAATCTCCTTAAGTGGCAACCGATTCCTATCAGAGTATACAACACCTTTTCAGACAAACAAAAATGATGGCGCTTTGCTCGCAGATTTAAAGCGCGGGATGCTCCGTCGCTGTGAACAGGGTATTATTGAGTAAAATTTCCTACTTGTTTAAAATGTACGTCTGGCAATAGGGACGTTTGTGAGAAGAAAGTTACATGAAAAAAGTAAAATATGAGTAAAAATTGTCCTTAAACCTACATACATGTGGAATCCACAGGAGCTTGGATTATTACGGGCGGGATGCACGCAGGAGTTATGAAGTATGTAGGTGAGGCAGTCCGCGACTACAGTATCGCCCATGGTAACAAGACACAAGTGGTGGCCATCGGTATTGCACCATACGGCTGTGTCAACAACAAGGTGGGACATTATCCTCCCATTACACATAATTTTGCTGTAGGTTACCGATACGGTAATGTAGTTGGTCCGAACCTGGTCTTGTAAAATCGAATTAAGATTCACACAGTTTAAAAAGTGAGTAATATCTAGGTTCACAGCACTTTCTAAGTACAAAACAATGAACTAATCTGCATTTTATATGGACAAAAGACATGCGTTATTCTTCAATCTACATGTACTTGAATACACAAGTTTATTACCTCATGAAGGTTATTGCTCCAGATGTATAGCGGTATGTTATGATGTGTGGTGGCCCACAAGAGTGCTGTAGCTTTTTTTCACCTTCCTATTGTACATTTGCTCAATTGAAATCTATATAGCGTTATCACTATAGGTCATTATGATCAGCTCTGTTGAATTTTAAAGTTAAACCAAATTAATTACCTTGTGACCATAAAGATTTATGTAAAATCCATCACTTTCTTACTGTACATGTGTAAGACGTTTTCCATTATTGGGGACAGAACGCCACATATAAAAATACATGTGTGTGAAATAGGTCTATTCCTCTGTAGGAATGCCTGACATATGAGCATGGCGGGTGGCCGGCTGAGTACCGGGTGGACATGAACCCTGCGTCCCGGAAGCAGGCACCACTTGACCACAACCATTCACACTTCATTCTCGTGGACAATGGGACACAGCATGAGTATGCCGTCGAGATTCCATTCCGTGCCAAGCTTGAGAGTAAGATCTCACGCCTGAAAACGGACGCACAAGATGAAGGTGAGTTCTCTTTTGCCATAGAAGAGGATTCTTTCGCCAAAGAAATATCAATCACTTGGATATATACAATGTATATCGTATTTAGTATAGTGTAGATTCATCTATCAATTTACTTATATTTACTGCTTTCGCTGTTGTAGAATCTGTTACCATTCCGTCTGTGTGCGTTGTATTGGAGGGAGGTCCTGGAACTCTAGAAACAGTGAAATCCGCCATCATGAACAGAACGCCAGCAGTCATTGTCGAAGTGAGTAGACATGAATCAAAACAAATCTAAAGAAAAATATTTCCACTCTGCTATATTTGGGTGTTTTTAATTTACTTTTGTTGTGTACGAACTGTGGTAGAGTTGGATTAGTATTTGTACATCTTCATTTTCAAGAATGTTAAGGGTTTAAAGGGTTCTAAAGGGTTTACAATAGTAATATATTGTTTTGGAAACATCAGGGGATACAAAAAGCATGTGGTTAGCTGCTGGCTTGGCTAAAGCCTCGGTAGATACAAGAACTGTATCTAACTAACCACATTCTTACAATGTACATTGTACATGTATGATTCAGCTGTAAGAAAATTCCACGTGGTATAGGAAAATAAAAAATATGAAAATCATTGATCATCAAAATCATAAAAGTTGATCTTTGTTCAATTTTTAGAAATGAAAGTAATACATTTGCTTACCTTGATTTGCAAGCACACAGAAACATCCCACTCACTGTATTTCAGGGTTCTGGCCGAGCGGCAGATATTCTGGCATATGCCTATGCCAACTCCAAGGAAGAAGAAGTCGAAGTTTCTGACAAACATGGGAATATTCACAAAAGGTGTTCATTTGATTCATAATTATTTTCTAATATACGGTTTTGATACAATCTAATTTCATGGCTATTTTATATTCTAATTAGTCCCAGCACCCAGCAAAGTTTGTACAGGGACTACTGTTTTCGTTTTGCCTTAACCTATGTCAAATGGTTTAATGAAAACCTAGTTTATTTTAAGATTCTTATTTTGCTTGTATTCCACAATCCACATACACTATTTGAACTTACTATGAATGCATGAAAAAAGACTTTTTTCATCAATTTGCTACAAATGTACATGTTAAATATGATATTGAATTCATAATAGTGTTTTCTTTGTTTTAATGATCTTTTTTTTCTGATTCAGAGTGGTACCCATTGTTGAAGATTCTGTTTGGCAAGAAGTTGAAAAGAGAATTTTGAAGGAATTTGGTAGTGATAATGTTGTGCAGAGATTGAATTGGGTTAAAGAATGCCTTCAAAAGCGTGATCATATGACTGTGTTTCGTCTCGACTCTAATGAAAATACGATTGACGTAGCCATTCTTCACGCACTTCTTAAAGGTAAGGGTTTTTTCGATTTTCATGCTGCAAAAGCTGGAAAAGACTAACTAACGGTACACTATAGTTTCTAAAGGTTTTTGTGTCATCAAGGATTAATAGATTAATTTGATGCTTAATACCTCTAACCTACCGCTGTTTTTCCTTTCAGTATTGTTGGATCTACGTGTCGTATTGATTACTCATTATTATTATCAAAGATGTTTGCTTTAATTAATAGAAAAAACAATAACAAAATCATTCTATTGGTCCTTTTCATAGGTAACCATGATGACTCCAATCCAAGGTTAATCCAAAGTTATACATTAGCTACTTTACATGTACCGGTACATCTATATACCTCTACAAGTAGCTTAAATGTTAACAGGATTCATGTTTTACATAGACTTATATAAGTTATATGCCAGTTGAGGACTTTTCATTCTTTCTCAAAATACATGACACATGTAAACTATTTTCAAGTCATAAATCTACAATGTAGATTTGAAACATACGTTAAACATATAATCTTCTCAGCTCAGATTATAGTATCTTTCAATTTTGTAACTGTGTACCTTACTCTAATGTTTGCCAATAGCTCTAATGACACACAATTACAGCACTCAAATAAATTAATGGAAGTCACTGAGCGTTAATAATGTAACACAAACACTATTGATGTTGTCATGTTCATCATTGTGTCTGCTCCTCGGCAGTCATTAATCGTAATAATATCTTACTTGTTACATTATATTACAATGGTGGGTTTGGCTAATTAAGTGTGCAGTCTTTGTCTAACTCAACACATGATAGATAAGTAATGTTTTCTGTTGTTCTTAGTGAGCAGGTTGACACTGATGGTGGACAGATAATACTTCCCCCCATCTGTTTTCAAGATCAGACTTCTGATGATGTTCCAGTTCATGGGGAAAAAATGCTTTAAATGTACGAATGTCAAATCACCCCTGAGTAATAGTTTCATTGTGATTCAAAGTTTTACATTTTCAAATCTTTTTCTTCCATGTAAAAGCCAATTTGGCTTTATATGATGTGTTTAGTGAACCGGGGGAAGAGCACGAACCAGATCAAGCTGGCGCTTGCATGGGACCGCGTGGACGTAGCCAAGTCTGACATATTCACTGAGGACGCCAACTGGGAGGTACAAGTGTCCCTTATATAGTACGGTTAAGCATAAACAAATAATTGGCCAGAAACATAGGTGTTTGAGGGCACACATACAATACCATACAGTACAATAAAAGAGTCTTGGGTTGAAGTATCACCAGAGGAAGTTTATTCCATAATTTAGGTGCTGCTAGGTACATGTAACCTCACCTGTCTATTCTATATGTTGATAATGGTGTATGTTACTATTTCTAAGTATGTCACATGTGTAATATGCCACATTCTAACTTGTAAGTGACAGAAAGTTAGAAATAAACCATCAAGCTTTGAAACAGGGATATGATAATATTCATCTGAAAAAAAAGTTCTGCAAATAATATCTCACCTTTATCATTTATTTTTGTCCCAGGCTGGTGATTTAGACGATGTCATGTACATGGCTGTTATGAAGAATCGCGTGGATTTTGTGAGAATGTTCCTTGAAAATGGTGTCAGCCCAAAAGACTTCTTGACAAAGAGGAGGTTGCTGCAGTTATACAACAATGTATGTAATCAGGGGGATAACCACACTTTTTTCAAAGGTACACACGAAATTGCTCCATTTGATGCTGAGTTTTCTTGCTGCAACATTTGCAATGGGTGTTTTGAGTGTTACGATGCATTTAATTTTCATATAAATACATCCACATCATATAATTTTCTCACTATCATTATTAGATTGTTGATAAAATGTTGAACTTGGAGTGTTTGAAATAGGATATCATTCCTAAGCAATAGATTATATTAGTGCCCTTTTCAATTTATATAATTGTACATATTACTTATTTTAATGTGTCTAATATGACAATAAATAAATTCTATTAAATAGATAATACTAAAAACAGTTTTAAGTTCACCCCAAAATTGTGGTGATTTTTGAAAAAGGTACACATGTGTACTGTATCTTACTTCTTGTACGTAACAGTTATACATGTAGCTGTATATTGGATATGATAATTCTGTATCATGATCATCATGTTAATGTAAGGCGGTATACATGTACTAAGCTCCTTGTGGGAGTAACAAAAAAACAACAACAACAATTTTCTTAATTCAAATGACAAAATTATGATGCATCACCGTTTCAAAATTACTATTACATGTACATGTATTTGATTAATTCAAGATTGTCGTAATGCATATGCATGTTGGATGGTGAGCAAACTAAAATAGTTTTTGCCACCTAAATCAAAAGGTTCGCTATCTTTATATGAATATGGAAAGTGAATGTTCATAGTTTTCAGTTGAAAATGGTGCTTATTTATTTATTACATCATTAATCTACGAAAAATTTGCATACCGGTATGCTTGTAGATTCCAAAGAACTGTCTGCTGTATCAATTGCTGAGTAAACGAAAGGTGAGTTCATCATAGTATCAGTTGTTTATGGCAATCTCTTTCATACTGCCTATACGCAGTGTTTCAATAACTAAATTATTTTCAATGACTTGTGAATCGAATGATAATCATGAAATAGATGAAGATGGCATTAGTGTTGATTCTGTAGGCAGAATGCTATAACTTAGATTTTTTCATTTATTTATTCAAATTTAAACTTACCTCTTGATAATCAAGCATCAATTATTTCAGAAAAAGAACGAAAAGTTTTCCTTGGAAGATGTGGGCCACCTAGTACAGAGTTTGATGGGAGACTTTTACCGTCCTCTTTATTTAAGGGATAAAAGGTAATGTGGATGTTAAAAGGAGTTCTAAACTCTTGATTTATTTTCAAAACTAGCAATATTTAGTCCATAAAAGTCGGATTATGCAACCATGGTGTAGAAAACTGCATGAGCCTATGCTGGAGAAACTTACATGTAGTTCACAGTGTAACATCTAAGCAGAGGTAACTTGATGTGCATGCATGTTAAGTGTGTGACGTTTAATGAAGAAAGCGATTACACTAAAAAATTATGGCAATGAGAGGAAAAACTAGTTTATGTGGCTGTCATTTGGTACACGGGCCTAATATCATTTTTTGTTGTATAATGTAGAGACCAAATATATTTCAAGTGCTGTATTTAATCTTAATTTATTTTTATTCAATTTGATTTTAAAGATGTTTTTGGATTGATGCATTTTAAATTTGGTTTTGCAATTGTGATATGCATGGAAGATCTTACCTTACAGACCAGGTAGATGGCAACCTCATATATCAAAGACTGTACAGTGTACAATTTAGGCTTAATAATTATGTCAATATTCTAACAGATACAAGGGCCTGAATGTGGAGCAGATCCTGTGTGACCTGCCATCTGGGTCCAACCACTTGATGGAAGACGACGATTTGGAGAGCAGGAGCGAGCCGTTAGATAAAGGTAAATAGAAAAGGAAAAGTATTGAACATCATATAGAAGTAATTTCGTAGTATTTGGAATCATCATATGAGAAAGAAAAGAATGAGTTGCTAAAACTTCTTACTCGTCCTTCACAAGTATTTACTAGTCAATTTCGACCGGACGAGTAGCTAATCCTGACCCTGTTGACACCGAACATTGTGATGGGTGCGATTCATGTGGTTTAGTAGGAGTTGGTAAAAAAACGTTAAGGTGCATAAACGTAAATGTAATTTTGCTTTGTTAAAGTTCCCTTTTCCATCTTATCAGCTGCTTAGCCAATTTTCGTTCTTTCATACTAGATAAGTAATTAAAGATTTCAGTTTTATCTGAAATTTTGAGTGACTAGAATGATATGTATTGTAAAGTAACATGTTAAGAAATGGTTATATTGCTCAAGTTATCCATTAATTCAACATATCAGAGTTTTATATGAATGTGTTCAACTGAGGTTTTTAACCCTAGCTGTAGAAGCGGACGCATTTGGCACAAGCTTGCTGATATCGAATGATAAACAAAAGAAGAATATGATGGGAAGCAATGTAATGATAAGTGAGTGATGTATTTTTATGTGAAATTTACATCTGTTTTGTTGTCTAAATGTACTGTAAGGTGTAGTTATCCTATAGGACGTAATTCTTATTTTAGTTATGTAATTTTGTTTGTTTAAACATTTCTTTGTTATAATATGACACATCGTAACTCTTTCTACTATTCAGTTTATTTCTGTATGTTGTACGCTATAGGACAGCCATTTTATTGTTTATGTACATACATGTACACTGCGAACTCTGCGGTTACTTTTGTCTCATTCAGTGTTTAATGGTACATAAGTGTTGTGATAATGATTTTCACTACAACAGTTGCTATAAATTGCATGTTTGTGTTCTATGTTAAAAGGGTGCATACATCTTCTAACCAACAATGACAACATACCGTGATGTTCCTCATAGAGGCAATCACTCTCACTAAGACCATACACATACATGGCTATACATTGTAATAGGGGGTAATTAAATAATAAAAAATCCTTTGAATCAAACATACACATATTCCTATTCAACTACTGTAAAAGCTATTTAATCATTTCATATATGTTACTGTCAACTATGAGTGCTATGAATATCTGAAAGGAAGGGCCCATACTCGTATAAAGGCTCACCACTAAAATTACGTCATATCAAATTGATTAAAAGCAGTACTATTGGAATGTCAATAGCTGCTCATGTAAAAGTCCACCCGATTAATTGATGAAGGTCTATTCATAAAACCATCTATAATTTCAACTTCTCAGAATTTCACATAACAAAATGAGTGAAAACTTATGTCAACAAAATCCAGTGCCATCCGTCTATTAAGGACATTACGGTATGGTTGATTGTTGGAGGGGATAAATGTTTGCGCCTGATCCACAGTGCTCAAGCAGCTTGACAATTGGTGTTATTGTTTTTTTTGCTTTTGTCATCGGCAGTATTGATGATTTTAATTCACAGATGCATCATGCCAATCAATGGTTTCCTTGACGTCTTCCATGGCTCAGTTCCAGTACATGGGTAATAGTGTGAAAGTAACGCTTGGCGCTCTTAATTTTGCATTCATCACACTTTGATGATTATTTTCACCTGTTATAGTCTGTGCCATAATACAGAGGGTTAACTAATAGTATGAATGAAGGGGGCCTAATAGTATCTATTGGCCCTGTGCGTCAAATGGTTCTAGCCAGTGCTGGTTGGTGTCAACTGTTCATGGTTCGACATGTACATGTATTTGGTATGTGTGCTATTATGTTTCATGTTCTCAATTTTTGCCAAAACCATCAGTTTCATAATCTGAATTTGGAGGGATACGTGGAATGTGGTTTTCAATGCAAGCTGTATTCATTATTTTTTATATGCACAACTAAAAGATAAGAATAGGTTTCTTTTGAAAAAAAATGAGAACTTCAAACACTTAACTATTGACATGAAGCATAATTGGGCCACAGACTATAACAGTGCTTTTAAGCTGCTTTGATCACTTTCAATATTATGTAAATGGTAGCCCCCGTTAGTATAGTTTCATTACTTACCATAGTTGCATATTTTAATATTTAATAACATGCTCTTCTATAAATGATTATTTACCTGACAGCCACAGATCTTAATTGTTCAGTGGAAGTCTTTTCTGAGTATGAATTTAATATGTGACAGTATTTGTTTTTGACTTGCCTTTTTTCTGGTACTTTTTATGAATACATTTGACAATCACATTTAGATTCCTATTTCAGATCAAATATAATTCTTTGTCGTTATTTATGACTCAAAAATCATAAAACTACATAGACATTGATCTTAACATACACAATTATGATTACATACAAACAATTATTATCAAATCCAGTTGTGATCATTGCCTTCTCTGTCTCGTATTTTATAGACCATTAATTTATGGGATGGAGAAAACATTGGTATGTATCTCAGTAAACCCTCACATAGTACTAGTATCAACTACACAAGTACAAATAGTTGAAAAAAACATAGACTACGATATCTAAATTGAAATATACAAATGAAATATTTTGTTACGGATTTGTAGTGGATGTGAATGGTGGGAAGGAGCCCAAGGCAGACTTTGATGAACCGGTGCGGGAGGCTTTCCTCTGGTCCGTCCTCATGAACCGCAAGGACATGGCCATGCTCTTCTGGGACGAGGGAAAGGTCAGGAGCCATACATTACCATAATCAACACTATCCAAGGTTTCACCCTCATGTTACCATGTTACTGCCCACCTCAAAATTTAGATCATGCAAAAATCTAGTCTATAGAAATTTCAATGTTCCTATTTCAATCGTTCATATAAAAGCCCACCCCCTCAATCTCCAGGCCGAATGACACACATACCACAGGTCTAGGTGGTATTTACATTATAGTAACTGCCACACAATATAACTGCCACACAATACAACGGTAAGTTAAAAGTTAACTGGCAAGGTAATATTTTAAATCAGCTATAACGTACTGTTAAAATTCCATGGCTTTTTCTACCCTTCGGTAGTAGTGAATATCTTCAAGAGACAAATTTGTAAAAATAACTGATAGGGTGCATAACATTTTAGCCTGGTATGTTTGATTTGAAGTCTGTCTGCCTGAAGAGCAGATGAAATGCGCAGAATATTTTTATCTCCTTTCCTTGAACATGTAGTTGGATATTCAAATATAAAGGCAACAGGCTCATGAGCCTAAATCGAGAGGTTGCGTTCAACAATACCTGAACCCAAACTTTTGCAAATTAGGTGTTCTATACAATATGGTCTGAATCACCTTGATTGGGGAATAAATTCGGCTTTCAATTAAAGTTAATTATTTATGTGTTTACTCAAGGCCTTCCCATTTACTAATGTCTTAGAACCACTGACCTGGAAAAGAGGACAATGGATTAAACTCGTCCTCAGCTTGAGAACAATGCATAAATGGCCAACCTTAATGCTTGTTATTATGTCAACAATTTCATTCATCATTTGTTTTGATAAATGCAGATATTGACATATTCTGAAGGTGCTCATACAAAACATGTATATACTGTAGTTTCTTGAATAGCCACCCTGGCGCTTATGGATTTAAAACATGCCATTCACCCAGCGCTTATTCAAGACAGGCGGTAGTTCAAGGCCGGCGCTTATCAAACAGAATGCCGCCGGTGCTTAGTTGATTAATATGTTTATTAACTACCATGTGGTATTTTGCTTGTAACTTTGTTATTCCAAATGCGATTTTGATAGTTAACATATCATTTTAAAGCTAAGACACACTTGGGTGCAAGTGGCGGTGTTCATTTGAAGTCACTTGAGTGAGGTACAGTGGCTGCTTCCTCAAGTGTGTTTAGCTTAAGTTGATTAAATCATTTTGCTTCAAATAGACACCTCCTTAATTTAAACGCCTATGCTAGACTTGTTGACCCGGTGGCTAAACAAGACCAGCGCCTAAGTAAGTAATATAGCCTCTACACCCGGCGCTTAATCAAATACCGGCAGTTGATCAAGGCTAAGCAGGTAAACAAGAAACTACGGTAATTTATTTCCATTCTATTACTAGGTGACTAATGTGCACACTCTTTGTACTTAGAAAATCATTACTATATTTGCATAGGATAGTAAATTACAGCAAGCTAATTCCTTTTCATTCTTGTTATGCATAATAACAAGAGCGTTAAAACTCCTATTAATTGTAATTGATTGTACATGCACCTGCATATTAGCAAATACAACTCAATCAAACTCCAGGGTACAGATCAGGGAAGTGGATCTATTGAGCATAGTGTCTATTGTACATGTAGATAGAGTCTTCGCAATGTAAGAGTCAAAGTGTACATATGGCCTGATCAACTGGAGATCACTATTACTCATGTGCAAATTATCTTGCAGAAAATTTAGGAAGTAGCTCTCTGGTCACATCAAGGGGCTAAATGGTTCATGTGTACATTGTATATATCAAGTCCCATGAAAATCGTCAGTATAGTTGGTCTTTCCTTGTTAGGAATCACTTCTTTATGAAGAACAATGTAAAAATTTGAAACAAAACTTTTCATAGTGTACATTGTATCATGTATTTGTGCATTTAACTCAGGAAGGTATTGCTGCTGCATTAACAGCTCAGAAGATATTGAAGTCACTAAATCAAAGAACTGATGATTCTGAATTATCTAAAGAACTGCAAGCCAACACCACGTAAGTTTTAAAAATCGTACCTGTAAGCATTTGTTACAAAAAGTGATTCTTATAAAAAATAAACAACTATTGCCCCCAAATGTACAAGTCTTATCTCAATTTTACATGTTCTATTCAATGATCTTATGTAAATACACTTGTCTCTTTAATTTTGAAGTGATAGAGAATATTTGTCCATAGCTCAAGTCACTTGAATTATTTATCTGTCCAGACAATGCAGATATACATCTCAGACTATTGACTAATCTTATTTAAGTTACATGTAACATATTGAAACCAAAAAGAGGCTCTTTATCTTGTGACTACTGAGTGTACATATGGCCTGATCAACTGGAGATCACTATTACTCATGTTCAAATTATCTTGTGACAACACATCATGGGTTAAATAAGTAAAATTAACATACGCCATACAATGCTCTTCTATAATGTTTCATTTTCCAGTAATGTGGACAGGACATCACATTTTAAAAAAGCATGTACACTACTGTCACCGTATAAGGACCACAGTAATAATAGAAAATTCCATTGAACTCAACCAGTTTTCGCGTTATAGGCATAATTTCCAGAAATTACCAGCGTAACACGTTTATAGCTCACTCCAGATGCCTTGGTGGCGAAGTTGTCCCGACCGGGTCAGAAACAAGTCATTGAAGATGGGGTTTAAACACGCGATTTTCTCATAAATTCTGTTATATTTGCAATACGGAAAATTCGGAAATACGATGGGACATCCCATAAATATGGACAATTCGGTACATGCAATTAGAAATTTCAGTAATTACGCGTAATCTGTGTGATTTCCAGAAACGAAAAATACAGTAATACTTTTACGGAAATAACTGTGGTCCTTATACGGCGACAGTACTTTACATCAACAAAGGTCATGTCTGTGACCCTAATTATCCATGCCTCTGATGCTAGTACTTTTTTTCTTATTGCAGGTTTTTGAGAACCTTGCAGTTGGTGTTCTGAGCGAGTGCTATGCCGAGGATGAGATCAAAGCACAGCTGTTACTAGTGCGAGAATTGCCCAACTTCGGCAACACAACAATCGTGCTGTTGGCTGTGGATGCGGACAACAAATCATTTATCGCGCATGCAGCATGTCAGTCACTCTTCAATGATATTTGGATGGGGAAAATGTCCAAAGACAATGGATTGATAAAGGCTAGTATTGCACAAAAACGTTACTTACATATTATGTCTTCATTCTCCCTGAAATGTGGTATCTAAAATTCATGATTACAAAGGTGATACACATAATTTGTAAACAATATGATGATGTCTTAATATGCTATAGTTGGAAAAAATAGTTAACAAATGATTAAAATTAATCACTCACGTGTTTTTTTTTCCAGATGATTCTTGCCATTGTCTGTCCACTTTTGATATTTCTGTTCATAAAGTTTCGGAGGGATAATCGAGAAATGTTGACAACCCCTGATACCAAAAGCAAAACGCAACCCAGCCAAATGGTACCTTCACATAATTTTTCGTTTTTTTCCAAGTAGTATTGCTTATTTGCATGACATGATCATGGACGGAGCTTATGTAATTAAGCAATCACCAGTAGTGTATTTAAAAAGCTATAAATTACAAATTTTCCAATAAATTTTCGTGCATGTTGACAGTTAAGTTAGGATAACCAAGAATATAAGAATGTTAATTTTGTTATTGGTAGCGCCAAGATTTCATCAATTCTATCTGAAATCTAGATTTTTTTTTATTTGTGATTATTTGATATCGTTTAATGCATTCAAACTAGACAACCTATTATTTAATGCACAGAAACGAGAGAAAACTGAATTCCTTCATAAGGATGATGGTTTACCTAAAGACAAAAAGAAGAACAGCAGTGGCTACAATCCCATCATGAAAGTCATCCATTTCTACAATGCACCGTGTGTCACATTCATATGCAATTGTGTGAGTAAAACACCTATCTGTAGAAGCTTTTTTTATTCTTATGCAAATGTGATATTATTGTATTGTATATTGTATTTTATTTTCAAGAGTAATTTTAGCCATGGTATGCTGGTTTCAAAAGTTTGCGTGTTTGGTAGAAATTGGTAGAGCTGGGCACTTTTGGGGCTGGCTACGTTTTATAGTTGCTGGGCATGATCTCTGAGCAAAATTTCAACAGTTTTATACTCCTTATTTATTATGATATTCTATTTAATTTTCTAGGCCTCCTATTTCTTATTTCTGCTCCTGTATGCATGGATTCTTTTGTCTGATTTTAATCCAGCAATAGAGTTGAAAGAAATCATTCTCATTGTGTGGGTGTTCACATTGTTTGCTGAAGAAGTTCGTCAGGTAAGATTTTTTTTCATCACGCATACATTATAAAAGATTAAACACAAGGACAAAACCTATTAAACATCATGTTAGAATTTTTTAGAATCTTTTACGATTTAAATTTTATGCGTAATAACATTGTTAGTTTAAAAATGTATTTAACTTTCCTGTTTTCAGGTTATTACTGACGATGGCAGCAGTATGTATCTAAAACTACGGAGTTATATATCCGATGTCTGGAACATTCTGGATGTCATAACAATGGGCTTTTTCATCATTGGAATGATTTTGAGATTTATTCCCACATCTCAATGTCCACAGTGCTTTGAAATCGCACGTATCATCTTAGCACTCAATCTAATGACATTCTTCTTCCGCATCCTGCATATTTTCTCTGTGCACAAGCAACTGGGGCCAAAGCTTGTGATGATTGGCAGAATGGTAAGTGATAATGGAATTCAAGTAAGGTATGAATTACATCCATAATAAGCCTTTAGAATCTATACATATACATGTACATAGTTGAAAAGTAGTAATTGGAAATGGCGTACTCTTTTGTAGATGATTGATCTGGCGTACTTCATGATCATCTTGCTGGTTTTCATCATTGCGTATGGGCTGGCTGCCCAGACCATCCTCTATCCCAACACACCCATCTCAGGCAACCTCATCACTCAAGTGCTCTACAAGCCATACTGGCAAATGTACGGGGAGCTGTTCCTCGATGAAATCACAGGTAATTGCTGTTTGTAAGTCAAAGTACATGTAATTACATGTATTGTTGTAAGCGTTATGCTGTAATGATGAGTTATTGAACAGCGTACAAAATAGTTACTAGAATAATACCATATGAAAGAATAGCATAAAATAATCTTCAGTACAGAAACCTCATCTACAGGGGCATACACTGGGGTAAATTCGCTTATTCTTCCAGTAACATTCATCTGCAGGCAGGGGATGTCCCTGGCTGTGTGCAGAATATATGCATGTATTGTGTGACGTGTGTGACATGTGACATGTGTGCATATTTTTTGTATGACATCCATCAAATTTCTTCAGTATATACTGGATTTTAAGGAACTTGCACAGACTTCTCATGACATCCACCATATTTCTTCAATGTGTCACACATTGAAGAAATATGGTGAATGACACTGGATGAAACATCTGTGTAAGTTCATTAAAATCCAGTAGTATAGTTTTAGCTGAGTTTTTATAACATTAAACGTTGGATTGCTAAACTTTATAAAATTATTCATTTTCCCTCTTGGTGATTGTTTGCGGCTAGGCGATGTGCCTGGCTGTACACGGGACCCGCTGCTTTGGGGTAACGGCACTGCACCACGCTGCCCAGAAAATGACTGGTTCGTGCCCTACCTGCTCGCCGCCTACATCCTCATCACAAACATCCTCATGATCAACCTCCTCATCGCCATGTTCAGGTGAGACACGCACACACATGTGAAACATGCATGTACATGAATGCGTACATGTGAGACATGCACTCACATCACACACAACTCACACACACCTGCATTATTGTAATCAATCCAATCGTGACAACTGCATTCAGGCACAGATAACACAAAGACAGACAATCGTCTCTAAATTACATCTATCATGTTCATTTCAATTCCATCTTTCTAATATTCATTTTGGTAAACTATAAAAATGATGACTTGGGTCATTTTATATTTTTTTCATATAGTAAGGTAAGCTTTTTATATGTTTATGCAAGAAAGATGATATGGATGACTGTATTTTAGATTATATTGGATTTCTATATGATGAATTGTTGATAGAGTAACATTAATAACAAGTATGATGAATAGTCTAATGTTACTTTAGAATGTAAAGCCCAATTACATTCCTATTGTATCAACTAATGTAAATGGAAAGCCAAATAAAAATGTACAAAAATATATTCAACCTCTTCATTACCATGCTATTGTCAGACAATATTGTTAATTTTCATTATAAGGTTTGCACATCTTGACTCAGGTTTTAAAATGTGGATTCTTATCACAAATTTTGCGTGAGCATTTGGATGAATAGCTTTAGAGTTGTCATGTTGACCCATATTGATGTTTTGAGATATTGTAACATAAGTGTACTTTTAAAATGTATATGGGTAATAGAAGTGTGGGAATATCATATATCAAATTATGAGCATTAAAATGATGTTCATGAATATGTTGATTTCTTAAACACGTATATCCTAACTTTATTTTAGCGAAACATTGACACGGATTCAAGCTCAAACTGATTTGTATTGGCTTTTGGAAATCTACGAAATCACCAAGGAATATTACGATCGACCTCCATTACCTTGCCCATTGATTATATTAGCTCATACATTCTTCTTAGCAAAATTCATGTTTTACTCTCGACGATCTCCAAAAGTCAAGAGCTATAATCATTTTAGTGAGTTAACAAATATGCTCCATGTTTGCAATTACATGTATCTTAAAAGGTGTATAGCTTTTATATTTCATACAATATATTTGAATTATGTTTCTAATATCAATAGCTAAGCATTGAGCATGATTTTGTAACACTGATAATTGTATTTGAAGCTCTTCTCTTTTTATGTCAGTTTTGAGAACATCTCATCGTGTGTTTTTTCATACGTAAAAATTTACAAAGTTCACATTTCAATGTCAAATGTAAATATGTTTTTACTGTTGCTAAGTTTTTCCGCGTTGATTTTTATTTCAGTTACACGTTTGAAAATGTACAAGACAATACTGATTTGTATTGGTACTTTCAACGATACTATATTATTAAGGACTATTACGACCGACCACCACTAGCTCCACCCCTAATTCTCCTCTCCCATGTTTTCCTTGTGGCAAGACATTTTGTGCGTCAATGTGGCGTTTGTGAGGGGAAATCTGTGTATAGTAAGTCGCCATGAAAATACACAATAGATGATGTAGATACTTGTGTATGATGCATTTTGAGTATTTGCACCAAACTGGATCTTCATTTAGTCTTCTATGCCATGGAAAACTGGTTTTGCGTTGAGTATAGCCATGTTATATTTTTTCAATTCATTTACATATAATTAAAATAGAACCTTATAGATATTTGCCAAATCGTCTACCGGTATACTAGATTACCTCATGACTAAGTCCAGAATGTGATAATTTGACGATTAGCAAGTGGAACTAGTTTGGTGCGAATCTTGTGGTAGAAATTTACTAACACAATAGCAGCAGTTTGGATATTTTGTGGGATTCACAGATCTGTGTACACGAACATGAGTATCAAACAACTCATTTTTTATCAAAGCATTTTTATTTGATTTTCTAACATTTTCTCTCACTCACACCATACTTGAAACAAGTTTTTATACATTGTAATAATAACTGTTATATCAGTTTATAGTTTACTTTTTTTTACTTATTGTTGTAAATTATTTAAAACACCCTACTAATCTTGTGTGATGGACGTTTGGTACCATGATGATGCTCAAAACTGCCCCGTGCAGTTAATTCTAATCAAGTTGAGTTTTGTGAGTGGAATCCAAACCGTACAAGTCATCAACTCAAATCACAGCTCTGGCTTAAAAACCCACAGACACAAAATGACTGACATAGTCCCAAAGTTCTTATAAGTATCTATATCAAGCAATCAGTCAATAAAAATTTATGTGTCCGGCGCTAAATTTTTCTTATTTTGAGTGTGGTCTGGACTGTTCTACCAGTCAACATCATTATCGTCTCATTTACGCTTTTTCTTTTGACTCATACCCAGCCATATAGGATCTTTATTCATGGCCACTTAACTGCTTCAAATTGCAGCAGGTATACATAAAACACTGCCTGCTCCCGATGGAGTTTAGAAAGTCATAGTGTGAAAAAGATGTCAATGGCCTGATGTGAATGTAAAGTCATTCCAGCACAATAACAGTGCAACTAAATACATGTAAGCACATTGACATAGACACCAGTTTCTTTTGTTAACACGCACCTTTTGAACTGTTTCACCTTGCAGCTACACATTCTCTCTGGTGCAAGAGAACACCGACAAACACTGGTACTTTGCGCGCTTTAGGAATCATCAAGAGTACCACGACCGGCCGCCTCTTGTGCCGCCACTCATTATAATCAGCCACTTGTTTATCGTCGTGCGCCGCTTCACACAGTGCTTGTGTCGCCGGTGCCACAATGTGTACGACGCGTATAGTAAGTCGGTGTAATTGGTCCCACAATGCAACCTTGAGCTGGCACTGGTGCCAGATCGTGCCAGTGTCGGAGGAGGCTGACGAAGGAGGAGGCCTGTATTCTGGTCCATGGTCAGCAAGATTTTGAATGGATTGAACATCTCATAACTCATTATTAAGATGGCCAAGAACTGGAAAACAGGAAAAATTCTTACGAAATTCCCTGTAGCGAAAAAATAAGAATCAGAGAATTTTACCAAGTTGTATATTTTATAGATTATTTACTTCAAATTTCTTCTGAAATGCCCTGAGCTAAAAGCTTCAAATTTTGTAGGAAAAAATGAGAACCTTACTTATATCTTACAAATCGCTTAGCGACATAATGCTGCGCTTAGGAAAAAAAAAATTTTCATTTTATTTGTTAGTAAAAACTTCACCTTAGTCAGGGACAAATGAGAGAAATCTCAAGGAATTCTATTTTAGAATCATGTGGTTCTATAAATTATAGATGAGTTTGTTCGAAATTCAATTTTTACAAGGTTTATGATCTCGTAGATAAGATGATAAATGTGTACGCACCCAGAAATTCTAATGTTGTTTATACACAGAAAAAGCTGACCACGGACCAGGATCTGTGTTTGTTGTCTGCTAGCACTCTCCTCTGTAGTAAAAACTTCAACATTATCATTTAACCATGTTATCACCTTCCACCATACAATGTATAACATTCAATTTTAAGACACAGTAGCGTATATGTTAAACTATGGATTATCTAAAGAATTTAATGGATACCAATAGAAACCATTGTTAATACCATTTTGGCGAGACTTTCGTTGTTTTCACAACAACTTCTTCGGGCCGAATGAAAATCTCAGAGGGTCACATGACCACCATGGTGGCGGCAGTCATGTGACAGCAGTGTCGAGTACACGGGGTGCAAGTCGTAGCCGGTGTCACGGTTCAGCTCGGGTCGGCGCGTGCAGATTTCGATGGCCTCCCTCACTTTCCTGCGGAACTCCTCATTCGGCCCGAAGAAGTTGTTGCGAAAACAACGAAAGTCTCACCAAAATGTATTAACAATGGTTTCTATTGGTATCCATTAAATTCTTTAAATCATGAATAAAGAAACCCAGGATGAATCAAACATACATTCAGTTATGGATTATCTGTGATTATAAAACTACAATTTGTTCTACATATGGTTCTCATATTATTTTATGATCTTAAGCTTTCGGGCCAAATTTTGTAGGGGGTGTTTGTCTATAAGATTTATGTTATCATTATTTTTAGCTAAATACAATTCATAAAGATTGCTTATCTACTGCTATTTCTTTTGAGCATCTATATATTAGCTACTTTTGTACGTGTACATATATGAAATTTATTAACATTAGTATTTTTAGAGGCCTCCTTACTTTTCAAACTTGATTAAGTGATATGAAGTCCTACAGACAATTTAATTTGTATACAAATAAAGCTCAATAATGATGTATTCAATTATAGACACTGCATTTCAAATAAACGTCATTAATATTCAGATATTTTCTCCTTTTTCTTTTCGTGTTGGTGTTTAGTGTTTCTGCACTTCAAATCTCCGAATGTGTTTTGTATTAAAAGACATTTATACAGCTTCACTTTTTGACTTCACTTTTCTCTTCTCTATGTGTGATGGAAACTAACTCTTTTTCTTTTAAATTTAAGGTAAGTTTCTTCCACAAATATTGTCACTGTAAATTATAAATTTATATCAGATTTATGATTTAAAAGTTTATATGAGATGATTTTACATTGCGATCTATGTTTAAGTAGTGATAAGTAAAATTCTCTTTATAAACTTATCCTGTAACCTGAATAACATCAAAATGTTTCTTTTTTTACATCTATTAGCAATTTATAAACATGCTTTATTATCTATGTGTATGTGCAAAACGTTCTGTGATCAGGCTTTAATTCAAGAATGTATTAGATTTGCACATAAAAATGAAATGTATATTAAACAAACAGATCTATATGGCTTTATAATAATGTGAATAGTGTTTTTGAAGGAATGACTTACACGGAAGGAGAAGAAAAACAGCTGATTCTCTGGGAAAACATGAATGCAGACGAATATATTCGCAAAACATCTGAAGCTGAAAATATGATGATAGACAATCGGGTGAAGGAAACCAATGAAAGGTGCAATTCCAATAATCTCGCTCAGTTCCCTATAGCTAGCATGTATGGTTCTGTGTATAGGTGCCTACAATCTGGTCAAAATCCATTATTAATCTTTTTATGAATGGAGTAAGACAAAATCAGTTATATCTACCTTGTATGTGGAAAGTTAGGGAGTCTTTTTTTAGCGGTACATGTATTGTGCATGACAGAAGTGAAATATTTAATCGTATATTTTAAAACAATCGCTAACTTTTAGGGTGGATGAAATATCAAATAAAGTTGACGAGATCATGGAAAGCAGTTTCTTGACCAGTAACAATGCGGCAAACCAGCAGCCAAAACTGCCTCCCATTCTGGAGGACAGGCTCAACTATTTGCAGGCTCAGGTAAGCCGGATGAACATTAGGCAATATAATGACAACATCTCTCAAGCAGACAACTGTTTCTAATTTCATCTTAGTAAAGAAAAAATCTTACCGCAGTGATTGAAATGCGTGATTCCTGTGGTTTGCACGCCCAAAGATAAAGGAAATGACTAACATGTTGGTTGCCTTAATATTTCTATTCACACTGTTTTGTGGATACAGTTAAACCGAACGAATGACGCTTTGGACTGGATCATCAAATCCATGGTGGAAAAGAATGCAGGTTCCAAGTCTGGGCCTCCGCAGCTTGAGGATATCGAGAAGATGAGGGAGGAAGGTAGGTATAACCGTCTGCATATTTATTAGGCTCTTGTCCATGGCAACAAATTTGGAATAGATCATCCAGCGTCTGTAGTGATGATTCAAACCTACCACTAGCCCTGCAGTTGAAGCACTGCTGGCACTATATCCATGCAGAGGCTGTTATTTATTGTTTAATTGTATTGGGATGAAGAACTCTGTACATGTACATACATGTATACCTGCTTTGTTACTGTGTGTAAGTAAATATGTGTAATAATTATTGTGACTATAATTATAAGTAATTTTTTGTTTAGTGTATCATGTATTACATTGTTTCCCACTGAAGTCTGGCGGTTTTCTGCTTGCTCTTCTTGAATAATACTTGAACATTCAAAGCTGTTTTTACTGTTTGAAATAGCTATCAGAAAGAAGAAAGAAGAGGAAGAGAAGAAGAAGCGAGAGTTTCAGGTGCAGTTAGAGCGCCAGTTGGAGCTGCATGTGAAGTCAAGAACTGCTCGGTATCCATGTGAAACTTGCCCCAACGAACTTGTCTATAGATTTGATGTTCCAGACGAAAAAGTGCCCTGGGATGTAAGTTGAAACATTTTGTTCGAATTAGAAAATTTACAAAATGCATTACTGTTCACCTCCATGTGAATAAAGAACGATGAATTACCCAGGAATGCAAAATTACTATTCATCTAATGTAAGCACAAACCCTCCAATGTAACATGTCAAATATACTGCCACACCTTTTAAATAAAACATGCAAGGTATTACACTGTGATGATAACAAGAGACAAAAACATTTCAATTGAGGAAAAAAATTGTCATTTTGGTTTATGGTAACAGCCATTATGTTAATGGATGGTAATGCGTGGTATTAGAGGGTGCTAAAATGTCAATGCATGCATCCAAGTCCACTGAATACAATATGTCTGTGAAAATGGTAATGCATGTTTTTTCAGGTTGAGTGGCTGCAATATGGACCGACACAGTTCACTGACCAGAAGATCCTTAACAAGCCTTGGTTTGCTGATGTTGACCTTTTATCTCTGTACGTTGATATGCTATTAGATTATTAGCCGAAGAGAAGTTTTCAATATTTGTAATTATTTGTAATTTTCATAGATAGGTTTCATAGACAAAGAGAAAATAAATTGAAATTAACAAAAGATACATCAATGTACTTTGCACTTGTATGTAATGTTGATTAGAGATATATGTTACTGGTAAGTAGTTGAGATTTATTTCAATAATTACTGGTATAAATTATCTCTGCCATACAAAATAATATTTTTAAAAAGTAAATGGACAATCATCAGTCTCTGTAATTTGATAATTCAGAATAAAATAGAGTGTACAAATTTATAAAGAAAAAAAATAACAATATACATGTATCAATTCATATTCACCATCATCATTCTTGTGTAACAGTTCAGTGCAAGAAGATGGCTCAAGTCACATATTGCTATGCCGAATCCTGTTTCAAATAGAATATTTTTAACCAACAGGCCTGTCAAGGAGAGAAAGATAAGATTCAACACGTTAGATGGGAAGATTGATCGGCGGAGTTACATCCGCGAGTATGAGGTGAAGGATGGAATACCACTGAACCCTATGGGACGTACTGGACTCCAGGGCCGTGGTGTTCTGGGCAGGTGGGGCCCCAACCATGCAGGGGACCCCATCATCACAAGGTAGGTTGGGCTGCTAATGATAGTCCTTTGCAGGTATTACTTTGTGGTTATATTTATCAAGTTGATACTATACATGTCTTGTATATGTCATGCCCGTTGTGAGAATGCATAAATCTCCGTATGGTTTTAATTTTCAATTTATTGAACTGTACATTTTTAATAATCTTTGTTGTATATGTTAATAGAGATGTAGAAACTGAAATGTAATTTGTTGGCTGTTTAAACACAATAAAAAGGACAAAGGGGGAGAAGACGCCAGCTTCACTAAGTGTATACATCATTCATGAGGGTTGTGATGTGCCATTTTAGGTGGAAGAGAGATCAAGATGGCAGCAAAGTCTTTGACGGAGGAAAGCCAGTTCTTGAGTTCATCTCAATCCAAAGAACAGACAATAAAGAGTGGGCATTACCAGGGGTAAGGACTTTGAATATTGACAATTTTGATGTCTGTAAAAAGCATTACCATACCTTAAATAACACAAATCTGTGCTTCAAACATCGTTTGTCAGACAGCATACCCATTGTTATGTGCACACGCATGATACTACTGCCAAACTTGTTCAATAACAATTTATAGTATCAAGCAGGAGGTGCATTTTCTCTATAATGTAACATCCGTGCCTGTCATAGGGGATCCTGGACGAGCACACGGGACCTGTGATCGGGGCAAGCCAAGTAGTGCAGAGTTGCATGAAGGCAGAGTTCACGCAGGAGGCGCTGGGTTTGGAGGAGGATGAGCGACGCTCGGTCCGTGCCCAGCTCGACGAGGTGTTCCTGTCAGGCACCGAGGTCTACAAAGGTATGCTTTGTCTTCCTGTTTGTCAGCATCTCTGGCTGCCTGTCTTTGAGATTGGAGGGATGAGTGCCGCTCTGTCTGCTTTGTGCTCGATGAGATGTAGCTCTCAGGCATTAGGGAGATCGCTGGTGCATGAATATTCACTTTTCTCATGGTATGCTATGTATTTTAAGTTATGACATTGTACATACATGTATGAACTATATATGTGTAAAGGCTGATCAAACAGTCCCAGACCCCTAGGGTTGGAAGTCAAGGCCACTGCATTTAATATATTACATGTCCTGGACCTTCTAAGTCACTTGGTGGTGGATGCCAAAATGTTTGATTTTTTTACAGGTTATGCCGATGATCACAGGAACACGGACAACGCATGGATAGAGACTATTGCATTTAACTGTCATGATGAACATGGACATATCCTGAAGCATTTCAAACTTAAGGTGAGTTTTCTTCTAAAGAAGTGTCCATTAAGAAGTGGTCACAACTACATGTACATATGATATTTACTCGTATGTGGTTTGTTTGTACATTCTTATTATCATTCTTCTATATACTACTATCTAATGATGTACATAATTCTACAACTTACTTCTATTTATTCCATAGTCTGAATGAAGCTTTTACCTATGGTTAATGTTTGTTGTTGTTTGTAGGCGGGTGACACAGTAGACATGGTGCGGTGGCAGACACTCACCTCCAAGCAACAGCTCTATGGCACCCACCTACAGCTGCTGCAGAAAGTCGCCACCTTGCAGAAGGCGGCATTCTAACACCTCTAGCTCATTTAGAAGGTTATATATATATTTATCTAGAAGGTCTTGACTTCAAGGAAAACAGCTCTAGCATTATTCTAGCTGATCTAGAAGGTGCCTTGTCTGAGAAAAATCACAGATTAGTTTCTCGAGCTGCATGTGAAGGGTGCAGATGTTTTCACGAAAATGCTTGAAAACATTCACCTGGTTCAGTGTCTCAGAATGTTACTGTCTATAAATGTGGTTCATAACACTTTGTTTTGTTACATGTTTGTACCGTATCTCTTTTAGTGCTATTATTTTTTGATAAGAAAGTAACTCATTTATATACATGTGAAGATTAATTGTTACCGGTAATATGGGATAAGTTTGAAAATGGAATTATGTTATGAAAAGAGTTATTTTAAATAAATGATTAGATTTTTCTTACATAAAAGAAATATCTGACCTGAAAGAAATGCAATCTATAAAATGGTTTCTATTTAGTAATATACACTTATGAAAAAGAAATGTATTGAAGTTTACAAAATGGTACATATTAAAATGTACAAACTTTGGAGGTTTATGTTTATATTTATGCTGAAGAGAATTACATATACATCTAGTATGCATGACAAGTTGACTGAAATTGTGTATGTGGTAATTGTGTATATGAGCATATGAAAAAACTTAAGCTGTCCAAAACTTTGAATTATCAGCGTGATTTATTATGTAAAGTAGTTATTTTTAGTTAATCATAAATTTGACGTATTTAACCTCTAGTGAAATGAGTCAAACTGAATTATTTAAAGGTTTCATACAAATGTAGCTTCACATATTATTCTTCATTGCATGTAATATCTAAGCAAATAGACTAGGTATTGAAATAAGATAATGATCTACATTTTTTAGCCATTTGATACTTAACTATTTAATATACATGTAGATTGATTGTCTAGGTTGTTGATAACAATGATAACTACATTGTATTACAAAATGTTTATCATGTTTAATAATTTTTGGTAAATTTTCAATGTTTACAAAATGTTTATCATGTTTAATAATTTTTAGTAGTTTTCATTCACAAATTTAGTTTCACCTGTCTACATGTGGTAACTGGCATTGTTGATTTTCTGAGTTTTGACATGAGAAAACATCTGCAGAAATTAGTATCAAATGTTTCGTGTGTGTGTGTGTGTGTGTACGTGTAAGAATTTATTGAAATGTAGTTATATTTGACTAAGAATACACTATGAACTGTAATAGATGTTTTACAAATGTATGTTTATCCTGTGTTCCATTATTTATTAATAGACAAATAAATTAAAGATACATTTTAAATATTTGGAAGCATATGATTCAAATCAAGATGTGACTGTTGCACAACCTGATAATTTTCAGACGACCTGACGAAGATGGTGAGACACCATTGAAAGTTTAGTCTAGATTTGAATGACAAGTTCCAAAATTTACTTCAATTTAGTTGTCTATGTCATAAATATTATCTTCTCATAGCTTTTATAGCAACTCTTAGTGTAAGTGCTGAATCCATTCTATCATTTAGAAGATTATTTGAAAGTAATTTTTCACAATTATTAAAACATGATTGTGAATAATATATTGACTTGATCATTGATCATATGGAATACATATTTTCAAGTTGCCTCAAAGAATATGTGATATGAATATATGAATAAATATTTTGTAAGTCATATTTATATTTTTCTCTATATTTATTTGCATTCATTTATTTGTAAATAAGTTACATTTCTTTACCATTATTTATTTCCTTGCTTTAACTTATGATTACTCTTTGTTGTCCCAATGAAAATCCGCTTTTTTAATAGTATAAAGGGGTCATAAAGAAGAAATATACAAAACATGAACGGCTATAGATGATTGGAGTTGTCTGTGTAGTGCTTTGAATGTACAGATATAGTTTAAGGGATATCAACATTTTTAAGAATACTTAGACACATGATTTGCCTTTTTTCAAAGAGTAATGATTGTTGTTTTAATTGTATTTTAAATATGACTAAAAAGCAGTCCATGCAAGCAGACCCAACTGTGTATTTTCTGTTATCAAGAATATATTCTAAGATATACAGGTCAGGGGAGTGACTGTTAATATGTATGATAAGCATGTTTTGTTGAGTTTGCAATTTGATGTATGCTCTCTGTGAGAAAGATAGAAAGATAAAAAAGAGAAAGATCTAGCATGACAAGTGTGATCCAGTGTAAATGTAGAGGTCTTATCCAGTGTAGAGGGATTTAGGACCATAAACCAACACCTTTACATTTATCATGATCAGCCAATGAATTGAGCTTGATGATTATATGTTACAGAACTGGGATTAAACATGACTTGTATGGATACAAACGTGTATCTCTATTTAGTATTCTTCAATTCTCAATATAAATCACTATTGATACACTCTTTTAAAACCTTAACAAACCAAGAAAATAGTATATGTATCTCTGACACCAATGAATCACCGTAATTTGTGGGTGGGCATTTACACAGGGCTCTCCTTGTGGATATGGTTTATCCATATATATCTAATGTATTACAGGACAGCTGTCACTCACAGTCTCCAAACACATTATCACAAGACCAAATGAGAAGGGTCACACAAATAAAGTAGGACCCATGTATCTTGAGCTCTGATCAATCAAATTTATGGAGAACTCGAGCATATCAGCCTTTCTGTTTATGTTACTTGGTACGTGTGCTTTACATTATGAATAATCACTCTGATGACTGTGAAAGAATCACTGGTGACTCGATATTACAGATCCCTCAAATTTTGATTCACTCCCTTCATGTTCACGTTAAAGAGTTGCAACTGTATATAGTCATAATATAGAAAAATCTGCTCTTTGATGTCATGCTCAAACGACTATGCTTTGTGAAAGGAGGCGGCGATTTATTAATATGGCAATCATAAAAGATCACGATTCTTCAAGTGACATGGACTGAATAGAGCAAAAAATTGATCCGTGAGTAGGAGAGCTCTTGGATACCACTACCTGTTCTAATTCTTTTTCTCTTGTAGTACAGATACTAAATATACTTTGATTGTAACTATACGTAAATGGAATTCATATATAATAAGAACCATTTAACACTGTTAATTAATGTTTGATGCGTATATAAGTGGCCAGGATTGTCTGCAGTGAAGTGTTGCAGAGGTACCTTGATCATGAATTGTGATGAAATGCAGAGAGGACTATTTTGTATCATGAGTACTTGCTGACCAACAAGTCCCTTTGTTGTTCATTCCGTATTAGGATGCTCACCATGTATGTGAAAACTTGTGCATATGCAATGCTCATATGATTGGAGCATTGTGTCTGAAAGATTCAGCTAGGCATTTTGAAATACATGGTGTAATGCAGGAACTATAATGTTACGTATCACTGTAAAAGTAATGCTGGAACTACATGTATAGGCCACTATAGTGTTAAATATCAGTGTAGCTTGCGGGGTGATGATGAGCTCCAAGTCTGTGGTGTTTCCAATGGAGCTGCCCATCATGGGTCGACGGAGGGGCAGCCGAGCGTCTAACAGAGCAGCAGGCACCCAGCAGAAACAGCAGAGGATTGGTGATGTAAGATTTACAGCAAAAGCTGTCTTAGTTGAGACTACCTGAGCGGTGCCTTCATGGGGTATCAATACAGAAGTAGTCTCCTTATGCAGGTTCATCGTAGTTTCTATGAAAGCTTGGGACCGTGAAAAATTGTCTTTTTTATGGGTGATCTTTTTGTAGAGGTGGTTCTAATTAGAGGTTCTACTGTAGGTGTAAAAATGATTTTTGACAATCATGTAGTGGTCCAATAATTCTGAAAATCAATTTATTGTGCAGTGGCTTATCTAGAATTTTAAAGAAGTGAGGTCAGGTCTATTGTCCTGCTGAAGGCTTGTTGCATTAGGTGGATATATTTAGACATATGTTTACTTTGTTCTATTGAAGGTCCATGCTGTCTGATTGAATATTACTCTGAGAAAGCGAGACTGTCACCCTCGGCTAAACGTCAAAACAAGAAGTGTCATGTTTTAGGCAAAGTCAAAATTTTCTTTAACTCCAGTATCCTACATTTGTACTTTGAGTGTGTTCTTTTCTAAACACTTATTTCTTATGGATGTGACAGTTTCACATGATCTAGATATGAGTACATGTAACAAAGACTATTGTCTGGTTGCTATTAACTTTGATTAGATGCCGGTTATTAGATATTTAGAAGGGCGTTAATTTTTTCATATGGATTCAAACTTTTTCCCCCTGATAATCTGAGATATTAAAATTTGTTTAACTCTAAGAAGACAGTTATGAGCAATCGTTAGTAACAAATGTTTTTTTATGACTCGCCCTTTCTCAAACTCAACCTACATGTAAAAGCCAACATTTTTTCTCTGTTCATTAGATTTCAAATTTTTTCAATAGATTTTTACTTGAAGTCAACTTAGTGGCATTTATCACAGAAAGGTAATAAAACTTTGGGCATAAATTAACATCAATTGCATGGACACAATTTGATTATTCATTTTCAATTTATTAGATCTTGGCAATCGCAATGTATATACACATACATGTATATAATGCATATATTGGAATATGAGTTATACATTATTAATCAAAGTCATAATAATGTGCTATCTTTTAAGTTCATAGTAAGTTTATCCTATTATATAAACATAGTGTTAGTCATAGATATTACTTTACACTCCAATTATAAATAAGATTTTCTAAATTTTACACCAACATGACCTTAGCAAGCATGTATACTTACAAATGTATTTACATAAGTTTTTTGTAAACTGTAGGCTACTTTAACAAAGTGGATCAAGGCAAACATATCCAAGCGCGAATGTATGAAATACACACCAGTTGTGAAAAAAGAGTAAGTAATTTCTTATGATCAAAATTTTATTTTCAATTTCTACGACTTTTATAAACCATTATTTTAGTATTCATTAATTTCATTATTTTACATTTCAGCAAAGATGGAAATCTTATACCTGAAAGGTAAATGTTCAAACATCTTTTGCAGTCTTAAATATATTGCAGAGATTGATTTAATCATATCGTTACACATATTAGATATTATAGGCTTATCAAGATTTCTATAGACCAATGATGATTGGTAAAATTGCTTCAAAATTCTTCACAATTGTCTCTTCAAGAATGAAGATTGTCAATATGTTGGTTTAAACATATTTTATTTCAAAAATAAAAAAGGATTCGGCATCAGTATGTTGAGTATGTACAGTGTACACAGTGTTCAATAGAACTCCAGTTAATGTGCGTAATAAGCAGAGCTGGTGAGAAAATCAAGAGCTTTTGTGCGGGAAATGTTTATTTTTTAAAAATTACAGGTTCTGATTTTTCACTGCAGGTAGTATGAATATCTGTCTTTGGCACAATTTATTTGGTCCATGCACCATGGGAATATCTGTAGTGTCTATGAATGGTTTGTATGTCTGCTTAAATGGTCTTGTTTTTGCTGCTACATGTAAGTCTGCAATAGTTGAAGACCCTCATTCTACATGGCTTTCCACTGTCAGAAAACGAGTGATATTTTGCCTAATATTGCTTTGTCAAGCCGTAATATGGGTCAGCTGTGTTGTGTGTACTTGACTGAAAACTACCTTATGCATTGCATCCAGATTATCAACGTACCGGTATATATTGTGTTAAGTCTCCAAATCCACAGAAACTGGTTTGCTCCTCATATGAAAACTGTTTATCACAGCTTACCACGACTTTAATAGTTTTTGTGCAATTATATGTTTTTAAAAAGCATGGGATTAGTGTAATCTGTTTCAATCAACTTTGAGATACATTCTTATTCATACGTTGCCTGAATTAAATGGCTTTACAGTAACAATATCCGTCATTTTCCATCGGATGACACCAATTTTGAAGGGGGGTGGTTATGTATTGCAGATTTAGCAGCAAAAACCAACCCATGTGAGTGGAGATAAAATGCATCAGTATGTGCCAGAGGTATTCTTATAGTGCATGGACGAAAGATATTGTGCTCAAGATTGATTTTCGCCCTGTTTACAGTGAAAAATCCAAATGTCTGATTTCAAAAGTAAACATTTACCGCACATTGTGTAATATTATTGGCTGTAGTTCGGTCACTGATTGGGCTATGAGCAAACTCACACCTGGGTTCAGGTTCAGAAAGTTGAATAATTTCTATTCAGTGTCATACCAAAAAACTGCTACAGGGCACTGAATAAAGCTGTGTAAATCCTATATTGATATTCAATTAGGAATGGTAACAAGCACCTTAGACTCAAACTCACGACCCCAAGCTTATGGGACCAGAATGATACCTTTGTCTCAATCAGCGGGCTGTTTTCAAAGGCTACATGGATGAACTATTGTCTCTGCTTTGGATAATGGTATCATTCTGGTCCCACAACCTTGGGGTTGTGAGTCACATTGGGCCCATTTGATGTAGTCAAATGGAAGCTTAGGGCTGTAAAACCTGTCTTCAGCTATGTCAATACAGTGGTAGGAACTTGCTTGCTTCAGAGAGAGACAGAAGAATAGAATCGATTAGAGCTTCACTTTACAGAAATCTTCTAATGTCAATGTTTACCTTGCCTGATGTGTTGTAAGTTCATCAATGCTGCGCTTTATGTCAAGATACCCCCTATGTCACTGTATTGCCTGTATAAGAAAATTCTAATATCAACATCAATGACCATCAAAATACGATACATGTATCTACATGCATGCATAGTAATTGAGCTCATTCATGCTGCATTTTCTATTAGCGGCCCTCTGTTCCACTGCATGTATACATAAGAATCATCTAATTACAATGCTTAAACCCCAAACCCTCAAAATACAATAAACATGTATATGTTAAGTAATAGGCTCATTACATTAATGCTACATTTTCCATATCAGAGACCCCCTGTGTCACTGCCTGTATAAGAGGTCCGTCCACTCCACCCTGGCACTGCAATCCCACGAGGATGGTTCCAACGACTGGAGTGCCACCAACGACACAAAGCTCCTGGCCACCGATGCTTTTGGAGACATTCAATTCGTTCAGCATGGATCAAACACAGCGAAGGTATAAGTCATATGTAACTTATAGAGGATTTGGCTGGATATGTTCAGTGAAAATCAGAAGGAGTAAATTCTAAAATTCGAGTTATCCAAAATTTTGCTGACCAAGCGTTTTTAGTGCATTTGCACTGACCATGTGCTGTACATTCCCATTGACCGTGTGTTTTGCAACTTATGGTTCCACTGTGAATGTCCACTTCAGTTTTGCTTCATGCACTTCCATGCTGACCGTGCGTTTACAGTACGTTCGCATGGTCCATGCATTTTTTAGTATGTTTGCACATGTTTTCAGTTCATTTACACTGACCTTGCAATTTTCAGTATTTTGACACTGATCAATTTGTGTATACTTCATTTGTGCTCACCAAGTGTTTTACATTACATTTGGACGGACCATATGTTTTCCAGTATGTTTATACTGACCATATGTTTTTTTTCCAGAATATTCACGCTGACTACTAGGGTATGTGTCTTTTCATTACATTCATGCTGACCATTTGTTTCTTTTTTAGTACGTTCGCACTGACCACCACACTGAGATAGACTCCCTGCTCACGCTGCTGTTTGACCACTGGAACCTAGAGCTGCCTTCCCTCCTGATCTCTGTCACGGGTGGCGCAAAGAACTTCAACATGTCACCTCGTCTGAAGGAGGTATTCAAGACCGGGCTGATGAAGGCTGCTGAGAGCACAGGTGAGGCCTGCGGGGATCTACAATGGACCATTTTCATTACTTGAACGGCAGCAGGTCCTCTCATTATTGTGATGTTTTAATTTCTTATCTGTCGATAACATGATGGTCGAAAATGATAATTTGAATGTAAATTTCTAAAATTTATTTGCTAACTACTTTCGAATAAACAAATTCCTAATCAGATCTAAAATATCCAAAAATGTTAAAACATTTTCTTCTTTTTTTCATCTGTTTAATCAGAAAAGGTTTTTATATTTTTGGATGTTTTAGCTCCGTTGAGGTTCTACAGCAGTTAAGACATAAAAACATAACAATAATGAGGAGCCTTTTCAGGTACAGGTTTTTTGTACAGTGTGTATATGAGCTATGTGAGGTACGATGTTCGTCTAGCATCAGACCTTATTATCAGACAACATTTGAAACATGTCAGTGGACTTCATAAAACGATGAAAAAATTGGTGTTTTGTATATATAATATGAAGAAATGTACATAAAGTGAGGGGTTTGTGTGCGTTTTAGTGAACATGATTGTAGTCATCACTCTAAGTACCATTTCAATATGGCAGACAAACATATCATTTGCAGAGTATAAAATCTGCCCCTCTTTATATTTGCTTTAGTGTTGCTGTTCTCTCTAATGTAAAGTATTGTAGTTGTAATATTTTGTTTATTTGTGGATTTTGTCTGTTTATTTGAAATGAATAGTCATAGAAAATGTTTAGGAAAAGAAATTTGAAAACAGTTTTCCAGTGTTTTATACACTGGCTTGTACCCAATTAATTGCGTCTGGCCTTCCTTCCGTACGGTTTATTACCCGTCTACAGGTCGCATCGTTTGAGCTAGGATGCTCAAATTTGGCATGTCAGTTGGAAATCGTGACCACAAGACCCCTATTTCACATGGGCCCAAACGGTTCATATTTGGGCCCATTTATTTGGGCCCATTATTAGGTCCATTTTACTAGTATTCAGCCAGCATGGAAAAAAATCAATATCATAAGGCAGCAACATTAGTCTAGCCTGGTGCTGTTAGCTGCTGAAATATGAATATTGATTATTTGCCAATATATAGACAGTGGCATTCCAGTGTTTTTCCAGGTATAAAACACTGGTTTACCCTCACTGGGGGCGCTTTTCATTAGTACCTTTCACTATAAAATTGGAAAATATGCATATACCGGGTAATGAAGAAAATAAAAACACTGACAATAATAACACTCATCACGTTGAGGTTGCCCAGATAATGGGGAATCACTCTTCCGTCTTTTTCACAATCTGGTCATATTAACATTCTAGTTATAAGCTCCAATTCAGCCTGCATATATATAGCTTGTTATTTACCCCATGAAATTTTGCTGCATTCAAATAACATTACTGGCATACCTTTTTTAGGAGCCTGGATTATAACGGGTGGGATGCACGCTGGTGTCATGAAACATGTGGGCGAGGCTGTCCGTGACCACAAGATCGCCACGGGTAACAAGTCCAAGGTGGCACTGATCGGAATTGCTCCATGGGGCTGCGTCAACAATAAGCAATCGCTGTGCTATGATGATGGTGACTACATATACATAGCCTCAATACGAATTGCTCCTTACGTTTTTTGCAGATATTCACTTGAAGTTCTTGATCAAACAGATTTTTAGTTTTTCACTTCAGAATAAACCTCTGAAGCATGACCTTTTTTCATTTTACTATTATTTCATCTCAATATTTGTAAACTTTCTTGAACAATCACCATGGCCACCTCTTTTTGTAAACAAGATTGAAGCTCGTCCCCCAGTTGATCATCTTGATAGCAAGTTCTTAGTACTTGTATGTGCACATTAAATTGTGATGAAATTACAAGACAATAACCAACCATAGTAGACGTAATTATGTCATAACACTTACTAAAGGCTAAAGAGAGCATACGTGTTATTCTCGATACCTCAATGTCAAATCGGGAAAGGATTGGTGCGTTTTTGAACACACAACCGTATGGCAGCAACCGTATGGTAGCCATTCACGCTAACGCTCAACTCCACTTCAGGCTATAACTAACACATGGATCAAAAGTAAAATAACATATGCCTAGAGATATATTGGAATTAATTGACTTGGGTGTAAGTATTGCCATTTGATGATTCTTTCTCCAAGTATATAGCATTATAGGGCAATATCGCATGGCCACTGCCAGGACTACCCACTAATAATTGCCCACCCTATTCTTTCCACTCAGGAGGGTGGCCGGCTGAGTACCGGTTTGATGCCACCGACACACACAGAAAACAGGCTCCACTCGACCCGAACCACTCACATTTCATTCTGGTGGACAATGGAACTCAGCACAAGTATGCCGTTGAGATCCCTCTCAGGGCCAAACTGGAGAGCCATATCTCTGCCATGCAGAGAGATCCCAATGATGATGGTATTGTTTGATCATTAGTTTTTATATTCTCACATATCCTCACACATCGTAAAATTGGTTGTAAACATTCTAAGGTTTTGAATCTATTAAATGTTTCCAAACTCATCAGCAACCTTGTCAAATGTGGAACACCAAATGAAATGAAACATAGAGTACAAGATTATCAGTTTACCAGAAAATGAATATTTTTTGTTCATGACATTTATAGCTATTGTTTCAATGCATATAGCTGAATTTAATGACACACAGCATTTCATGACATGTTAATCACATTGTACTGTGCAAGTCTTGTATTTTTGTAACCCAAGTAAAGTAAAACATTGCTGCAGAGTCTGTGATCCCCACCGTATGTCTGGTGCTGGAGGGAGGACCTGGCAGCCTGGAAACAGTTAAGTCCGCCATCCAGAGTGGCACTCCAGCTGTCATTATAGAGGTGAGTGAAGCTAGAGTCAGACATTCCCGAACAGTAAAGCAGCATCAGCTGTGATATTTTAGCTATTGTTAATGGATTTAAGCGGTATATTAGAATCACATTTTCACTTTTGTGTAAAAAGTACAGCTTCTTTTTATTTCACCTACTGGTATGTACATAGTATTTCTCATCAACCGTACAGTAAAAATGAAGTGATAGACCTTTGTGACTGTTGAGAATGGTTTAAATCTTTGGTTTTAGGATTGGGAAGATCAGGTTGGACACTATCACATTAGCATTTTATTAATTTGAATTATTTTATGGAACACGGTATTTGAATGTTACCAGGGTTCTGGACGGGCTGCTGATATCTTGGCATATGCTTATGATAACTCAAAAGAAGAGGAAGTGGAAGTAATGGATAAATTGGGACTTACTCATAAAAGGTAGGTCGCTTTTTTATTTATCTTATTCTCTCGTCAACCCCTGCATGAGACGTCACATGATAACCCACCCGCAAGTGACAACATTGACACGTTACCATATAAATGCACGGAAAAGTGGCTGTTTTTGACATGATATTACAGTACTTAATGTTTACCATATTTTGTTAGTTATGGATTAAAATTCATTTCATATGCATCATTATATAACACACTGGACAGGTTTTAGCACAGAGGCTGCTAATAAAAGATTCATGGGACTTTAACATAGCTGACTTTACTACAATGTATTGTGTACAATATCCAACAATCACAATGCATACGTGAAGCCCTATACGCCAAACGCTGCTTTTCCATTGTTAAGAGATACTTGTTCCAAATGGTTTTTTGTTTACATCAATACAGCACATGCACGTTTTTTGTCACCGAAACGAAAGTCAGTGTTTTCGTGAGAATTGCTCCAGAATTAAACTTTTGCCTGTATGGCACAAGATGGTCACAATTACTGGGTCCTGATGCATGTTTAAAAGGTTTTGTGACCAACTGTGGTGAACAATGATCATACTTCATTGGCATCTTACAGCAGTGATTTGTATTCTAGTCTTAACTTTGTACCACAGTTACGGTGGTCATTTGATTTTTATATACTATACAATAGAAACTCATTATCGTGAATCTGTAGGGCTAAGAGTAAACCAACTGATACATGTTTATCAAATAGTTGACGGGAATTGAAACAAATCTCGAGATGACTACAAATTTGAGATCAGTATTCTTGAAATAACAAGGTTCGAGACTAATTTTAAATGTGAGGTGTGCATCCCACAAACACGTAAAACTGTATTTTCAACAAATTATTACAAATTAGTGTTTAGTGATCTCCTGGAAACAGTTTATGACGGATCATTACCAAACTTGACATTTTGTATGACTACATCACTCTCCTCACGTGATTTGATGTTCAAGTACTTTGGCCTAATTTTGAAAAATATTTATGGAATATTCAAATAAAACAATTGTTACCACTGTATTGGTAAAAGTATTTCACCTATGGTCATTAAACTTTACAATATGGTTCACCATACTAGTCTCCACAGCTAAAATGATGTTTGTGAACTTTTGCCTACTTTTGATGAACTTAAGAGCGATACTTGTTAATACTCTACAGGGAGAAGTATTTGACCTATTATCACCAAACTTCATATTTAGCTTCATTGTACTACTCTCCAGATTAGATTTTGGTGTACTTTAGCCCACTTTTGATAAAGTTTAAATATGGTGAGTTTTTATTTTCATTATGATTTGATGTGTTGCCTTTCTACGATATTCTTTATACATATATGTATTTGAATTACTACATTTAAAATTGATTAACCTAAAAGGGCCTGATCTAGGAGGGGGAGATTTATGGCATTCCAGACAACTACTTGTTTTACCATGTGAGGATTGAGCAACCTCCCTGGTCCTCCCTACCCCAGGATTTGACCAAATCATACTGGAAAAAGCCAATTGGTTTTATGGATATTTTTATTTATGTCATATTTGTAGAAATGTTTATACCTAAATGTGTAAATACATGTTTCAATTTGTTATTCAATGAATTTTAGAGTTGTTCCCATCATAGAAGACAGTGTATGGGAAGAGGTAGAAAATATGATTGTCAATGAGTTTGGATCATCTAATGTAACTTCCATATTGAACTGGGTGAAAGAGTGTCTTCAGAAGAGAGACCACCTCACCGTGTTTAAACTCAATGATATGGACGCTTCAAGTGGCATAGACATGGCCATTTTACAAGCCCTATTGAAAGGTATGTATTTCACAAAACAGTATACAGTTTATGCATTTTGTTAGAATGATTGGATGGCGTAACCCAAATCAAAAGTGCAGAATAATCTGTATCCACCACTTCCCAGTTAAAACAGAACAAACTATGAAGTCCAAATTGTACTAAATGTTATTGAATTTTTTTGCGAAAAAAAATTGTGATTTCAATAAAATTTAATACCTTTTGGACTTCATTATAATTTGTTCTGTTTTAATATAATATGGCATGAGCAGCTCCAAGAACTTTTTATACTTCCCAGTTACCCACATCCTCAATGATGAGCATATTTTCTGTGCTCACTTGTCATTCCGTTTGCATGGGGCCACTTATGACACAAGTCATGTGGCCCAAAATTCACATTTTCCATTCCTGCTAGCCTGTGTGCTTACAGTCGCAATTCACCGTTTGTCGTGCTCTAGTGACTTTACATCTACACCAGGTAGTTGGCATCCTTATCGCACTATATCTTTCTCAACTCACAGGGGAGCATACAGCACATTGCAACCGTAGCACAGACATGCTTATCACTCACATTAGCGTTCACTTGCCTGACTTGTACCTATGTAATGTGTAGGTGCCATTCACCACCAGACCCGATCGAAAATCAAACCCACAACCTTCTGCTCATGAGTCCAACTCCCTATTTATTTGGCCATGGATGCACACACTTATGATTCACCTTCTGCTTAGCTACTGACCAGTCTCAGTCAGAGAGATACAGATCTGGAAATGCAGATATTTGTGAGTGATATCATTATAGTTAAGTGGCCCAGCACTGCCAAGAAAGACAGAGGCCATTGAGAACATCTGAGGAGCATTGGAAGATAGGCATTGGGGCACAGGGGGGCAAGCAAGTCCTATTCCCCATCTGAACAAAACAGTATCAAAGCACACCTTTCTTCATGCAGATATTAATTCATCACTTGCAGCCCAAATTTTAAAAACATTGATCCGCAAGGGATGATTGTGTCAATAGATATGGCGTGGATTGTGCATAGTCTACAAAGACTTTTACATTGTTTTTGTCTTCAGTAAACTCTGGCAAGAGCATCAACCAACTCCGATTGGCTCTTACATGGAACAGAATAGATGTAGCACAGTCGCAGATCTTGACGGATGATTCAAAATGGGAGGTACATGTACATACAGCTCTATAGAAATACAGTTGCACCTGTCAATCTTAAACATTCTCAAGTCAATATTGTGATTTCTGATAACTTAAAATTCCAGATAACTCAATATTGTATTCACTTCTTTTAAGCTTGCATTAAATAAATCCGACTGTAGTACATGTACCAAAATCAATGATAGCACCTGTCATAATTTGTTTTGCTATTCATGCTATGCCATTATTCTTTTAAATTGACATTTTTATCTAGATAATAATGTCATTTCTATTAAGTTTAGTTATTTGCTACACTAAGTCATGTACTTACAATTCAACAAGCTGACACACATTGCGGCCTCCATCACTGAACCTTTGACCAACAGATGCTCAACCTCCACCAAGACAAGAGCATCCCTAAGCCTCCTCAATCTGCTGTCTGATAGGAATGCCACCTGTTTGACATGGCACCAAAGTGACATGATATCACCACCAACTACCGTAGTCACTTCAGTCAAACGTCTCGTGATGGAGACCGTAATGCTAATCTTCTCGTTGAATTGTAAGAAGCAGTGTAGCAAATTACGAACCTTAATGACAGTGCTTCAACTGTCTTGCGGTGTTGGACAAATCTCTTCATGTTGGGTATTGTAAAACATTGTAGGGAGCATGTAACACGATCCTGTGAGCATTTTAGTAAGAATTGTAAAATAAATGGTAATTTATATTCTATAATGAGCAGGCAGACAGGCCTATGCCATGTAAACTGTCAGATGGATTATATATCTGTTGTTGATACTACAATAATAATAACATGCACATGCCTAGCAGGTATTAAGATGTATTTATTTGGTCCACAAACTTTGCATTCTCTATTTCGTCTGTCAAAACAATATTGTTGAAGCCATTGCGTTAGAGACGGAACATTGTCTACTCCATGCTGCTATATCTATACTACATGTAAATGTTTGAAAATTGGTCCATAAAATCAGCAGTGCCCAATATTGCAAAACACTGTCAAACAGTTATAGCATCCTGTTAATGGATATTCCCACTACTAATAAAAGGCTACATAAAGAAATCTCATTTTTAGCCAGGAGATTTAGACGTGGTGATGTATTACGCTTTACTCTATGATAAAGTCGACTTTGTGAAAATGTTTTTGCAAAATGGAGTGAATTTAAAAGATTTTCTCACCATCAAGACTTTGTTGCAGCTCTACAATAATGTGAGTCAAGTTTGTAAAATGTTAGAATTGCAAATAAAAAGCATGACTTAATTTGGTTAAATGCGTGAACAGATCTTACTTGTCGTATATTTTCACTGTGCTTTTGTTTCGTCTTGACCAAACAGATCCTTGGCTCCGAACATCCCGACTCCTGAGGGTCTGTTTTTTTAGGCCAGTTTGTTTCCATGCACAGTCTTTCCAGAAAAATGGTAGATGTAAAACACATTTTGCAATTTAAAATATATTGCCTGTGATATTTTACTATGCAGTTAATTAGTGTGAAATAAACTTATAAAGGTTAATTAGTGTGAAATAAACTTTTAAAGGCATGCTTTGATTCTCTGAAACTGCCCGCCATCTTCTTTACAATCAAAATATTTCGATCATGTGCTGTTCCACGTAGAAGTCAATTAAAGTATTTTTATGCTCTTCAATGAGGGCTGTTTTGGGCTGTTCAGTTGTTGCAGGAGATAATGCAATATATTTGTAAAAATTTAACCAAACTTCGTCATGCTATTTATTTAAATAGAAATCCAATTAACCATCGCTTTATTTAGAACAAAAATAGAATAAAATTACAGCTTTGAATAAACTAAATATAGAGAAATTATACTTAGGGGCAAAACCTACAGCAACAGATGGCTGCCGTACGACTGCCGTACAGCAAATCTTCCGTATGGCAATCATAAACCGACAGTAAATATTTGCCGTGCAGCTGCCATATGGCTCTGGGATTGGCATACCTGATTTATTTAGAAAATCGTGAGTTGCCGTAAGGCTCTCTTTGATACCAATACCTCAGTATGGGTTTTGCCCAATAGAAAAGTCACTAAACAATCCATATAATGCCGTACGACACCATAAGACGCCGTACGGCTCTTCCGTGTCGATTGCCCCCTTAGGCGATCGAGAAATCTGACGTACGGCAGCGGTCTGCTGACGTCTGGCGCCTTACGTCAAAATTTCACTGTGGGTTTAACCCTACATAAAATGCATTGGAGCAATCAGCACGAAGTTGCCGTACAGCTGCCGTACGTCACTATGGGTTTGTTCACTTACACTGTATAATAATTATGATGTCAATATTTTAGATTCCAAGAAAACCCAACTCACATCTGTACAGATTACTTAGAAAACAAACTGTAAGTAGCATACTTGTTAGCCCACTGAGCATAACATTTAAAGATACAGTTTATATGTTGAGTAAACCCACCCCTAACTGGTTTCAGGCACTTACATGTACATGTCAAATAGGTACAGCCTACATGTAAGGTGATTGAACACTGATGTGATTGATTTCCATTAAGCACTATGGTAGAAAGAAAATATAGTGTGACGAGGATGCCAATGACCTGGTGTACATGTAATTGTGACTTTGACTCAGCGTATGGATATTGACTACATTCATTTATTGGAACCAGTGAAAACTCCCTGATAGATATTTATCTTCATATTAAAATGTTACAATCATTAAGTAAAGATATAATTAATTTTTCTTTTAGGATCGGAAATATTTTAGTTTAGAAGATGTTGGCATATTGATTCGCCGATTGGTTGGTGATTTTTATGAGCCTTTGTACCTCACGGACACAAGATACACAGATTTGGATGTGGAAGAAATAATGAGTGAACAGTCAGGAGATTGTTCAGATGTCGACAGTTTTGATAATGATATGGATTTTTTTGAAGGTACAGTTTTGTACATTTTGATGATTCACATTTTTTCTATTATTTATCAGCAACTTATTGTATCAATCTCTTTAAACCTTCTTTACCCTGCAGAAGAAGAATGTTTCAACGTACAAGCAGATTTTGACAATCCTGGAAGAGAACTGTTCCTTTGGTGTATTCTAATGAATATGAAAGAAATGGCCATGGTTTTCTTGAAGGAAATTTTAGTATGTAAATGTTTCATTAAGAAGTAATTATATGATGTACAAGCTATGAGAATTATTTGAAAAACTTGATAGAATATTGAGAACTTGAAGTTAGTAATGATTTTCTTACATAGTTTAAAAAAGAAAGGTTGACTTTCACAAAGCAAGTTGGTTTCAATAGAACCCAATTATCTCAAACTTAGATCAAATTTCTACATATTAAACTTGAGGAAATATCAATATATTACATCATATATTCATGAAAATTTAGTTTTTAAACCATTCAAAATTATCATCTACTTCCTTTAAGTGTTTTTAGTTAAACTGGCCAAATGTATTGCATGTATATGTGAGTGCATTTGGTCATGCAGGAAGTGACCTCAGCAACATTGCTAGCAGAAAAATTGCTCACGTCTCTGGCCAACAAGAGTGATGATGCAGAATTGGTCAAGGAACTGAATGCAAACAGAGAGTATGGCCTTGATTTTAATTTTCAATATATTTTGTTTGATTCACACAGTAAAGTGTTCTTTATACTGCCAAATTAAGATTATGACATGGAAACCAAAATTGTTCTGGCAGGAGCTTCCATGCAGGCTGTGGTGAAGCCCACACCAAGTGTACAAAAGGAGCCTATCCACATGTACGGGTAGGCAAAATATGTGCCTCTCACAAAACCATCATATTATGTGAAAGCAGAATGTTTCTTCTTTCCAGAACTACTTTCAAATTTATCCTACATAAGCTGTTGTCATAATATGCCCACTTTAAAGATACACTTCAATGTACGATACATGTACAACAATGTATATCCATCCTATTTATCAGATAAATGGGCATAATAATATAAAGGATAAATCTGTTCTCTACTTCTACCTTTCAATTTTACTAAATTATTACTGGCTAATTGTTGTGGATCTAAAATTTGTATAGATTTTCAAAAAACGTTCTATTTGCATTTGAATCAAACAACAGCTTTGTGGCGGCAGTGTCATATAATTGTCTTCCACTAGCCCCTTTACTTTGTACAAGTACATGTGTAAGAAGGGGATTTGTAAGTATACAATGAAGTATTGTATTTGCAAAGTGAAGTAACTGGGTGGTATAATTTAAAAATGTTTGATCATCTTTCAGTAAATAATAAAGGTATTTTCTTTATCAACTGGTGGCACACAGAATTATTTGTGTTTATTACATACATAGTAAGTACTTTTAATTAGGATCTGCATAACATTGTAGTTAACATCTTTTTGCCGATAAGTCAACACTGTTCTAGCGATGCTATGCTCTCTGAGCACTTTTGATCTAGTTGTAATTGTAATTGTAATTTTCAGGTTTTTTGACAACCTAGCCGTGGGTATAATAAGTGAATGTTATGTAAAGGACGATACAAAAGCACAGATTCTTCTTGTGAGGGAGTTGAAAAGTTTTGGTCGGTCTACAATAGTCAAACTTGCTGTTGAAGCAGACAACAAATTGTTCATTTCTCACACCTCATGTCAGACCCTATTCAACAACATTTGGAGGGGTCGTATGAGGGCCGGTAATGGCTTCATAAAGGTAAGTACATGTAGATGGAAAACATACATTATATTTCATTGGACTTTGGTGTACGTATTAACATCAGAGCCTTCCTCAAGTCAATAGGGTTATATCATATACGTGTAGTTTTCTGGGACTCGGATCCAGAACTCCTACCATTCTGATTAGATACTACATTCACATTGTGTGGTGAGTCCCAATGTTTGTTTAGTCTAGAGCAACCCCAGCTGACAAGTCGGTGACTATGACATAAACAAACATTGAGATTCAGTGACTGTGTGTCCCTCTGATATTGATGTATACAAACATTGGGACTCCGTGACTGTTAGATGCAAAGTTGAAAATAGCTATGGCCATCATGATAATGTCTAAGTGTATGACCCCATTTTGAACACTTGGCTATCGTCAAGAATCAGCTGACATGTGCAAAAACAGTCTGAAGATGACCACAGCTAGTGGCTGATACCTGATTTTAAGTCCAATACTCATATACATGTTTTGTATATAGAAGAAAAAGATTGCCATGCAAAATTTTGCCTTTTCTTCACTTCGCTAAGTTAAGTAATGGTAAAATCCCACACTTGAAGTGATGTTCTATCAAAGATAATATTTACATGCTTAAAGTTTATTTCAAATTATTTCAATTTTTCAAGTCATTTTACACATTTGCAGTTGGGGATCTGCATTATATGTCCAATTTTCATCTTCTTTCTGGTCGATTTTCGTCCTGATTGGACAGAAGCTCTTAAGCCAGCAGAGGGTGAAAAAAATAGATATAAACCCAAAGTGGACCCCCAAAAGGTAAAGGTATATTTTTTTTGTATTGTCATGACTTGTTTCTCATGTTTATGCGTTGTTTGAATTGTGTAATGTGGAAATGCTTACAAATCTGGCATTAAGAATGTCTATTGCTTTTGTCTCTAATTTTGCTTATCTACGTGTAAAATCATGTCCACTTTTACCAAGATTCTGAAAATAGGTTCTTGAAGCCTAATCTACATGAACCAATACATGTAGATATCAATGTGCATGCACAATCGCACATTAGTATAGCTTTTTTATGGAATGACTATTTATTTAAAATGATGCATCACTAGCAGATCTAGGTAGGAAAGTGGGCATACAAATGCCTGTTTTCACAAAAAAATATATACCATCCTAGTCTGCACCTTTGCAGATCTCATGGAATTTTTCAGCTATGTCACCCCAATCCCAACGTGGATGTGTCAGTATCCATTGATATAAAATGATACACAACATATATGTAGATATTTTCAAAGTATCATTTTAATCAAATTAGAAATTGCTTGAATTTGTGTTTCAGAATAAATACCTTAAATCTGCAAAAAAACGTCCTGGATTGAAACGGCAGAAAACATTGATGTCAATTCCTGTTCATGACACAACTGTTCAGAAAAGTGGACTTAATCCACTGGAGAAAATTGGCCATTTTTATAATGCACCTGTTATAACTTTTATTGTGAACTGTGTAGGTATTTGTAATTATTTCATCATATGCTACATGTACATATACATTGTATGTTAAATAAGTAAATTTCATAGAAGTTTAAAAGTTTTTGGTTCATATTTCTTTTTTCACAACACTATATCTTTACCTTCATTGACAGTTTCGCCAACTCCTGTTGGCATCATCAATATGTTCTTCCCGCGCATGTCAGGGGGTCAACTCTGCCGATCCTCAGGGGGTCAACTCTGCCGATCCTGACCGAGGATTGAATCGTACACTCGCGAGAGTTGGTGGCCCCCCTTGTCTCTGTTCATGACCTGCCTGCAAGTTCGGATATGAACTGATTCTTTGATGGTTCTGGTCTTCCATTCGTTCTCCCTGTCTATCACTCTAGCTCCCTCCCAGTCTCAGCAGATTTGACCTCCTGACATGCGCGGGAAGAACATTTTGATGATGCCAACAGGAGTTGGCGAAACTGTCAATTAAGGTAAAATATATGAACCAAAAACATTTTATACCAACACAATGAACACATTCAAGAATAGTTTAAAAGTTGCTTTCAAAAATGCACGCAAAGCACATATTGCCACCATTGCTTTAAACATATTTTATTGAACAATTTGTACAATTGGATTAGGCAATAACTAAACTGCAATAGTTAAAATTACTACCATTTAATGCGATTAGTTAATATCTGTGTCTTCTACACATACATGTACAGTTAGTCCAATATATCTAACTCTGATAAGTCAAATCTACATGTATGGATAGCTCAAGTAAATAAACACTTCACTTAATATTACTTTAAAACTTAAGTTATTCTGATAATTTGAAATTTCCATGAACACAGTAACTTAAAAGTTTCATTTACTCCTTACAAATTCAAGTTAAACTAATCCAACTGTATTAGTTCATATGTCTTATGCCATAGACTGTATAACTGTCCAAGGGCCTACAGTGTACCTTCATGTAAAAAAGCCACCCAAAATTTTGGCCATATCAAAATCCAAGCCTTTAATTGAAGTTCCATTGTAAAATACACTTTTGTATGAAAAAAGCACACCTAAGCTAACTGTTACATTTAAACCTAAAAGCACATGTGTATTTGTACAATCATATACCTTTGTCAAATGTGTAAATGTTTAATCCACAGATCTCCTATGTGGCGTTCCTGATTCTTTTTGGAGTGATCATAATGACAGATTTCCACCCACAAGTAAATTACAAGGAGATCATCCTCATCGTGTGGGTTTTCACCATCTTTGCAGAGGAGCTCAGACAAGTACATTGTACCATGAATTTGTTTTTGAATTTGTTTTACTTTAGTCCATCTGTTTAGAACTCTGAATAATACAGTAAAACCTCCCTATTAAGCTCACACAAGGGAATAGCATCATATGGTACATATATAAAGGCGGTCTCTTTATTGAGGTTTTAATTGGTCTTCTATGAAGGTTTTAATATGTGAGAAATGATTTTATTATAGAGTTAGTCTCTTGATAGAGGTGGTCTTAATCAGAGGTTCTATTGTCATAATTTCTCCTCATATAGTTACATCAGTAAAAGCTGTTTTGACAAGTCTATCATTGTTTTTAAGTACTAGTAATTGATTTATTTTGTTTTTATAATAACATTGTATATGCATTACATATATATAGAAAATATATGTGTTTAAATTATATCCAGCGCTAATATTGGCTTATAAATCACCTGGAATAATTCATATATATACATGTATTATAAATACCATGACATTAAATGAGCGAAAAGAATCGATTTTTTATCAACTAATGGAACTTTGAAATGTAAATTTGAATATTTATCATTATATGCACAATTCCCGCAAGAGCAAATTGACTGTCAAAATGTTGTAAAGAAAGAAATTAAATACTCTAATCAGTCTCGGCTTGAATAATTTTTCACATTAGTGGATTCCAAAATTGCAGAAAAGAAAGAAATCATATAAGAATAAAGACCATTTACAATGTCAAGAATCACACAACTTTTACAAATTGATAACAAATTGATAACTTTCTTATTTTAGATGATAAACATGTTATATAAATGTTATACATGTGTAGCAGAATGATCCCTGGAACATGTGCATGTATTGTAGATATTTTCTGAAGACACCAGCAACTTTATTGCCAAGTTTAAAGACTACATCTCGGACCTGTGGAACATCCTTGATGTGATCACACTCACCTTGTTCATCACTGGCCTGGTTCTCAGGTTCATTCCAGACAATGCAGAGTGTTTCGAGGCTGCCAGAATAGTTTTGGCCATCAACCTTATGACTTTCTGCTTCAGGACACTTAACATCTACTCAATTCATAAAGAGCTAGGACCAAAGTTAGTCATGATTGGATATATGGTAAGTTGGTAATATTGGTTTGATTATTAATCAGAGTGATTTTGATTAAGATAGATACCGGGTAGATTTTATTTGCTGAGACAACTACATGCAAACAAAACAATATTCTACAAATGATAACTGGGCAGCATTTCTACACATAATTTTTAAATTAGTCATAAACAATCGTATCATTTTTGACACTGGGGTAACGTTGAAAAGTGCAGGAAGGGTAAAGAAGTCAATGTCGGTATTGTTCAAACCTTATGGTGCTGGTACTAGCAGCCACATGATTCTTGGCCTGGACATCTCCACACACTCACACAGGCGTTCTGCTTGAGGTTGGTGGCTCAAACGACCCATTTCAATGGCCAGGTTGTGCAATGACAGCTTAATTTGTGTGGCAGCAGCCTCTGGAGCTCCATGATATCAGTCTCTGAGTAGATGGGGTACACAGTCAAACTGGGGTTTTTTGTCTGAACATATATCAAACATTTGGTGCCGGTACTCTGTCTTACGCAGGCATGAAGAATAGCTGTAAAATCTTCATTGCTGTTCTTAAGATCATGGATGTATGCAGCTGTGGGGCAATGAAATTTGTTTGCAACATGCAAGGCTAACATGAAAGGATCATTGGTAGTATTCTCTCTATTCTACCATCTTTTCTAAGGCTTTTCTTTGCTCTGTCAATACTTACTGCATTAAGGATAGCATTCCACTCTCAATAAGGCAGAGGTCTGCTGTATCAGTGGTTTTACGGACGCCAAGTAAAATTTTCACACATGCAGCATACATGGGGGATACGGTATAGTGCTCTGCATGCAGAGGAAGACAACCATGTTTCACACGAATGTAAGATGGCAGACTCCTTGCAGCAATACATATATTCTATATGGCTTACACTGCCTATCTACTGCTTCAATATACATGGATCTCTGCTGAATACGATGGGTCCAAGATTTTATGAAAGCAAAAAGCACCCTTTTTGAATGAAATAGCATAGGAACATGTCTTCAGTGTTTGATGTGATGTTGATAATGATTTGCTTCAGATGGTGGATCTCTTCTTCTTTATGATGATCCTGCTGGTTTTCATCGCAGCCTATGGAATTGCAGCTCAGGCAATCCTGTATCCAAACTCCCCCCTCGGGTTGCAGCTCATTGTGGACATATTCAGGAAATCCTACTGGCAGATATATGGAGAACTATTTCTTGAAGAATTAGAAGGTGTGTATTTTTATATTCGACAGGCTATCAGGTTTAATAGCCAAGAAGACAATACAGCTCCTGATACTATATAAATGCATTCTCTCTATGTCTGAAGTTGATAACTCTAGTGAGAAGCACTGAACTTTAATATTTAATAGTAATATCAGTGTTTTAATGCGACCTATTTGAATACAATGCACATAAGTTCATATCTCCAATGTTGCAAATTCTTGCAATAGTTATCATTTGACATGCATCAATTATCACCTCCTGATAATTTAAGGTAATCACTCAACTCTCTTTCACTAAGTTAAGCAGCTTCACCTGGACAAATACACTGATGCAAGTGCCTATGTATACAAAGTACTAAAATGTTCTCTCGTGTGACTCGTCAGGTGAGATAGACTGTTCGACAGACCCAGCGCTGTGGGCAAACGGCACAGCTCCGCGCTGCCCAGAAAAAAACGCTGTTGTGCCATATCTGCTCGCTGTCTACATCCTCATAGCGAATGTACTTATGCTCAATCTCCTCATCGCCATGTTCAGGTAACTTTAGGCTCTTGAGTGTTGAGTTATGAAGTTCATTACTAGATTGAGTCAACGACATAGATTTATAGATGAAACGCATGTGGAAATGTAATTTGAAATTTACTGAATATCAAAGTACACCTTTGAACTATTCGAACAAAAAGAACTAATGTTGAACAATATTAGAATGAAATCTATTTTGATAGTCATAGCACAATACTGAAAGTGATAGAATACTTCTGACTGAAAAAGATTTGTTTCCCCATTGTTTCAGCTACACATTTGACAAAGTGCAGGCCAACACTGACACATACTGGCTTTTCCACCGCTACTTCATTATCAAGGATTACTATGACAGGCCACCACTCGCACCACCGTTCATTATCTTCAGCCACATTTTTATCCTGCTCAGGAAGCTATGCCGGTGCTGTGGGCATTGTAAGGGCAGCTCAGTGTATCGTACGTATTGTACAGTTTAATGTATTGCTTGGTTCTGTATCTGTATGTGTATAATTATATATCACTGCTTGAGGTCCTGAACAGGCGCGATGGCAGCAGGGAAGTGCACTCTACTGCTGCATGCACAGACAGTCAATTGCAGCCTTGAACTGCTCGACAGTCTCAGACTGGATTATCTCCTCCGGCAGAGTGTTCCAGTCCATAACTGTTCGCACAAAGAATGAGTTCTTATACTGAGGCATCCAAACACTCGGGGGCACGAACGGTTTGCTATTGAGGCATACGCAATGCTCAACAATGTTTGAACAGCTGTATTCACTAAATGATTTAGCCTTTATACGTTGTCGTCCTGACTTGGCTGGAAACAGGAAATCAGGTGCTGGGATAGCCAGCACCAACCCTTCCACCACCTTGTACATAAATGTGAGTCTTAGATTCTTCCTCATATCCTCTAGAGGTTTGAGTTCAAGACGGTTTAGCATGTCAGTAACACATCCGGGGGTTTTGGTTGTGTAGTCGTTCACCATGAATCTGGCTGCACACCGTTGGATGCATTCAAGGCGATCAATGTTCCCTCTAGTGTAGAGGTCCCAAACAACTGATCCTTTTTTAGACCAGTCTAAAGTGGCGATCAGTCTATAACAAAAAGGATTTCGACTCAGCCTGTGACATTGGTAGAGTCTAGAAAGTTTCAAGACTCTGCTCCATTTACTGGTACCGGTACATGTACATGTATATATATTTGATAGTTGTGAACATGCGCTCTGCTACACTTGGTATTGTTGATGTTGAGGTGGTTTGTAGTAGTACTAGGGATAAGTCAAGCAAATAATTATACCTCTGTATAATGACACTATGATAATAATAAATAGTACATAAATGTTCTTAATGCACCTACATTAAAAGCTATTTCACATTTGATAACAGATGCATGTGTAATATAACACTAAATACATAATATGCATGTGCAAACCGTGTTGGAAACACGCCATGTTTTTTTTCTTAGAACATGTAGTTTTGGAAATATTTGTATATATTTGGAAATAATGTTTTTTCTGATATGAAGTATAAAAGTCTGGCTTCCACCCTATTTGATATGATGCATGGAAATTCTCTTTTAATAATAGCAGTCAAGGTGCTTTGTTGCTTCCAAATTGGAATAAAAAAATATCTATTGCAGGAATGACTTTCTCTGACAGTGAAGACAAAGAGTTGGTGCTGTGGGAGAAGATTAATGCTCTGGAATATGCACGGAAAGCCAGAGAGGAGGAGAATGAGCAGACGGATCATAAGATCCAGGAGATCAGCGAGAGGTGAGTTGCTTATCGACTAGTTTCATGTCACCGCTGGTACATGTATATTGAATCCAGAAAAACTTTATTTACTTAACCACATGACAGTGGAAATATACGCAAACCTAACTGCATGTAATATATATATATGTGAATTTTCATATGCCAACCGCTGCTCTTCCATTGTTTTGTGACTAAGCAACACATTTCAGAAGTCTTCTACTAATGGACACAGATGGCTCCATGTGGGTTTTTTCTTTGATGGCAAGGGTCTTTTTGTCAAATAGCTGTGTGAATATGTAGTAGGAGAATCACCTCTTATGTAGATGACATTTCGATGAAGATTCGATTGGAAAAACCTTCTACTTGTGTGATTTCTGATGGCACTCATTAAATTTGGTTACTAGTTATCAGAATTCACACTGATTGAGATATTTTCTCACTGCCCATTTAATTACATGTGAATCTCATGAGGGCACTCACAGATCAGAATGGTGTATTTCTATTAAAACTTTAGATATATATGTTGATTATCAAACTCTTATACAAAAACGCATTTCTGGTGGCAATAAAAGTCTACTACTTAGTCATTATCATTGTGTGCAGAACTGACGTCATAGCTGAGAAAGTAGAGGAGCTGATGGAGAGTAGTTTTCTCACGAATCGACAGACAAAAGATCCGCCAAAACTGCCAGCTGTGCTGGAAGATCGACTTGGCTTTCTACAAGCTCAGGTGGCCATATGTTATATTACAGTAAATGAAATAAAAAATACCTAAGAGTAGAAAAAACGTTCTTTGGTATAAATTGCTTACGTGCTTATTTTAAGGCCTTTAATGTAAAGTTGAGAAAGTTCTCAATGCAAATTGTACAAAGCGATTGGTGCTGAAAGGTGAGTTATTCAAAAGCTTTGAAAAATACATTTGTAGCAAGCATGTACATTGTAGTGTATATAATTATTATGTAATGCAAATATTTTATGTTTACATTGAAAGGAATATGTATAACAATATAAAGTCATATTTTACCAAGTTCTTTGAAAATTAATTGCTATGCTTTCTCAGATGGACAGAACAAATGCCGCCCTGGACTGGATTATTGAATCACTTGTAGAAAAGAATATTGCCTCCAAAAATGGACCTCCAAAATTGCAAGATATTCAGAAAGAAAGAGAATTAGGTAACTGGTGGCTAATCAAGTTTTTTTTTCTATTAAAAACCAAAGTTGTGTGTTTATATGGCACATAGTTCGGGACTTTTTATAAACAGACCACATATACTGAGTCAATATACATATACAGACATACCATGCAGTGTATCAAAAGTATGATCCAAAATAAATGATGGACTATATTATGTAGTGAGAACTATGGTAGCCTGTGTATGAGAAACAAATGCTTTGTTTCTGCCTGTTAAACCTTTTGTCTGCAGTGATGTGATTAGTTCAATGCCAATCTACTTAGCTTTTTGAAAGATAATACATGTATATAGAAAAATTAATGAATTATAGAATATATTGAATGTTTTTCAAAAGCTGGTGTATTTTGTTGTTGAAATGATGAATTTTATTGACCATACAGTATTTAAATACATGTAGCTGTTCAACGGAAAATTGATGAAGAAAATAGAAAGAAAAAAGAATATCAAGAGAAGCTTCAAAAACAGCTAGAACTTCATGTAAAATCGAGAACATTGCGCTACCCAACAAGATCTACAAAGACGACGGTCTACAGATTTGAAGTGCCAGATGAAAATGTTGATTGGAATGTAAGGGATCATTCACAAATGACGTCATCACTTTTTATGTCATTTCTGACCCCCCACCCCCTTGTCATCATGCGTCATTATTCTTTGCCCACCCCCACCCCCACCCCACACTATGACACTATGACGCGTCATTTTACTTCTTCGTGCACACCCCCCGCCTTGGTGCTTACTACTACCCATATAAACAATAAATAGTATCTAGTACATTGCTATGTAAGCCTCAAAAAACAATATTCACAACATATTGATATTTTGCATTTAATACAATTCCATTGGAAAATTATTAAAAAGAACGCTCTTTGACATCTGCACCCTACCCCCAAACTCCCAAAGTCCGCAATAACGTCATTTTTTCTCTGGACCCCCCCCCCACCTGTCATCATTCGTCATCTGTCTCCGACCCCCCACCCCCACCCCCAACCTCCGCGATGACGTCATTTGTGAACAATCTCTAAGTCTCTAAGATAAAAAGTTTTTACATTATCATCTTTACGTATATATGTAATAGATTTATTTTTATGAAGGTTTTAAGCTAAATCCTCATTTATCATTCATCTACTGGTTGTAGAAAAAAAGGTTTAATTTCAATTTTACATCATTTACGATTGCAGGTTATGTGGCAAAATTATGAACCACCTTTTTATACAGACCGCAAAATCCTAACGGGACAGCATTATACAGATCCAGATCTTCTAAAAATGTAAGAAATAATACAATGTACAGTCAAGTGAATTGTGAATATAGTTTTACCTGTATTGATTATTTAAAACAGATTGTTAAAATTTAATTTCTGTTTTCTTTCCCAGGCCAATAGAGAACAGACATCTTAGCTTCAATGAGTTAGATGAGCAAAATAATGTAGATAGAAGAAGTTTTGTCTCGAACTATGAAGTTAAAGATGGTATCCCGTTAAATCTATGGGGCCGTACTGGACTCCAGGGCCGTGGTGTGCTGGGCAGGTGGGGCCCCAACCATGCAGGGGACCCCATCATCACAAGGTACATGTAAAGAAAATACAGAATTTACTTATTTCTTTATTTTTGTGCTCAGGTTTCTGTTTTAATCTATTGTATATCGAAGTAATTGGATCAAGATTTCACAACCTTTGAAAGAAGCTTTAAAAACATATTAACACCCATGGTTGAAACGTACTAAAAAAGTACATTTGGAACAATATGCAATGTTACCGTTAAGTATAAATGTGCCCTATTACAGTACAACCTCTTTTAACTGGACACGTTGGGAAACTGGATGGACATTTGGAAAATTGAGATGTTCAGATAAGGAAGGGTTTGAGGTGGGGACAGAGGTGGGCCAATGTGAGAAACCACAATCTGAATGGCTGTGGACAATAATACAATACCGGTATATTGACGAAAAACCTTGTAGAACAACTCACCCATCACTTTAGTTTGAAGAAGTTGTATATTGTACACCAATATTCCTATGATGGTAATTCGATTGAATACCATTTCATAGTCTGTGTATTAGACATACAGCTATATTTTATGATAAGATTCATCAAAACATGCTTTGGTTTGTTAATAACCACGTTACTACACATCACTACGCGACCAGAACAGAGGGCTTTCCCCCAAGGAACCCTGGCAAAATGCCGGGGGCTCGTGGTTCATAATCGGCGATAGTTAAACGTGCATGTCTATGGGCCCTGTGACCTTTCGGACAATAGAATAATACCAATAAGGGATATAATATTAATGTACTGTATCTAGATGACTGTAATCTGGACTTCCATATTTTTTTTATCATTTTGTATATCTACATTGTATTTGGTTGTACCCTTAGGAGGTGAGGACTTGTGATGTTTTTTTCACACTCTTTTGATGAAATTAGATGTCACTACAGAATCACGAAGAAACCGTTCATATGGACTCATTTTGAGTTTGATCATTCGTTTTCCATGTACATTGTATATTACTTTTTTCCATATTAAAGGAACAAAACTTAATCTTTGAACAGTATTTGTTTTTAAATAAAAGTTGGTCTTGAAGTCTAGTTACCAAATCAAGTGTAAAAATTTAATATTTTTTCAAATATTTCAATGCCTTTATTTGTCCTGAAGGTGGAAAAGAGATGCACAAGGTCAAGTTCTGTCTGAAGGTGGCAAGCAAGTTCTGGAGTTTGTGTCTGTGTTACGTTCTGACAACCAAGAATGGGCATTACCAGGGGTGAGGTTTTTGCATGTTCTGTGATTGGAGTGTTCTTGTACAACTCCATATTCTCCCTATTGCATTTAAAGTTACCTTTTTACCTTTACCTTTAGCTTTACTTTTTACCTTTAGTGTTTTCTGATTTAATCTATGTAATGTTCAGTGTAACCAGGGATGTTTTCACACAAACAATATTTCATGATGTTGTGCAGAGGTCCACATACGTCGACTTCCTTTCTTCTATGAATTTTATATTAAAGAATCTGTAGATATTGACACCTATGTTTTGGGGCATAATGCTCATTATTTTTTACATCAACTAGATTTCCTTGATGTCAATCCACTGGGGTGCTGACAGTTGGTGCCAGTTTACACTACTGCAATTCGATGTGGTGCTTTGTGTCACCAATAAGGTGCCTAGTGGCATTGGCATGTACAGCGGGTCAAACTTTCTTTCTACTGACTCATAGTGGCGCTAAAGTGGATTTGATCTCAGGAGAATTTTAAAATCTTCAAAATTGTTGTCTCACCAATTGCAGTGCCAAATGTCCACCAATAGTGAGCAAATGGCACTAAGTAGCCATTTATTGTCGTGAGTGGTGCCAACAGCGTGAAACTTAGAATCTAAGAGTTGTGTCATCAGACCCGTAATTTGGGAAAAAAGGAATTGATTAATTAGTGGATTGATGGACTGATTTATTGATTGTTTGATTGATACATGTAGATTGATTGATATTTATATATATATGTATATATGTGACAATATTGCAGGGTTTCTTGGAGACAGGAATGCCAGTCCATGCCTGTATGAAGGCAGACTTCAGAGAGGAAGCATTGGGCAACATCACAGATGAACAGATGAAGCTAGAATTGAAAGAAGCATTGGCGACTATTTTTAAAAATGGCACAGAAATCTATAAAGGCTACTCAGATGATCCAAGAAATACGGACAATGCATGGGTGGAAACTACGGCTTACAATTATCACGACGATGATGGCAAAATTTTAAAGTATTTCATCTTAAGGGTGAGATATTTTTCAAATACATTGTATCAACAAAGCATTTTAGCTAATGCTATTTTGTAACATTCCCATACTTTAGATTAGAAATATGAAACATATGAAATGATTGCCAAACCTGTATCAATGCGCTCTTGTTTATGGTAAGGTATATGTATCCATGGCATACATCTTCATGTATATTGTGTATTACCATTCTGTGTTGTGTGCCTCAGGCTGGGGAGCGTGTGGACCTGGTGAGGTGGCAGAAGCTCTCCTCCCGACAGCAGCTCTATGCCATCCACCTCCAGCTGCTACAGATGGTTGCAGCTCGCCACAATGCCTACTTCTAGAATATTGCAGAAAACTGTGTACTTCCACCTTCCCTATTTCTAGAACATTCTAGAAATTTGTATACCTTCACAACACATTAATAATGTCATTATTATAACCCATGCGAGGAAGTTTGCAAAATGTAAACATGATGTTTTTACTTTCTTTGATTTGTTAGGAATGCTTATAAACATTGCGTTTTGAATGCAAGCAGTTGCAGAATGCAATTCAATACACAAAGATAAAATAAGAAACTTTTGAAATGACAAGAAACCTGCATTCAGAAGGTTTGTTTATGGCTGTGATGATATTTCTAACCTATATTCTTCACATATTATTGTTAACATGAGCTTCAAAATACTTTTAGTTTATTAACAGTATTACAAGTATCAGTATTTTATACATGTAGGTGATTTGTATGTAATAGTTCTGCGATACATATATATTTTTTGTGAAATTTTTCATTGGTATGCAAATATAAACTAAATCAAAAATGCACAGAGAACACAGCATCTTTAAACCAACTTTGACTCATAGGGCCCTTATCCATAGACCCTTGCGGTAGCGGCAAAAAATCACTGCTGAATCAATTCAATGCTTTTTTAATGGGGTAAAATTCATACAGGCAGCGGCGGCGGCAGACCGCTTTGAGTATTTCTGCCCCCCCCCTACCCCGAGACTGTATTAAACGTGCTATTTTATGTTTCCATATATACTACATTGTTTTCAAGGGATTGGCATTGAATTTTCACAATTATTTTACCCAAGTGTACTTTGTGTGTCATTATGGACAGTTTTTGTATCTCAAAACATCTAAATAAATGCATGAAGATCTCATTCTTATTTATTTAAATAACGATATATTTTATATGTTTTATCCTGTTGGACTCCTGCTGTCTCCTGACACTTCCGGTAGGGCAAACCGTACATGTAGCTCCCGCTAGTCTGATCAATACAAAATCAATAATCGGATGGAGAAAAAACACCTCTCAGGAGTGGTGAAAGCCAATTTTCCACCTGTTGGCATCTGTGGTTTCCCACTCTTCACGCATGGGTCCCCCTATTAAACTCCTGTAATTACTACTATACCACTATAAAGTAAAAAGAAATCATCATTCATCACCTATTAAATGTAGAGTGGAACATGTTCAAATTTGGCACTGGTCTTATGTGAACACTGTTCATACTTTTGTTTTGTTTGATTAGTACGGACTTCGTCTGCCACTGTGCTCACGCCGCAGTGGACGTTTGTCGGTGCCCTGCGAAGCCTATTTGTGCTCGAGGGCTATTTCTCTGCCTGCGCCGTCACTTCTACTCCGCCAGGAAGGGAAAACTTTTCTCGATTTTTAAATTTTAGCCCTTCGTCCGCGTAGGGGACACGGACTCCGCGTTCCACGTATCCACTCTGACAGGGGGTTAGCATCTGCCAACTACGCCAACACTACGTCGACCTGACATTCATTTTATGCTGCACATGCGTGTGACGCTCGTGTGACGCTCGCTGCCCCTACGCCGGCAAAATATTTCTAGGAAGATTATCGATCGGTCCTCACTTTTATGCTCCCAATACTTTGGGCTGCTCAAAACATCGAAAGCGTATACAGCATACGCCAATCGATAATCCATTGGGTTTTTTTACGTCGACCGTATGGCAAACATAAGTCAAACTTACATCAAACATCGGCCTAACATGCGCTGCGTACTGGGAGCAGATCCTCGGCAGATAAAAACGTTGGCGTAAGCTTGGCGCACCTTGAGCGTACGATGGTGTACATTCGGCAGGCGTTCAACGTATTGTAGACGTATGTTCAGAGCACAGCAGACAGTGAACGCAAGGTCAGCGTAACCCCGACGCACGTCACACCCAGACTTTTTTGTCATGCGTCAGTTGTGCGTCGGGGTTACGCTGACCTTGCTTTCACTGTCTGCTTTTCTTATACGCCGGGTTTGCACCGGCTGTGAGTTAACTATGCGCTTTGGAAAAAGAATTATTTAATGACAAAAAAGGTTATCTATCAGCAGATGCTCGACGTATAAATTTTTTGGCCTGGAAATCCCTAGAATTTATGCATCGACCATACGTCAAAACTAGTGGGTCGCGGCCTTTAGTAGGTAACAATAGTTATTGGGCAACAATGTATATATATATATCAACAAGTATCACTAATTTTGCTATAAATCCATAAAAACTTACTATAAGTGGCTTAATATTTTCGGACATTTTCAGTGTCCATCGTCTGAGACTTTTCTGTCACCAGGTGGCAGCACCTGACGGAAGTGGAAGTCGGTCAGTGTTGTTGTTGGGGGGTGGTCGAGGGCGCGCGCGGTGGTTTGGGGCTGCCTTAGGTCTCAGAAGGTTGTCGTAGGCGTGAGATAACTGGTATGCTCCTTCATCTCTGTTCATGTTCTCAGTCTTTCGGATTGTTATCGACTCTAAGATTTGTCTGTCCAGTAGGTTCGACTCCTTACACACAACTTTAGCACTATCCCAATCTGGTACATGGTTGAGGTTGTTCATGTGGTCAGTTATGGCTGATTGTTGAACTTCTGTGGTGCTGAGGCGAGTGGCTCTGGTGCACAAATTTTTATGGTCATGTGTCTCCACATTTCTTTGATGCTCCTTGAGCCGTGTGCCAAATTTCCTGCCTGATTCACCAATGTATAAACTTGGACAGTTCTTACACCCAATACTGTACACACTCCCACATACTTCTTCTTGTTTGATTTTGTCCTTGGGATGAACTAAAATCTTGCGGAGAGTCTTATAAGGTTTGAAGGCTGAACAGATCTTGTGATCTTTTAAAACCTTAGCCATTCTTTCGGACAAGCATTTAACGTAAGGGAGAACGACCATACCTCTGGCTCCCTTAGAGTCTTTTTCTGCTGTCTTCCGAGACTTCTTATTGTTGGTATCTTTCTTCTTTCTCTTCACTTCTTGAATTGCCCACTTAGGGTAATTACAAGTGGTCAGTGCATCCACGATCGTGTGTTCTTCAGTCTCTTTATCTAACTCTTCTGTTACGACTGTGTCCATTCTGTCCAAAAGTGTTCTCACTACTCCTAGCTTATGTACAGTTGGATGGTGAGACTCAAAATTCAAATATTGATTTGTGTGTGTGCTTTTCCTGTACACCGTGGTTTTTAGAGAGCCATTGTCTTTAATTTCAATCAGGGTGTCAAGAAAAGGACACCTGCCACCTGGTGACAGGAAAGTCTCAGACGATGGACATTGAAGATGTCCGAAAATATTAAGACACTTATAGTAAGTTTTTATGGCTTTATCGCAAAATTAGTGATACTTGTTGATATGAAAAAGAAATCCAATGAATCTCTTTACAAATGTATATATAATTGGGAATTAATAGATGATATAAAAACATTCATATTAAAGAAATACATTTGGATCCATATATAGGGTGAGATTTATTTTAAGGAAGAATTATGAATTTACATCAATTTATGCATGTTCAAATGGGTGAGACATTTTTGGAGAAGCCAAATTTATGAATAAGGCTGTAGTTAGTATAGACTACATTTTATAATGAACAGTGACATTATTCAGTGGTGAAGCGAAAGTTATATATTAGTGCTGAAGTAAAGCCTTGTCTACACCACTAAAACTTCATCAAACTGTGTCAGATAAAACTGATAAGTTGTGTTAAGAACAATAATAAGCCATGAAAAATGTTTATAACTGGAAGAAGTTAAGAATTTGGCATGGAGTCATGTTGTGAGAACAGCCTATAATGTATTGACCTAAGTGCATTGGGGTTAATATGTAGGGTGAGATTTATTTTTAGCACGGCCTTTGAATATCATAATTATTAGCCTTTTTCATAACTTATTTTACATTTTCATGACCACATCAATGTTAACTATATTTTCCATTATTCATTGGTTATTATTATTCTTAATACCCATAACTTCATCACTTTCCATGAGCGTTTCATCATCCATAACTTCAGCTCTATGACCTCTATACTTAACTTTTACTTCACCACAGAATAATGTCACTGTTATTTAAACAACCATAACTATAACCAAATACATATACATTGTATATGGCAAATAATATCCGGCGTCGTTACAAATCATGTAGACTGACGTTGCTTATTCGTGGGTACCATAACTACAGCAAATTTGGCTTAACTTGATGTAAATTCATAATTCTTTCTTAAAATAAATCTCACCCTATCTATTGAACCAAACGCAAAGAATTGTATATTGTAGGCTACAGAAAGCTTTCACAAATTGGCCCTGGCCCAGATTTGTTGTGCAATAGAAAATAGCAGTACATGTGCACATCTTTGTACACTTAAGAAGCAGGTAAAAATCTATCTTTCACTGTACAGGCATGTTAGCATATCCATTTGAGCCTCATGAACTTAACTTATGTCTATGAAGTCATAAAACATATATGTAGATCTAGTAGTTTGGTTTTTTTCTGTAGGCAAAGGTCAAACTGCTTTCCCCACTATATACCGGGTATAAGACTGTATTTCCCACCATATACGCGTGACATACAATGACATGTACCCATAAACTCAATGTAGCTACATGTTCTTGTTTTTATCATTCTTTTGCATGTTTGGTTATCATAGTCCAAAATTGCCTTGTAAAGATGACCTTTATCGGTATCGACCGTAAACATTATATGGCTAGTTTTATGCCAGGCTACTTTTGACCCAGTTTCAAGATGCAGAGATTCAAATTTTTCAGACACAAAAGCAGCTATGTTAGTACATACATCAAGTTTTCTTAAATTTGCCTATTTTGTTATATTCAATCTTTGAATTGGTACACAGTCTAAATCAAGAATGATATATACCGGTATTGGAATTAATGGACTTGGTTGTTTTTATTGACATTAGAGGACCCTCTGGCTCACCAAGCCTATAGGGCTATATCACATAGCCTCAGCCGGGACTCGAACCCTGGACCCCTACCACTTTCGCACCTATTCTAGTTGTGTCAGGATGGATGAGTGGGCTAATGCACCTGTCTTAAGTGCTAGGTGAATAGTGCCACAGTGGTAGTGGTCCAGGGTTCGAGTCCCGGTAGAGGCTATGTGATATAGCCCTATAGGCTTGGCGAGAGAGTCCTCTAATGTCAAGAATGATAAAGTATAGGTAGCCAAACCCACAAACTAAATTGAAACAACATAATATTCACTATTGCTTACAAATCATCATCTACCATATCCGCAAAAAAAAATAGAAAATAAAAAAAATGAGTGCATGTTTTTTAACGCTTTATGTACCACAGATGTAATGAATATTCTTTTTAAACGTGACATGCATCCTTTCAATGATGCGTAGTCCATCTATTGCTTTATTGGAGTCGTACCATATCATTATATGCCGGTATGAAACTAAATGTTTACAAATAATAATGGACCATTTTGTGAAGCTACTTTATTTTTAAAAAGTGTTTTGATTGTTTAAAAAAGAATGATAAATACAAAACTGGGTTTGTTGTGTAACATGGAATATTTTATCAAGATTTTTTCTTGTGCCGCATGATATGTCCCAAGAACTCACGTGATAATATAATTTGTGTTACAAACTCACCTGTTTTTTTTATTTTTCAGAATTTGGACAATCAAGCTATGATTTCTAATTACTCTCAATGATTACCGGAATGGACCAATGGATGTCACTTTTATAGAAATCTGTTTTGTTCAAAGGAAGTTATGAGATCGAAGATGAGTTTGGTTGATTGAAATACAAAAAATACAAAGTAAAGTGGCCTACAGTCGGTTCTAGCATTGACATTATGAAATAAATTCCTCTCACAGAACAATGTTTTTTAACCTTGCAGACGTGAATGTGCAGTTCCGACTTTAAACATGTCAAATGTTGTTCCGACCTAAATCCAAAGAATGACGTCTCTTAAATGGGGTATGTTTTCTGATAAAATTTCTGTAACTGATATATATTTCTATGGTATGTCTTTTGGTTGTAGACAATCTGATAAGCATGATTTATAGGCCTATATATCATACTTTGAAACGTTGACTTTATTTTCAATGGATGATTGGACATGCTGTAAAAGAAATGACTCAGGGGACAGTTCTATCAAGTATCATGTACACGCCTAATGGTTAGTAAGTAGTCGGTAGTAGTGAGTAGTGCGCTATGGTTGTGACTAAGGCTGCGAGGCTAGTAGGCTAATAATAGGGGGGGTTATAAGGGGTCTAGAAATCTCATATCCCTCTTTTCAGGGGCCCTTTTCCCTTATCCCTCTTTTTGGGGTCTTTTTCCCTTATCCCTCTTGTTTGGGCCTTTTTTCCCTTATCCCACTGATTAGAGATCCCTTATCCCTCTATTTGGCCCTTTTCCCTTATCCCCTTTTCAGCCTTTTTCCCTTATACCACTTCCGTATAATTATATAATTTTCAATGCAGCAGCAAAAGTCTACTTGGTGCAGTTTGCTGTTTGCTGCTATGTAGCATGACAGAACCAATATGATTAGACAGTGGAAAGACATTATTTGTGAATGACTATATATATTGTAATTGTGTACTTCACTTCAGTTCAGTTCAGTTCAACTCCGTTGTAATCCTTTGTAAGGTTAGGGTAAGGTTATTAGCCAAACACTATCCCGCGCTAGATACTTTTAATCAAGATTTCCATAACATTTGAGTAAACATCTTTATTGCTCATGAGTCAACGTTCTAGCGACACTCTGCTCCCTGAGCACATTTGATCTAGTTTTCTTCTTAATGTTTTGATTGCAAAACAAACATCCTTATTGCCCATGAATCAACATTGTTCTATTGATGCTGTGCTCTCTGGTCACTTTCCATCTAGTTATATAATCATATGCTTTTCGCAGTATTCAAGAGAAGGAAATATTGTCCTAATGTCCATTAAAATATTTAATTAATGGTGTTGTGTTTACTTTTTATTATGAAAAGACATATAAAGATGAATTTATACCCAAGTTGTTTTTGGTTGTGTCTCGTGTATAGATAGGAGTCGCAAAATGTGTGTCCTTTGTGGTTAGGGAACTTTCGTAATCGATCGCACAGGGGTGGTCAGTCATACGGAGAAGGGAAAGTTGTTAAAACAAGTGAGTCCCTCCCCCCTCAATTGCATTTATGGAAAATGAGCGACCACCCATAATGACACTCTCCCATGTAACTATGTAACTTATGTAACTTCACATGACCCCCAGTTTTAGTTAACAAGACAGCATGGCGTTTTCTCCTTGATTTCAATGTAAAACGTCTAGTATGCATCAACATTAACAATTCTTATTCTCCTTAAACTCGCACCAGAAAAAAGCATCATATATTTATATGAGTATTTACAAAACAAACAATTTTTTGGCTGAGCATTTAATACCTTTTAGTACCCACTTGTGCAAGCAAAGAAGGGGCAAAAGTCAACAATGATGTAAAGATTGGTTCACTTCAGCTGTACAAGTACTTTGACTATTCAAATAGCTGGACATCAAATTGATTGAATAAAGCTTGCACTCTGGACAACTAGGTACAAACATGGGCATTGGTGCTAATGTGGAGGTCTATATATAATTACATGGCTTATACTGACATACATGACCAAAAAGCCTTCTAAAACCCCACTGAACATTTGATGATAATCTTTTTAAAGGTGGGCTTTTATGACCTTATGTGCTTAAGCTGTGTATAGTTAAGTATGATTTATAAATTTATTTTTTATACCAGTCTGAGTGCAATCAATGTTATCAAATAACAATAGAAATTTTATTGCTAATAGTATGTTTATTTTAATGCAAGCCACATGCAGCAGTCACCTGCTCCACCATCATGACCATGTGACACTTAAGTGAAAAGGTTTGTCTGAAAACCAGAACAACTTCAGGCTTTGTTCCTTTTAGTCCCCATTTATGCCATTGTACAGTTGACTTTTTATTGGCCGTTGAAATTGCAATTTTAAACCATACTACTTGTTAGTTCTGGAATATGTTTCTGCTTGTTACTGTTTGTTAATTTAATTACAAATTTGGTATAATAAATATTTTTACATGCATAATTTCACAATCAACTAATCAATAAGTATATCTAGACTGTGCGCATGTATTAGTAAATGTTCCTAAATTTTTAAAAGGGTGTGTTATCCTTCTATATTTTTAATCATCTTCCAATTTCTCACAATACCAACATTTGCATGATTTGTATACAAAATAAAATATAGGTCGTGGCGTGATCTAAAGGTGGATCTAAAACCAATTTCCCCACAAATCAAAGGCAAACGTTTCTTCAACACTATATTTCTATATATACACACCTTTATTTCAAAGCCCAACACCACGGGATAATTTACGTTACACCGAAATCGAATTCATATAATTAAAAAAAAAGTAAAATATCTCCAAAGCCTAAAAAATCTTCATTAATTTCCTGAAACATCATTATCTTCATGTTTTAATTTTTATAATAACATTATTAACGTATATAACAAATAATGCAAATTATATTTTTGAATGATGAGAAACAACTGTGACTAAAACAGTTGTTACCCAGTGAACGTTTCCCAAGCTGTTTTCACGTGCTACTGCTTTTGCGCAGGGCGTTAAAAGCTTCACATTTTTGGATTCACATAGCAGAACTGACTTTATAAGGGCATGCCAGACAAAGCAGCACCACATATATTTAACAGAGCTTTGAAGAGTGCGACTGGCTCATGTGTATTTGTTCAAAATGATTACTTTTATGTTTATGGTTAAAACTGTGCTGATTTTAGGTGCAATTCACATTGAATTGGTTATTTCATTAGAAGATACAAGCACTAATGTGAAGTGTTATTCTTCTCACTCAAAGACTTGCCAGGTAAGATTTGATTTGATTTTTTTTTTAAACTTCAAGGGATACATCAGAATGGTAGTGTATTATGTAACAGTCATAATCTGAATTTCGGCATTGTTTTTTTTAAAGCCTTTTGATTGCAATTCATACATATACTTCCATTTGAACAGGAAAAATTTAAGGATAGTTGATCATGGTTTCATGGAGGTATGTAGTAAATAATATTGTATCTGTCAATCGCTACCAGATTATATATGGTATTCAAGGTCCAAGAGCCATGAATGTACTATGGGATAAATCTATATTAAAGTAAGAGTAAGAAATACTTGTCCTGTAATATATATTACTTATAGAGTGCCTTATTCAAAGTGTTCTATCGAGCTTAGACAAGAAGAATAACTTAGACCCCGCCTTTAGACCCGTCATTGTCAGTTGGTAGTGGTGTGGAAGAAAACATTGACAAATTTTTATCAAAATATATTTGATGGAAATGATACTCTAAGCCGAATTATTGCTGTAATAACAAAACACCATGTTTATGTATTCTTGAAATCACAACACTTTTGTTACAGGTGTATTTGTATTAAGTTTCACCAACTACATGTACATGTAGCTGTTGGCATCATCGGAATGACTTTCTGCTCCCGAACAGCTAGTTGATGAAACTGTATATGTTGTAAATAACAAAAGTGTTGTGATTTCAAAGGATTATTTTCAATTTAGTCAACAATAACCTTTATGTTCTAGATTTTGTAAGGTAAGATGGTGGGTAATATTTCGTCCATTCACTTTTGGACTTGAGGCAATTGTGAAAAGATAAAATGACCTGGCAAGTTGTCAAATGTTATTTGAAAGAGAAGAACTTTCTTCTTCATTTCAACTTTATTACCGGGTAGATCAAATGTTGTGTTGCTGTTGATCATCCTTCCATGATAATGAGGAGTTGTCGTTTTGATCATTCTTATGTACAATCTTCATACTTGTACTTGTCATTTATTGTATTTGAATATATTTAATTTAATTTTCATCAATATTATGTAAATAGACTACATGATTAAACTAGTCTATTGGCCATGATCAGATCATGACTAGGGTGGATATGTTCATGATGTTGGTTTACTTAAAACTTTTTAAGGTAGAAATAACTATGCGATAGATATATATGCTGGGTGGTTGAGTATTATTGTTCATTGCCTAAAGGAATACGTAAACATGTATAGATGAAGTTTCAGGCGTAAATGGTACACTGCTTTAGTTGACTCTTCTTCATAATTATGATGTTTGGTATTAAATGGCCCTTTCACAAATGTTGATCCTCTACACTCATTCATTAACAGTGCAACTGGAATGATATATGTATACATGAGGGGGTGCAAAGTGCACATGTAATGGGCTCAAAAGCAAAATAGCACATCTTAAACCCAACATTGTGACAATTATTAATGACTAGAAGACTATGGCTGTGTGTCAGCCGCAAATATTGGGGAATGTGAAACTCTAATAACTAAAATAAAGTTATTGGCAATAGAAGAGCATCTAGCAACACACCATGAAGCAGAAACGGCTGTGATGCACCCTAGTTATTACATCATGATTATGGAAAATTACATGTAACACAACTGTAAGATTTTTACTGTTTTGAGATAAATGAATTTTCGAGAAATCAATTATTAGCAATTTGATTTATATATGTGCATTTTCATTAGGACCTTTTTGTTGAGAGGTATTAATTAAGATCAAGGTGTATTAAGATTGACCAAAGTGCTCACCTCAATTGGTCATATGATGAAACTTTTTATAGTAAAAGGGATTATATGGTTTTACACATTGTCTATGTACCTGGTAAAATGTGGAGAATCTGTGACATAAGTCACGAGATTGAGAAGCCAATCTTTGTCATGATGATTACAGTAGAACCCGAAATAAGCAAAGAATTTACCTGTTTCATATCAATGGCTATACTACAGGCATCACACAAATGGCAGATGATACCACACTCCTCTTGAAAGACCTATTACCAGTTAAAATTAGAGATGTCAAAATAATTCGAAGCTTCGATTAGCAAAACAGGATTCGAATGCTTCATTTTGTATTAAATTATAAACCCGGCATTTGATAAATAGGGATTTTGCGTCAGCGGTCAGTGTACCATTACCTGTTTTTCCCTTTGGCGGTGCCGATGAAAGGGCCATCGACTGGTCATTCCTAGCGTCTAAACTCTCAAGGTAGCAAGTTACATAAGAGTATACTACACGATTATCAGTTTAATGGTCAAATTTGGGAGTAGCACAAGGAAGATCCTTATATCGTAGTGTCAGCTGCTGTCTTTTGATTTTGGTGGTTAGTGCAATACAAGTGACCCATTGTTCTCTGGTGGTGTACATGAAAGGGTTGTCTGCTGGTCAATAATGGTCTTTCATAGCATTATTAAAAACCCTTTAAGTAGTCAGGTTTTTTTTTAAATGGCAATTAGTAGAATGGAGATTATTATACCATAGTATCTCTGTGTGTTTTAGTTGAAGAGCAAGTAAGTACTAAATACCTACATTGTATTCACAACTCATGGCGACCTAACCATTCAAGTAATAATACCAGATAGTTTTTTTTTATTGATATACACATTTGTAGTTTGTCTTCTGTCATAAACTTGTCGCACATGTTAATAATATGATCTCTGATTACTGTGTTATTCTTATAATATCGCACTCTGTGAAATGGTGACTTGTGTTAATGAAGTTTAACATTATGCCCCGCCCCCTTTATGGCCGAAGCTTCAAAGCTTCGGCCCTCAAAATGGCCGAAGCTTCGAATATCAAAATTGATGAAAATTGACATCTCTAGTTAAAATGCATAAATTTTCTTGACAAGTTTTAAAAAGTCTCAGGTCTTAATCTAAACAAAGATAAAACTGAAGCTGTGCTTTTGGATGTGTCAACTAAGCAAAGAAGTGATAACTACATGTATGGAATAAAATGGGTGAAAGGACCCATCAAGGCGCTGCGAGTCTGGGTTTATAATGATTGGGAAATTCTATACAAAAAATATAATTGATAAAATTCAAAAAGTCAAGTCTGTGTTTGGAATCTGGACCTCTCGCAATCTTTCGATTACTATAAGGGGAAAAATCAAAATTTTGAAATCGTTAGTCATACATATTCTTATACTAGTATTCGTTCTCAGAATTTAAAGTTGAACAACAAACTTTGAACATTGTTGTTAGAATGATTTTTAATTACAATTGGCCTTCTGGTAAACATTATGTTAAAAGAATGTACTCATCCAAAAATAGATGAAGGGAAGTTTTGGAACCTCAGGGGCACTTAATATGGGGATAGGGCATATGGCATTATACATTAAAAAAATTTAAAAGTAAACAATTGACTACATAATGAACATATCGCTCCAGATTTCTACAAGGAAATTCTATGATAATGGTCTGATGTTTATTGCAAAGAACCTACTTCCTCCATTGAAATAGACCAGAAGTACTTATGGCATAATGAATTTTAAAAATTAACAATGCACTTAGCATTTGTAAACAAAGACAACTGCATCAATGGGCTTTGAAAATATTTTTTGATTATTAATTTTCTCAAAGCCCATTGATGCAGTTGCCTTTGTTTTTATAAAACATGGAAAACTAATGGCAAGATCTATAGCACACAACTGGTCTAATAATTAAAAACATCCTGTATAACTACCTTAATATACCAAAGTCCTGGATAAGAATCATTGATAAGAATGATCTCTTATACGATAGCAAGAGATATATTCTTTTTCAAACTTGGCAACACAATTAAGTCATTAGAAAAAAATGTTGCCGAAAAGATATGAGAAAGAGAAGCTTGAAAATGTATTCGCAAGCACTGGGAAACACATATATATCGATTGGTTCTAAAGATTTCTACTCCTATTTCGCTTCACTGAAAACCAAAACTAGCACTGCAGATCATAAATGGGAATTCTTTTATCCGGAACACAATTTTAATTGGAAGCTTTATAAAACTCCCTACCAACTCACTACTGATAGCAATCTCCGAAGAAAAGTGAATATATATGTACATGCAGTAATTGTAGCCAGTGAGACAAAATAGGTACTATTTAGCAAAAAGCTAATAACCTGTAATCTGTCTTCAGCCAAAGTTTTCTTTTGACCATTTTTCACATTTGCTCATGAACAAATTCCATTCATTTAATTTGATTGAGAAGCAATACATAGGTGACTGAGTCAGATTGCCATCTGGATGATCCATATTCAAAAACAAATTGTATAGTTATATATTTGTAATACAATAAAAAAAATCAAGACAAAAAGAGACTACGGCTAACTTCCATACAGTGACCACCTTTAAAATGAGACAACTTAATTCCTAAAAGCCTCTCCGATGTAATAAACATAATTTTACAGCAAAAACAACTTTTTGAAAATTTAAAACGTTTTCAAAATTTTGTCTTGGACCATTCATTTTGAATTCAGATTGGCAAAATCCACATGTTTGGAAGATATTCTAGACAAATAAATCTATTATCCTCGTTCTAGGTGGTACACATAAGAAACACTATATGATTCTGAATACATGTGTGCAATTTAAATAAAGAAATTAGCATTTATGGATGTTCCAGAAAACTGTCAAAATGCCATAGTTCGTGGATGCTTTTTATTTTGCAATTTGTTTTCCATGTCATTAAAATAGTTTTATACAATCAGATTTCTTTTTGGCAGAGTTTGAATTTCTCTGTGTTCTTTATTTATGCATGTATAAGCATTGCTATTGGATACTAAATCCGGGTCCTGTTTCACTGGCAGAAAGCTGAGGGAGTACCTGGAGTTACCCAATCTAAGATTGAGGCATAGTCTGTTGATATAAAAGTTTTTTGGTTTATTATTTATTTTTTCTAGTGTTAAAAATCATGGTTTAATAAGTATGTGTCAGTAATTGATATGTATAACTAAGTTCCACATATTTAGTACATGTCAAACTCATCGTGAGGTTACAGATCAGGTTTAAAAATTGTCATCAAGTAGCCAGTAATTCCTGATTTTGTTGTTGTGCACCACATAGAGTAACTCCTGCAAAGTTGGGAGTTTCAGACTAGATGGTGACAATTTTTTAACCTGATTTGTGAAATCATTGAAGAGTTTGACTTGCGCTCATTATGTGTAATCTACATGTAATTGTACGTACATGTACCTATCTAGAAATTGAAATGATCAACAGAAAAACATTTGAATTGACAAAGTATGCCTCCATCTTTGTTTGAATAACTCAAGAGTTTCCACTATGGCTTTTTACGTGTGTCGACAGCTTCATGAAGTATGAATAAACTTCCTTGTCTAAATGCGGAAAAGCTAATTTGATAAACTTAAAAACTTGTGCCTAGTGCTACAAAAAGTAAATAATAATAAATTGTTATTCAGTATCAGACTTTGCGCTCGTAGTTAATGAAAGTTCAAATTGTGATTATTATGAAAAACTTGAACACATAAATATACAAGATAATGATTAATGTTCAAAAACAAAAGTACAATTTAATCAGGTTGCCGGGGGGGACGTTCAGCGGGTTCAACTAAACTCTTCTTGAGTGTGAATTTTTCTTCTGAAAAAGTTACATGTCCCCGGTACATATGAAATGTTTAGGGAAACCTCGTAAAGAAATTTATTGTTTATTGGACAATTGCCCGTCAGCAGAAAACAAACTTGGAATGAGCGATCTTGACGGTCTACCTCTTCAACAGTTTGCGTATTCTAATTCAATATAATTTAAGTTTATTTGATTTCTTTTTAGTGTCTCCTGTCGGTAACAACAGATTCTCAAGCAGCAGAAGTTAATTTAGCAAATGTATTTCACTGTCTGGATCTGGGAGTAATAAATGGAGATGAAAAACTATTGAGTGTCATAAATCGTTTGTCTACAGTGAAAGGAGAAGGCAAAGTATGTAAAACTTTTTATGGTATTTTCATTTCAGTTTTTGAATATTTGTTTTAACTTTTGCATTTATAGAGTTCATAAAAATCATCTAATTAGTCTTAAAGTGTATTTATTTAATTGAAATGAAACATTAATCTGATACAAATAATAACACTACCCAACTAATCTAATTTTTGAATGACATTAATATTTAAGAAGTATAGAAAAAATTACCACAACATATATAACAAAACTCGTCTTCTTTTAATGAATTCATTATCATGTTGAAGCATTTTGTGTCAAATTATTAGAATACATTTTGATTATGGGAAAATAATAAAAATGTTACAGGGAATTGTGAAGGTGCGGAAGAAAAATAATTATCAATAATTCAGCACAAATAAATGAATGGTACATACCTGCTGATTCAAAATCTTTTATTTCAAATTGTCACTAAAATAGTGCAATTGTAATAATGAGACCCCACTTGTTCAATTACATGCAATTTTTTAATGAAACATTACCTATAATTACTAAACAATTGCCCTGAGGGTGAAATTAGAAGTGATTTCCACACTTTGCCTACCGGCTATTTGTGAGTAATCATTCCAGGAAAATTCAATGACGATAAAAAAGGCATTTAATTTTTTGTACATACATGTAATTGGTATTCAATACATTGTATTGAATATGTGATCTGCAGACATACATGTATTACATGTATATGCTAAAGAAATACTTGTAGATATTACATGAAATAGCTTGTAGAAGCTCTTATAAAAATCAAGTAGTAAATGTGTCAAATTTAAACATGCCTTAGACAGGCTACATCAATGAGTAATTATTATGAAGTATGTATATCTTCATGATGGTATTGATGAATCTACTTTCCTACCAAACCAGAGGCACCAGAGGACATTTATATTTCATATTGGCAAATTACAGCTTCATTCAACATATATGTGTTGATAACAAATATACATATATATATATATATTTTTAAATTTTATTTTGTATCTTTACTACAGTGCCATGAAATAGAAGCCGTGTTGAAGCAGATCACGTCGATTACATCATGGCTCTCGAATCAACAGAAACCATCCGTCGAGGCTGCTGTTTTAATTTCTACACTCTCCTCTGGTCAGTTCTTTATTTACAATTCTTAGGGGTTATCCTGAGGGTTATCATATGATTTGTTGTTTAAAATGAGATAGATCAGGAGTGTTAAGCAATATTTTATCTATGAATCATATAATCTACATGTATTTGTATTTCTTCATTTGGATGGTGTGTGACTAGATATCACTACTGTAGGCCATTCATAAAAAATACTTGGAGTGGCTCGTATTTGAAGGCAGTTTGTTTCCACACTTAGACCTTATTTAAAAGACCCAGGAAAACATTGTCATTTTGGAGTGTGTCTGAATGTACTGGTACATACTTTTATCTAGGCAGAGGTTACATCAGTATAACATGAAAAAACTATTAAACATCTGGTATTTGATTTCATGCATGATGTGAAAAAGCCATCCTGGTGAAGTGTTTGATTGTGACCTCATCAGGCCTTAGACATTTACACAGACATGTAATTAACCAGTTCTACTTCTACATGTACATCACACCCTTATATCAAGCCCAAAAGGACTACAAACTCCAACTAGATCAATAGTGCTCAGAGAGCACAGCATCATTGTTAGAACAACATTAACTCACGGTCAAAAAGACCCCCACCCTCGCCCCATATCTAGACCTTATTTCGGGCTGCTCACAGATGAGCCAAAGGTTCATACATGCTTCTTTGTATGCAAAACAAATTTACTTACTACTTTATTGATCAAAACTTGCTTTTGAGCAACTTGTCCTGATATTATATTCAGTAATATGGATACATCTAATGTCGAGCTATGGCGCATTTTTACCACGCCAAATCCAATTTCCATTGCGGTAATCAAATATGGTTACACGAAGTTAAGAAAAAGCCAAATCTAAATAAATAGACTTTAAACTCCTCTCTACTATAGATAATATGCTCTGAAGTGTAGCAGATGGTGCTATTAAAAGAAGACCCTCATTTGATCTTAAAGAAAAAGGGTTAATAAATTTCACGAAAATCAACTTGCATACATGTACATATTCTGAAGGCAGAATCAAACAAACTGCCTACCTAAACCCATTGAAACTCACAAGAAATTACCTTACATCTAAAAACTAGACACAAAGAGAGAATCCAAAGCCATTATATACTGATGGCCATATTACATCATAGCTGTCATGGTGAATTTTTTAGGTCCTTCTTTATAATACAAACTAATCACTATTAAATAGAAATTTATTATTAAACTAGATTGAATGAAACTGATTTTTTTAAAGTTTGTTGATTAACTATAACTAAACTAAATTACACAAATTTCTATTAGATTAATCGATTAAAACTAATCTCGCCTCAACTCTGGACTGGGTAATTACATAACATATTTTTCTGATGGTCATGTGGTTTATCATATATAAAGATACAAATGTGCAATTGGCAAGGTTTCAAAGATGAGCACATGTGATGGCCACTAAGTATGTGAACCTTGTATCAAATTTGGAAGTCGTGGTTCAAGCTGTATTGAAATTATTGAAGAAAATGGCAAACAATGACCTAAAATGGCCTTCTGGAAATCACACTTAATTTGGAAAAGTGCAAAAATTGAAAATGTGATGGAAGCATTGTACCGAATTTGAATGTATTCTTCCAAGCAGTATCAAATATGATACATAAAATGTCCAAAATGGACCGTAAATGACCCTGAGGAAAGAACACTTTAATTGGCAAAGTGCCCAAAATGGAATCACTTCAGTTTCGCCTCATACCTCATGCTTGTGTTAAGTTTGAACAAAATCGGTTCTTCAGTAATTGCTGTAGCTTGTCCGGTAACATAACGTATATGACCATTCAAGCGCGCAGAGCTGTTAAATTCAAATTTTCTCAAACTGGGGGTGGGCTGTTATACGAGCGTGCAGATACTACATAATTCTTAAGGACATCTAAGAAAAGAGGGGGGAGGGCTGTTACATGAGGTTTGGGCACTTGGCTGGTCGTATACGCTACAAACATAGATATGTACATTGATAGATATATAGATACAAAGGAAACAAACACAAGGCTTTTGGTTCAGCTGAAGCAAAGCAATTGCATACTGTGTCCTTAATTTCACATATGGCCTGTGTTCTTCACAAATTGAAGCACCCTAGCTCAAGGGATGTGTGGGTTCTCAATAAGAAGTTAAAATCATTAATTCTGTTGACATCTCCATCGCATGTTACTGCACTCTCCTCAGAACTATCAATGACTTGTATTTTTAGGTCATATCAGTGCCTCATGTGATGATGAAGGACTCACAGCTCCTAACAAATTTTTATTCAATGAAGGTACATTATATTTTATTCAATGTTACCATTTACTTGTTAATAGGTGGAAGGTTACAGGCCCTGCATTTATAGAACGAGCATGCATTTCTTAAAATAGATGTAGTGCTTCAATAGAATCCATAACTGAGATGCTTGCTCTCTTCAGTAAACTCAATCTTTTAAAAATTGTTATCACAAATTGTGTCATTAACAATGCTTTAAACCATGAACGTAAAGGTGCTGTGAGCTCTAAAAGATTGAAGAGAGATCTTGGCGAGGATTCTATACATGAGGCAGACATTGGTATGGAGGCAGATTCGCACATCCACAACATGACGACGGTGACAGTCGATCCTCACACTGGCAGTGACAATCATACAGAGGAGACAGGTGAAGGTCATGAAGACGATGAGCATGAACATGAAGAAGATGAACATGAAAATGACATTGATCATGATCATGAAACCGAAGATGATCTTGATCATGAAAATGAAGACCATGATCATGAAAATGAAGACCATGATCATGAAAATGAAGACCATGATCATGAAAATGAAGATCATGATCACGATAATGAAGATCATGATCATGAAAGTGAAGATCATAATGATCATGACCATGATGAGGATCTTCCTGATGCTGAGTTTTTCATGGAGCATGTATTTCATCTGATGAATGTGTCTGAGGGTGAAAACATGGGATTCAAAGGTAATTGTATTGTTTTGTTATTTTTTGTTTTTTTATTTATTTTTTTAATAGTAATGTTGTTAGATGTGGCAACCATCATCCCGGCATGAGTTTTCAAACCAACACTCATGTTTTATTATGTGTCAGTTTGAAAACGTGTGTCAAAATGATGGAGTGTGCCTATAAAAGTACAGGTACCTGTACACATACTTACTCTGTGTGTCAGTTAATTTGTTTCTGAAATATTGTAGGTTTCTATATGTTTGGCTTTACTTTGTAGTATTCTCCTCTCTACTGGAGAAATTGGGCATTGGAAAACATACGGATGGTGTAAATGAAGACGCTGATGATCACAGTACACATGATCATAGGAGAAAAAAGCGAGAAATTTTAGAACAAGGTCCTGACAATGATACTCACACTGAGAGCAGTAAGGTGAGGGAAAACTCATCTTCATTCGATTGTCCTCTATAACTTTTTTTTCTTTACAGATTAGAAAAATTACAAAATCACCTTACAGAATCATGGTATAATACGCTACCTTAGATGTTTTCTCTCTTTTCCTCACCTTAACAATGAATATGTATCATTAGACTCTCCCTAAATTTTATTCACACATTATGTGTTTTTAATCTCTATACAATCTATTCATCTACAATATCAATCATAAAATTTCCTTTCACAGAACCATATTTTTTACCTTGCAAACATTTCGCTGTTGAGACATTGGTTTTGGCATTTGAATCTCAGTTCACGGCACTTAACTGTGTAGGTCTCGTGATGTAAGTTGGAGATGATTCGCCAAGATATCCCTGCCTGTGTCTTGATTGAGGTGTGGACTTTCCCGGTGGATATGTAGGGCCTCTCTGACTTTACTTTCCTCCTCAGTCCTTCAGTTCTTTGTCCAGAATTTTCACATCATCCATAGTAAAATTCTGACTAGTCTCTGATATGTGTTCTTCAACTTTCATCATCTGACCTACACAGTCGCGCAATCTGAAATTCGAATGCCAGTAGCACTGTTGATGCTGTTGAGACAACAGCGAAACATCTGCAAGGTAAAAAACATGGTTCTATGAAAGGAAATTATTTGATTACCGGGTATGTTAATACCAGAATCCACTATTTGCCTCCATTCAAGAATATCAATCATATCAATATTATGCAAGAAAAATATGCAAGTTTTAACCTGCCTTGGTTGCCATACTGCAGTGCCTGTCTGCTGACTCCCTACTGGCTGTGTTTGAGATAGCAGATGATGCAGGCATCAGTCGGCAGAACTTCTCTGTGCTGTGTCCAGCGCTGGTGGAGCAGCAGCTGTCAGCCGCATGCACCAGCCACATGGAGGAGGCGGTGCTAGCGCGACCAAAGCTGACAGAGGCACAAAGTAAGATTTACCTTTTTAGTGGATAAAAAGCAAATTGTACTGCTATTACAGCCAATAAATGAAGCCTAAAATAAGCTCCAATTTACTGGGATGGATGTCTGATGGATGTCTCATTGATCAGATAAAATCACACACCAACCGTCGTAAATTTGATCAAATTTGAGCTTTTAGGATGTAGTCTAGGCTTCAATTTTAGGTGTCGTTAAAATTTCAGTAGACTGTTGATGATTGAGATTTTATTATCTGGTGTATAGAACCAAGCACAGTACAAAGGGGTCACCAGGCTTTGAAAACAACGTCTTAGCTTTACATTAACCTGTGAAAATATAATTGTCATATTTCAGAATAATCCACAAAATCCGCAATAAAATGATTTTTTTAATCATACATGCACTTTATGAGTATCTATACCTTTTGGTGGATTGAGTGCATCAAGTTCATTGTGTTCTTACGGCTGGATAGTTTTACATGTATATGAGTATATTATGTGTGGGTCTCAGTGTATGGCTGGAGTACATCATGTATGTGTCTAGTTTATGTCTGATGTACATTATGTGTGTGGTTCATTGTGCGATTGGCTGCATTATGCATCTCAGTTTATGACTGGGGTACATTATGTGTACACGTATGTTCAAGTGTATGGCTCGGGTACTTTATGTGTGTGTTTCATTTTACATCTGGGTACACTATGTGAATCTTTCAGTGTATGGCAGGGGTACATTATGTTACTTTGAGTGTGCAGTTTGGGGACATTGGGGGAGACGTACAGCTGGGCACATTAAGTGCGTTTCATTGTATGGCTGGAGTAAATTGTGTCTTGTTTCAGTCAAAGGCTGTTAAGATTAAGTATCTCAGTGTAAGGCTGACTATTATATGTGACTCTTTCAGTATATGGCTGGGGGACATTGTGTGTGCTTGTGATTAGCCTGCTGTCCCTGTTAGGCGTGGTGTTCCTATCGTGTATGAACACGGCAATCTACCGCTACGTGATGTCAGCGTTTGTCGGGCTGGCCGTCAGCACACTTGCCGGCGATGCACTGCTCCACCTCATCCCAGCAGTAAGTTATTCTGTAAAAGACATTGTAGCAAATAGCTTTATTTATGATCTTAATGCAATATCACTCACAGCAGTGATGATATTTTAAATGTAAAGCAGCTGTTGAGCATTTGAGAATTGTAAAAATTGAAGCTCATTACGGAGCACTGACTGAGCAGATCAATGCGTGTATATTGGCAGGACTAGGATAAGATATCGCTTTTTCCTAGTCTTGGCTTTTACATATTGAGGGCTGTGTTATAGTTAAGTGTAAGGAGCCAGATGGTGGGCCAGTTCATACTTCACACTTAAATCTTTGAACATTTCGCACTGGATATGTTATCAGTGTTATAAACCAATTAAGAACCTCCAGCCTCTGTGTATCATATGAGCTGCACATTACTTACCTTCTGTCGGTTGGGTGTGTTCCAGGCATACGGTCTGCATGGCCATGGTGCAGATGGCCATGCTCATGACTCACTAGGGCCAGGTGGGATCATTGTGGAGCCGTATATGTACAAGGGCCTGGTGGCACTTGCAGCCATCTTCCTGTTGTATCTGATCGAGACCGTCATGGAAGCTGCTGGCCATTCACACCACACACATGAGGTAAGACAGCCACCACACACTCACTACAAACTCAAGATGAACGGCTTACCAGAGCATCAAATTGTACTTTATTTATTCTATACTTTTTCTAACTCTTTCTAACGCCGTCCTATTTTTGACAAATAATTCAAGATTTTCTTGAATATCATAAGGATAATTTTTGTATTATAGCTGTATTTGTTGTTGATTTAATTATGCAGTTTTGCAATACATTCTGCCTTGTGTTATTTATATTTTGTGAAATACGAAATTGTTTTGGATAAATAATTGACTGTAAAATTTCTATTGTCTTCCTTTATTGCTCACAAAATTCCTATTCTATTTCTAATTTTGATGAAGTAAGTTATTGCTATTTTCAACTGTGATAACTCAAATTTTCTCATCATCACATAGCAATTAAACTTCTGAGAATTTCTCTCATTTCAAACACCTGTAGCCAATGTGGCCAGTGCTATAAAAGGAGCACTAGCCAAATATTATTGGCACCTGCCAAAATTTGGCAGGTGTTGTAGAAAGGGCACTGGCCAAAATCCGAATTTGCTGAAAAGGGGAGCCGAAGGCACGGCTAAGAGTGCAATAGGCGCTAAGTATAGCTAGGGGGGTCTGGAAGCATGCTCCCCCAGAAACTTTTTGAAATGGATGTGTCTAGAAGCTCTCTGGTGCATTCCTTTTCTGAGAAAGTAGTTTTTTTTCTTTTGATGAAATGGAGGTATTTATATCATGTTTTATTTTTCAATGATTTTACACGTTATTACGGTTAACTTTAACACATACATGTATTTGATAAAAAAAAAGACTTGATAGAAAAGGCAATTGCCAAATTGGCAGGTGCAAATTGAAGCCCACTCGCCAAATGGATTAAGCACTAGGTTTTGGCTAGTGGCGAGTGTGAGAGATATTCCCTGTAAACTTGTTTTGGTTTCAAGATGGCAGCTGAGTGAGGTAAGTCCTTACCATCACATTGATGGAAATACCAGGGATCAAACCAGAGATTTTTCACACGTCGTGATTTTACAGGAGAAGGAGCATGGGGACTTGCCGCGGAGCCACGTGTACAGTCCTGATGCCACGGTGTGTCACGTGGCGGACGACCTACAGCTACAGTGCGTCGTCTCCTCACAGATGGTGAGGCTTACAGTAGTCTTCAATCTTCAATGTTCCGAAAGGGTCTTTCAAAAGACATTGTATCTATCAGTTTTTGTTACTAAAACCAACATCATTGCTGCCAGTGAATATTTTTGAAGTGTATTAGTATATATTTGTAGCTAAAGAGCATGCGTCTTATCTAACAATTTTATAACAGTTTGTGTTCAAAAATTGCTTTGATTACAATAGTTAGCATATTTTTTTTACACTGAATATCATTTTCTAGAAATTCTTAAAACAGATTACATATGTTCATACTGATGGACAGGCAGTCTTATTTTGTGAAAAGAAACTCGGTTTTATCTACTGTATTATTTTCTTTTCAGAAATTCTCCAGATATGACATAAATATCACTTCATGGGATTTAGTTTCCTTATTTCAAGAGTCATTTTGACATCTAATGCCAAATTGATGAATAGCAAATTGATCTGTAAAGTCAGAAAATGTCAGAAATGACAAAAGGATTTGTGAACTTTGAGTGAAATAAATGTCATAGATATGTGGGTGTGAGAGAGGGAGGCACATGTACATGATGATATGTGTATGTGTAATAATTGGTGAGGTGGCAGTCGTTAGTGGGGTGAAAACTGTCCAAATACATGTACTAAACAATTATTTGGTGAGCAAAGGAGTAAATATGTGTTTAATTTCATTCGATCAAATCAATCAATCAAATTCTAACATTTTATTAACACATTCTTCATTATTTAAAGGTGGCTTCAGATGAAAATGGCTTCACCAACTCAAATGGACAGTGTGTAAAGAAATCTAATGGCCACGTCACTGAGGGTCCAGTACCAATGACCAGTGAAAAGAAAAGTAAGTCTTTATGGAATACTGACATAAGTTTTACTGTCATATACAGAATTTTACATTGTACATTATTTGGTGAAGAAACACTGAAGCACAGTGCCAACAATGCTCTGCTCTGAATCTGTATGTTGCAGCGTGATACAAGATGGAAAAGTATGCACTTTTGATCTAGTTCCACTATTTATCAGTAAGTTCTAGAGTACATTATCCAGTGAAAGTATGTCTATGTGTGATTACCGTTGTAGCCTCCATAAAGAGTGCAGCATGGATGGTGATCATTGGTGACAGCATCCACAACTTTGCTGACGGGCTGGCAATCGGGGCCGCCTTCACTCACTCCCTGCAGGTCGGCTTGTCCACATCTTTCGCTGTCCTCTGCCATGAACTTCCGCACGAATTTGGTAAATATTTACACAGCATTGACTAGTTTTACTCCTCTAAAATGTTGAAACCAAAAAGAGGCTCTTCACTGTGTGACAACAAAATTAAAAACAAACCAGTTGCTTTACATCTGCACATCAAAGACTGTTTTCCCACTGTTAAGGATGCTATGCATTTAAGACATATTCTGTTAATGAGTGCAGTCTTGAGTAGAATGTTTGACGAGAAAAAGGGTGTGTGAAATGAGTCCAAGGGTGTACCTTCATATGAAAACCCACTCCAAAATTTTGATCATATCAAAATCTAGACCATTCAAATTCCAATGCAAGTCCCCTTGTATTGACATTTTTTCAACCTTAAACCCATGTGCATTTGTATTGTCATAGATGGTATCACTTTTATATATTGTCATGGCCCATGGACAGTTTTGTGGCCTTGGTCATTTCTAATCCTTAAAAAATCTTCATGTATTTTTGTGAAATCCAGTACTTACCCCCCCATTACATACGTGCCGCACGGCGTGCGGCACAGCTGAAAATACTAAAAATATTTATTTTTATTTTAAAAAAGTGCGCGGGGCTTTTAAGAAGTCATGCAGTGGGCGTTATTTCTTCGTGCCGCATCTGGATTAAAACCACCCCGCCCCCCAGGATTTGTTACTCCTGCAGCACAAAATTGCACTGTCAGCGGCACGAAAAAGTGGCCCGGTGACATGTCCTGCGGCATGAAATATTCACGGTATACGCCGCCGACGGTACAAGCATGTCTGCGGTGTCATGTTTTACCTTTTTCATGCCGTCGGCGGCTTCAACCACACCACTAGCAGCATGACATGCCGTCCGCGTCTTGGGAGCACAGCGCGGGCGGCGTCCAATTTAACATGGGGAAACATAGCATCGTACAGCCGACGGTTCATACGGTGCCGGTGCGGCGTGAAATGGTATAAAACGAAGCCGTTGATGGCACCGTTTTACCCCAACTGTGTTGAGCACGGCACGAAATCACCCAAATTTCCTGTCAATTTTGCGCACGGCACCACGACTGCATATAAAACGCCAGCTTCATTCTGTAAAATATCTCTTTCTAGACTCCATTGGTTTGACACACCAATATCATGAGGCTATATACATCTCTGTCAACAAGTATGGTTCATGTTAAACATAGGGGACTTTCTTTGATATCTTATAACGTCTATTGGATAATATTAGGAACCACATTTCTTTCTTTATTAAGAAAGAGAAACCTTTTTTATGTGGTTCCATGAATATTTATCAAATATTGACTTACGTTTATCAAGTGAAACTTACACTGTTTCTTGCCTTCTTTTCGAAACATGCGAAACCCATGGACGTCACATTTTTAATGAAATCAACAAGTATTATTGTTTTAACTTCTTTTATAACAGACAGTCTTGAAGCAACATATGTGTGTAATATATTCCAAATTTCAAATGCACCACATTTAACTACAATATACCATAAAGATGTGGTCCTCAGTAGCTCAGTGGTTAGAGCGTACGACTTGAAAACAGGCGTTGTTTGCGTCGTAAGTTCGCGGCCCAGTCATGGCAGACACAGTGTCGCCAAAACCAATTACGTCTACGTCTGCTACTGAGTTGCTGATTTCCACCGAGCACGTCGCCACCGTACAGTGTTACTACTAGCCGGTAGCGACGCCAAGCGGAGGTTCGGAAGCCTCGTTAAAAGGCATGTCCCGTGTAGAGGAGAGCCACACCTCTGCACATAAAAGAACTCACCTAGTTTGAAAACTATAGCTAGTGTGATCCCCCACCCCTGAGGCTCAGTTGGCTACCTAGCCTGCCTCTGGAGAGGTACATGTACAAACACCACGTGGCCTCCCATTCACGCGTTGCCTCATAAGAGGAGGCCAGTCTCTCATCTGAGACTGCCTTACTTGTAAATTACATATCCAGATCCAGAAGATCAAACATGATCTATGGATATGTAAAAGCTTCACATTCTACAGATTTGTTGCCAATATTTTATTAATACACAATCTCAAACAAGTGTAGCAGTAAACTTACATATTTTAAACCATTTGTAGACATCATGCGCTCGAGTATGTGTAGGTACAAAGGAGCAGTAGTATGGAGGGGGCATAGGCCGCCATATTTGGCGGCATATAGCCGTTCAGCCGGCGCGGACCAGCCCCCGCCGCGAGGATACTGCAGAGCGACAAGTCTGGTCCGCGAGGATACTGCAGCTCTGGTCCGCCCCCACATAGGCTGCCAAATATGGCAGCCTATGCCCCCTCCATACTAGTTATACCCTCTGCTATATATTAGTAGACAATGAACTACCATTGTGGATGTGGTTTCTGCTCACATGTAGAATATATGAGCGGTGCCGGTGATTTATTAACATGATCTGCACCAAATAATAACTTCAATACAACATGATGAGAATGAACATGATTCATAAGTTATTCCTGCACACATATAATAAAGATACATGATCTAGCCTAAAACTCAAAATCTTATTCACTGTGTTAACATAAAGTGAACAAGGGGTCCCCCGTCTCATTGGGATTTACATT
>CM032665.1:2580916-2615377 GCA_019095985.1 Streblospio benedicti | reverse complement strand
GATATTCAGGGTGCATAGACTTATCCTATTCTATAGGTTTACAGTGTGTTTTGCTTTGGATTTGTTCAGGTCTTAATTATTGTATTTTTAGAAAAATCTATGAATAAAAAATAATTTTTTTTTAAAGTTTTTTTTTTTTTTTTTTCTGCTGCCTTATATCCGAAAATAAAAGTCCTATTCTAATTTTAAAATTTAACATGTTTGCTTTTAATATTTTGCATTGTAGTTATTTCCACAAGTATGAGCCAGCAATTTGAAATTGATATTTATTATCTTGTAGCAAAATGAGAATAAATTGTATTTTTCCTTTATATTTCACAGGAGATTTTGCTGTTCTGATGACATCAGGCATGGGCATCAAAAAAGCTGTTTTCTTCAACTTTCTGTCTTCACTAACAGCATTTATTGGACTTTACGTTGGTATCTCATTCTCTGTGAATGACGAAGTCAGAGAATGGATTTTCACTGTTGCTGCTGGAATGTTCCTCTATGTCGCTTTGGCAGATATGGTACAAGTTATTTTGTTGTTAAAATTTAGTAATTTGAAAAGATATATTGTTAAAATGTTTTGATACTAATAAGTTATCTTCTTTATCATTGAATATGGTTGACATTGATACGCAGAAAATCTGTTTGTTCCTCTAACAAAATATTGACAGTTAGCAATGTTTATATGTTAACGTATTATTTCGTACATTAGTTCTTATTCACAATATTCTTTTTTGTGAACTACACAAACTGAAGTTTTCTACAACATTTAAAAATCTTATTTCTTAATAAATCTGATGTCATTATTAATTCATCAATTTATATTCTTCTTTTATTATGCTTATTTTTGTTGCAATTTATAGATAATGTTCTTTATCCTTTTATTACATACTATATACTTCCAGTGTATTGTTTCTTTTACTTTTTACTCTATCTGAAAGCGCTTTAGTTTTAGGCTAATATTGGATAGAGCATTCTGCAAACGTTTTTATTCATTTTTTGTTTTCATAGGTTCCAGAGCTGATTGGAATGCAGAAGCAAGTTTCAAAGGGACAAAAATTCATTGTTACAACAATGCAAAGCTTTGGCTACATTGTTGGGACTGGAATTATGGTTGTACTGAGCCTGTTTGAAGTCAAAATGGAAGTAGTTTTTCAAGGCATTTAAGACTAGCCACAGGAGGCTGCTTACTTGAATTGACATTCTAGGGTTGATGATTTGCAATGATTTACAAGTTACATGTACTGTTTTCTTAAATCAATGTCATAAAAGTACCCGGTACTTCTTATGATTATTATGGCATGATCAACGAAAAGCTGGCTGGCTATGGATCATTGTCCAGGGCGAGTAGAAATGCCTTGGCAGGAAATGTCACATTCTTCTTCATTGTCCCATGAACAACATGCACTGTCAACCAAATTTCCTCCGTAGGCAAGTATATTGTAAAACCAGCAAGGCAAAGTGGTCTAAAATGTAAGTTTTGAGCCATCTAAATCGGTTTGTGAGAAAATAGTTGACTATTGAAGATGAATCAATAAATCAATAATTTAATCAAACCTTAAACTTATTTGGGCAGTGCCTAGTTATTCCTTCAACCATCTTCTCCAAGCCCTTAAATAATTAATTCGCTCATTAAGACCCATTATCAGATGGGCTCAATCTTTCCAAATGGGAATGTCCCAAGACTACTTTGGTCTACACCTGCCTTTCTCTACTTGATTACAATCTTTCTTACTCTTCTCTTACGCTTCTTGATTTCTTACTTGCAGCATATTGTATTTCAATTGTAAAGAAGCAAACTACTTGAGATGCATTTTCTCTAGTAACAGACTGCTACATGTATACTCAGTGTTGTTAACTTTCAAATAAATTCTTCCTTTGAAGAGTAGGATATATGTATGTAACACAGTTATCAGACTGTAAATAGATATTTGATTTCACCTGTGATCCTATTATTGAGTCATAGATAATGTATATTTTAGTCTATTTTAGTACTATTATAATTTTATTTCACAAATACCGTTGTGTAAAAATGCATTGGAAAAAAGTAGAAATATGGTGCATTTGGTAGGAATGTGGCTCAAATATATTTTTTTGTGTGAAAGTGCCTCGATGATGAGTGAATGTTGTTTGAATTTTGATTTAGATAATTTTATAATATATTTTTTCTCATACAGCCAAAATAGGATGTTTTGTAATTTACATTCATTTAAAGGCATATCCAATGTATCATGTTCAAGATAACTTTGAAGATGAATTGTATTCTTTACAGTATGCATCATCATCAGTAAATGCATTTAATATTCGTTGCACCCCACATTGGTGTTGGACTATCTTGTTGCTTTTGCGTAGTTTCTCTCTCCAGGCATCCCTGTCCTCTGCCATGACCATGATAAAATTGCAGGCCCACAAATCCTCTCCCTTCTGGTGTATCTCCAGCTCTTTCTTGGATGGCCTCTTCCTCTACTCTCCTCCAAAATCATCTCACATTGGTTTTTCCAGTAGATTTCGATGGACATATCCTTTCCATTTGTAACTGTAATATTTGGAGAAAAAAATGCTGTATGTGAATACTTACAGCCAAATCCATTAATTACAATACATTGCTATTTTAATCCCTTTCTCCCTCTGTTCTGTACAGCAAGCAAGTTCCTACCATTGTAAAGCATATCTGTGCAAAAATAATGAATTGCATTTTAATATGGCATGTTTTTTTTATGCAATTGCTTATGTAATATAGATGAATAAATTAATGTTACATGCAAGTAGTGTAGTCGTAATATTTGGTTACTATGCAATAATTGACATCAATATCCTACAGATTTGGAGAAAAAAATTCCTTCATGTCCATTCTTACACACAAATCAATTGATTACAAAACATCTATGGATAAATAATAATTACATTTTTGTTTTACATTTAGATGTGGCATGTTACTTTGTCTATGTAATTTAGATGAATAAATTTATGTAAGTACTATCCATGTAGTATTGTAATATTTTGTTAATTTATTCAGTATATTTGAAAAGGGTAGTCATCAGAAACATTGAACAAATACAATTTGGGAAATATTTGTAGTGACTTTTAAAATAAATTTTACATACAATGTATACTGGTGTGTTTCCCAGATGATCGTGTCATTCTGGTCTTCATTAATTTGAGTCTCACCAGGGCCACTTATTTCAGGATTGGACAAAACCTATTTTTCTAGAAAACCCCAACCCACCTGGGGTTTTCAATATTATCATCAATATTATACATTACAAGCATCTTTCAGAACCCTGATTTTTTCAAAAATGTACTCTATGTTTACAGAACGCCTATGAAAAAATGAACCAAATTTGATATATACATGTAGGTGTTTGCGATATTTTAGAAATGCACAAGATACATAAAACAAGAATAATGACTTTATAGGTTATTTTTTTTCCATATAAATTAATAACACAATCTGTACTGCAGGGTTTGACATACACATGTACTTTGCGGTAGCCCTGTAGCTCATGGCTACCAGTTTTTGCCAGTTAATATTTGTGGGTATATATAAACTTATTTGGTTTTAAATGTACAAGTTTTATACATATTATATTAAAATAAATTACTCATTAAAACAACAAACATTTGAAAAAAAAATCTGTTCCTCTGGATATGTCGAGATACCAAATTTTGACCAGGGCTACCTGATTTTTACACTTGGTAACCCTGATGTCTACTGCCTAATCAATTAAAATGTCAAACCCTGAACAGTTAATTGTTTTTTCTGCTTTTTAAATTGTATTCATAATTAAATTGTACAAATATGGATAAAGTGAAGTAACACACAAATGATCTTTTCAAAATACTATTGATATTATCCAAAAGTCAATCTTATGTAGTATTTATCAATTTGAAACAATGTAAAAACTATTGCCTTCAAACTTTTTATGACAATGCAGTAAAGAGGTGCTGTGAGCAACTTTTGGTTCAACCACTATATTATATGTACATATACAATGTAGTTTGTAATTGATAAACCGTCTGATATCGTTCAGCATAACAATAATTAGACAAAACAAATAACAAGAGAAAATTTCATCCATTTTCTTTATACAGTAAATGTATGAAAACAAAACAGACTCAAATTGGTATCACATTAACCATTAAGGATGTGTTTATTTTCTGGCTAAATCTAAAATTATAATTGCCTGTTAATAGATTTTACAGGAATTGTTTCCATTCACAGGTCAATGCAAATTGTGTGCATTGTTCTGTAATCTACACACATCCCCAATATCATCAGAACATTGTATAAACACGATTCATGAACAGTCACTGCAGAATAAAAGTATATCGATAAACGCTCTCAAGATAAATTGTTCTTCTAGTTTCTGGTTCGCACGTCATTAAGTCTATATTACTGTAAACTTGAATGAAAATATCCCAATAAATTCCTTTCAAATGTTTTTTTTAAATATCATAAACTTCTTCCGCCTCCATATCTTCATTCTCTTCAATAACTTCAACCATTTTGTCTTCCAGTTTTAGTCCAGATTTTGCTGCTGGTGATTTGATAAGGTGCATATTCTTTTTCACTTCCCTGATATCATCAGCCTTGCGTAGCTCTTTGCCCTTCTTTAATCTGTTTTTGATGAATTGGTTCTGTCTTTTCACCTGAAATTATAAACAATATAAATCAAGTTATGCAAAAATCACAACTGTACATTTATATTTAACAACATGGATTGATTATAATGATTATAGATGATGCAAAACAAATTATAAAAATGGCTACCTTTATGGCTTCAACACGCTTCATCGCTTTAACAGTGTTTTGCCACAATTGTCTCTCATATTTAACAGGAACATGTCTCCGTTTCTCAAATTCAAAAGCAGGATCAACAGTAAGTTCTTTCCCAGCAGACTTTCTGAATGCTTTTGTCCATTTCACCTTAAATAAAAAATAAAAGTTTTAATATTCACACAAATTATAAGGATAAACAGTGACACAGATTCTATTAAAAAGATGAGTGAATAAACGTTGGTATTTAAGCAACAAATGTATTTATTGGGTTCATATTGAAATAGGTGTTAATACTTCTACAAAGTCTAAAAATAGTATTTCAATGTATTTGGTTTCATGTGATATAGTGCTTGTTTGCTAAGTTAATAATGAGTTCCAGCACTTTTTATTGTATTTTATGCCTTGCTTCTCTATTGCATCTTGCATGCGCCAATTAAAGAAAAGACCATCATAGAAAGACCACATGACACTGCGGAGTTGCACGAAGCTAAACGCAACAGACGAAGAGCAGAACGTCGTGCAATCAAAAGTGGCCTTGTTGTGGACAAAGAAATCTTCAAAGAAGAGCATAAAAAGTTCAACAAACTCTGTAAAACAGCGAAACAAATGTACTACAACGAGAAGATCAGTGAGTGTGGAAAAGATCAGAAGTCACTTTTCAAGCTAACAAATCAACTCTTACATAAAACCAAGACCACAAGATTGCAGACATTCACTGAACCTGAAGACCTGGCCAACCAATTCAATGAGTACTTTAGGGACAAGATACAAGCCATCAGGAACTCCATGCATAATGATCAGGGTGTTGGAAATGATACTGCAGTTAATGAAGAGGAGCAATCTGTGAATACCCATGATACACTGATCACAGGTAACCTTAATGATCGTGAAAACACGTTTACCAGATTTGAGCTACTGTCACTTCAAAATGTTAAAAAACTCATCTTAAGTGGAAATTCAAAAAGCTGCAATTTAAACATTCCCATTCCAACCAAACTGTTGAAAGAACATCTCGATCTATTGTTATATACTGTGTACAATATCATAAACGGTTCCCTACAATCTGGAGTATTTCCTACATCATTAAAGACTGCTAGTGTCACACCACTTCTCAAGAAACAAAGTTTAGACAAAGAAATAAAAAAGAACTTTAGACCAGTGTCAAACCGTCCATATCTCGGGAAACTGATTGAGAAAGCAGCACTGCAACAGCTGTCTGCATATAAGGAATTGAATGATTTATATGAATGGCTTCAATCCGCATACAGAAAGAACCACAGTACAGAAACAGCACGTAAAAATCATGGACGATGTACTGAATGCCATTGATAGCAGAAAATGTGTAATGCTCATATTTTTGGACATGAGTGCCTGCTTTGACACGATTGACCAGCAAATTCTACTACAGCGGTTGGAGGACAATTTCAGTCTCAGGAACAGCACTAGAATGGATGAGGTGACAGGTCACAGTATGTCACCATTGAAGGTGCGTGCTCACATCCTCAACCTCTTACTCACAGTGCGAAAGCGACCAACTTAACTCCCAAAATGACTACCGTAACTCAGCAAAAATGGCGACGTTAACAGCGCACGATTCACGTTAGAAACTCGACTATTATGCTTATTCTGTGCACTGATATCATGATATCATATGCTGCAGGTTTATATTTTAGCGCATTGATTCTAGATAGAATGTAGTTTTAATGTATAACAAATGTATTATGACATATTTTGGTTGAAACCAACCACCTAAGTGACCACCGTAACTCACACAAATGATTACCATAACTCACAGTCTCACACACGTGACTACCGTAACTCTGAAGATACGTAGAGCCGCGACTTTAGGTGACAATGTGCGCAAAATTATATCCCTGTTATGTGGATGTTTTTTCTATTGTAATTTCATTATTTTTACATTAGTAGCACATATAACTTCCTTCCATGGTTATATCTGCAATAAAAATTCCGAATGTGACCTCTAATTCAATAGAATAGAAGCTAAGCTGCAGTAATCAATGATTTTTCTATGCAGAGTTTCGGTAGTCGGGCCCGAGAGCTATGGTAGTCACCACAGAGTTTTAAAATCCACTTTATACTACCATCAAGTAAACTTCAATGAAATTATGCAGCTTGCAGATAACATGTGCAAAGTACCGTCTTTCTAACAAAAAATATAAAGCTGTTAAGAACTTAACCTCATATAAAAATGAAAAATCCACTCCACTATATGCATATCATTGACTATCGTAACTCCGGAGTTACTTAGATCGCTTCCGCACAGTGTTACTGTAGGACTCCCCCAAGGCTCACTCATCAGTCCATCAGAGTATCCAACGTACAGCAGCCCCTTGTTTGATATAGCCAGAAAGCATGACATTGACATACACATGTATGCAGATGATACGCAGCTGTACTGCTCATTCAAACCCAAAGATTTCAGTGAAGCAGTTCACAAAATGGAGATGTGTCTAGAAGAGATGAGGAACTGGATGGTCAGAAACTGCCTGAAATTAAACGATGAGAAAACAGAATTTCTCGTAATTGGTGCACGACTGTATGTATCAAGAATCCAAGAACCTTGTACAATCAAATTTGGGAATACCAACATAACAGCCACTGAAACAGCAAAAAACATTGGTGCCATATTTGATACTCACCTTACTCTGATACCAAATGTCAACAACATAGCTTAATCCTGCTATGCCCAGTTGCGCATGCTGGGACAAATAAGATCCAACCTGACGGAGGATGCTGCAGTAAGTCTTGTGCATGCGTACATCACATCAAGATTAGACAATGGCAATGCCTTGCTCTTTGGGCTATCACTCAGAAAAACATGTACATAAACTTCAAATGATCCAGAAAACTGCAGCCAGGATTGTGAGTCGCGTATCAAGATACGACAGAATAACACCAAAAAATATTGAAGAGACTACACTAGTTACCAATAAAGTTTCAAATTGACTATAAGATCTATCTACTCACATTCAAATGCATTCAACACCAAGCACCAAAATATCTTTAGGACTTACTGCATCGTCACATACCTTCCAGACATCTACGATCAAGTGATCAAAACCTACTGGAGCGTAAATACTAAATACCCAAATCTTGAGACATACGGGTGTCGAGCATTCAGTGTAGTGGCTCCAAGACTATGGAATGGACTCCCAAAGGAATTAAGAACATGTGACGACTTGGAGGAGTTCAAAAAGCTCCTGAAAACCCACATGTTTCTGAAAGCATTTGGAAGCTAAAATACTCATATTCTGATCAGACTTTATTGATAATACTGTTACTCCTGTATCCTCTAATGATTTTCATATGACTGAATGTTTAATTTGTTATGTCAAATGTTTATGCCTTTTCAGGTGCTTTAATTTATTTATATTAAAGATCTTATCTTAGCTACAATATCTTATCAGAAACCAATGTTTTAAATGTAGTCATTTGACAGCACTTATAATTCACTGTTATGCCTTTTCAGGTATTATATACATTGTATTAAATTAAATAAGCTCCTGCTTTTTATCTGAAGTCATTGTTTTAATTAAGCAATTTACAGTACTATTTTATAACTCATTTTTAATGTCTTGTCAACTTTTAAAGCTGTGATGTAATATGTTCCATTTAAAACTAATAATGTATTTCATTATGTATTTCTATTCACATTGTTAAGTATCAAGAGCATGAATTTACAAATGTGATAGATACTCTAAAAATAAACTATTATTATTATTATTTCTACTGGTTTAATCAGTCAAATTTTTTTAAAAAGTAAAAAAAATCAGTGCTTAACAATCAATGTCATCGTGGATGTTTCTGATGAGGATATTAGTGTCAGACCGTGTAGATATCAACCTGTATATCAAATGTAGGCCAAAAATATCAACCTGTAAATCAAATGTAGGTCAAAATAATCTACGTCTCACAACCACAGCAGACAATAGAAAAACACTGCCATAAAGGTGCCAGACAATCGGGCAGGTAAGTCTGAATACTTGCAGGCCCAATAGTAAACTTCCCAGCCTCGGGCCACCGGGCAGGCAGCCATTTCCCACGCTGTTATAAATCATAAATATAAATCATTCAATTCTATTCTTCTTTCTCTTCAATTCTTCATTCTTTATGTCCAAATCTTTTGCGTGCAGAGGTCTGACTCGCCATTACACAGGACACACCTTTTATAAGAAGCTTCCAAACCTCATAGTTGGTGTCGCCATCGTATTGTATGATACACTAGTGGCGACACTATCCCAAGCAAGTTCCTATCACTGTATTATATAGCTGAAGACAGGTTATACAATCTTAAGCTACCATTAACAGCTGGCTGCTTGGGATGATGGTATCATTCTTGTCTAACAACGTTGAGGTTGAAAGCTGACAGACTGATAAGAATCTTTCCAGTGTCTTGATAGAATTTTTTGCCTGCTTAAAAGTTTCCAAGTCCACGGTGCGTCCTCACCTTCAGTATGAACATATGTGATATACAAGTTCCTCCCCAATTACAAGAGACAGGTAGTTGAAAGTGTGAACTGTATTGATATAGCAAAAGACTGGTTATACAATCTTAAGCTATCATTAACAATTCGCCATTAATATAGCCTCCTGATTAATTGAGATGATAGTATCCCGGTATGTTCACAGTGCTGGTGAAAGATTTCAATATAAAAACATAGTTTTGTATATTTCTATCACCCGACATATACCAAGATCACTGGCAAGCAACATTGTTTTGGTAATTTTGTATCAATTCAGTGGCAAAGACACCAAAACATTTCACAATAGAGCATGGGTTGGTTTACCTTTCTAGGATTCCTCTTCTTTTTGAAAGCTCTGCTGCATTTTGATCGACAAAATCTAAATAGTTTGCAATCATTACGAACAAAGCAAGTTCCATGACCAGGATATATAGTTGAAGAACAAAAGTAACACTTTTCCAGACGCATTTTAGCAAAATTTCTGTTTTTGTTCACGTGTTTTTGTGAGTAAGTAAGCGAGTAAACCTCTTTTCAAGTTGGGACTGCCTATTTTTACACACACGTAACAAAAACAATTCTGTTTTTACGGACTCGTAAAAATAACGCTAAATTAATATTTCATAGTTATTCAAGAATATATCAGAATATTAAAATTATAAAACGCACTTTAGTATGATCTTTCATCCTAATGGCAGAATATCGACAAATTTGACAGAAGTGACTTCAAAATAAACTCCAACAAAAAACAGGGTAGCAGTACCCAGATTTCGAAAAAGGGTGATTGCATTATGTAAAACAAGTGACAGACAGTCCTGATGTTTTGTCAGTGCACAATATAAACGACTAATTAGAGATTACGTTATGACTAACATTCCGACCTTTCTTTTAATATAGCGTACAGTGTGCACGTGAATACGGCTGGTACCCAATGTGTAAGTGCCAACTTTCAACAAAGAGGGTGGATCTGAATTAGAAGTATATAGAAAATGTAGTATCCTTTCAAATTATAGCAAAACAACAAGCAATCAAAAGAACAAAGGCAGCAACAAGCTTAGAACCTACTGGAAGATTAAGCCCATGTTCAAACTGGAACTATATCTAACACTAATTCATAACTCTGTCCACCTTATGCACATTTAACCTGGGACTAAGACGTCCAACTTTTCTGATTCCTTTTTTTGGGCGGGGGGGATGTTGCCGAACTTGTCAGATAACTGTTACGGACCGGTTGGGGGGTCGCTTAACTTTATATATTATGCTGTAGTATTTTTGCAATGAGTATATGGAGGACTTTTGCTTTAGCAGAGGAAATGTTCAGGGGGGGGGGGGGTTAAAATTAACATTCATACTAGTATAAAATTAGACCTTGTATGAATAGAATATTCTTTTTTTATCTGAACCATATGTATATGTATGCCACCTCGACACCGCGAGCTCATCCATTTCATTTCCCGTAAACACATACACATGAAAATAAGGTCTTGTACCAATGTGCCGGTGTTGTCACGTGTCGTGGCATGATAACAGAGGCCATTTTTAAATGTCCAGGCAGTGGCGTAGCTACTGTAACGCACACAACGCAGTGCGTACACATTGATTTATTGATTTTCTACCCTAAAGTGATACAAAGTTCACTGTCACTGACTGGAAAATTTTAAGTACAGTAATCTGTTGTCCATTTTGATACACCTTAACACAGTTTCAATTAACAGCCTTGAGTAAAAAGCTCTGAGTCATACGTGCGGTCGTTTGCCGTCACAAAGCATATGAAGGAGGACGTTAGGGCCACATGCTTTCGGGTGCAGCTAAAAGTGTGTCCCGTGTTAATGAAGGGAAAATTGCTGTATTTTGACACAATATTTATGTGCTTTAAGTCTATGAATTGTCCTATTTATGAACAAGAACTAATTATATATACGCTTGTCCACAGTATACTGGATGGATATGAGATTTTAATAGATAGTAAAGATTTACAAGCACTTAAGTTTGACCAAGTTGTTGCATTATTTACCAATATGTACCACAGTCAAACCCGGGTTTTATAACCCGTAAAAGTACATACATTACATACATACAATGAAATGTATGGATGGAACACATATTACCACCGATTGACCAATACTAATTATACAAGTATATGACAGATAGTAACTGAAATAACAGCCAAAAGACTATATCTATGGTGGTTGTTTTCCTTTAAGAGCAAACTATATAGATCTACCAATAGCAAACTATATAGGCCTAGATTTTGTTGTCAACACATTGCCCCAAATACAATCATTTCTACTCCAATTAAATTTTCGGGTTTGGGGGGGGGTGAATCCCCATCCCTCCACCACGGGTCTCGTGTCTACGACTCTCGCTGCAGTGCCTTCGGCACTGTATTTCAAAATGTAGTTGTGCATACACATCAGCAAAATCCTGCCTACGCCACTGCCAGGCCATGCGTTACTAGGTTGTTGTATGGTGCCTAGGCATGTGAGTGGCAGAAGAAAATTACTAGGCTGAGTGTCAACCTTTGTAGATCCAAAAGGTATGCATAAGTTGTAGAAAATAAATCTTGCAGATTGTGCATTGCCATATTTTTTGACATGGTGTGTATTGGCAAGGTGTCCATGGGGAGAGCAGCATATTTTCAGTATCTGGCATTTAGAGCTCTGTAGCTCACTGGGAAGATGGTCATGCAATATAATTTTGGGTTTAATTTTGAAGGCACACCATTTGCCTATTCATCCATTCTAGTCACATCATATCCTGTAGGTTTCTAACAGAGATGTGTAGTATTAGCCAAAGCAAGTTCTTCATTTCATTGCATGGGGAATACCATAACTCAATCAAGTGCCATGTAAAAAATATTATTACTTTCAAGTCTGTAAGAATAGTCAGTCATTTTTTAACATCCATGCAGAAGAACAAGAAAAACACGCGTATTTTAATAAATGGTTTTGACTGGAGATTATTATTCTTCGCGGTCTGGAAGCACCAATTCAATTACTGTTACTAAGTTTACTTTTACCTGCAAATTTATCACTTGTGTCCTTCTTAAACTGACAGATGCTTATAGCCAAATACACGTATATTTGTGTGTGTTTAGTTTCTATTTCATCAAAACGTTTGTCAACAACACATTACCATTGCTACACAAATGTTAGCAGTGCACATGTTTGTGTTTACGTAAATTTTCAAACGAGGCTCGAGTGTCACGTGATCAATCATGGCGGACAGTGAAGATGACAGTTCGCCTGGAACAAATTCTCCAGATCATAATGGATTTGGAGCAGGCCCCAGGATAGTTACAATCAGTAAAACTGAAACAGGATTTGGTTTTAATGTTCGTGGACAAGTTAGTGAAGGTGGACAATTGCGTAGTATAGGAGGGGAGCTGTATGCACCCATGCAACATGTTAGTGCAGTCTTGGAAGGAGGTGCAGCGGAGAGGGCGGGGATCCGCAAAGGAGATCGTATTTTGGAAGTGTATGTTTGCAAGATAACGTTATGCTTTCTCTTTAAACTATTCCTGATATTCATTCATACCAGCCCGAGCTCTTATCTGTAAGGCCAAGAACCGAATAGGGATTGTAATCCCTTAAATTAGAGCTAAGGTAGTAAGGAGACCAGACTAAATTTATCTATTGAGGGGGCCTATGTATGACAGAATATATTAGTAGTGTAGGCTATGGATGTATGTATGGATACTCTGCAGCCATCAACCTTGATGATTATAGCAAAGGGATTGTTGCCGTGGTATACATGGCCCATGACCTGAACCTCACCATATTGACATGAACTTGCTTGTTATATTTCACGCTCTATTGAAAACAAAACCTCTAGTTTTCTTCTCTCATCAACGGCTAAGTGTTCACATTATATTATTTCTATCTTGAGATCTATGCATTTCAACCAGAAGAAATGCTAGCTACTGCCATGGTCCTTCACCTTTCGGTATACAAGAAAAATGGAGAATACTCATTTCTGAATCTGGATACTACCAGTTACTAATTCTTGTAATTGATTACATTCTTAGTGAAAATGTCAACGTAGCGATAATAAGTCGTACGTACAGAATGTTGTAGGTGGCGTGACATGTAGGCGTGGTGTATTCTAATTTAGGAATAGTAGACGTCTCATTCATATTATGAGCATCACTCAAATTATGGGCACATCCGTCGTAGGGTTGAAGATTACGTCTATCTCCATGACAACGCATGCGTTCGACGCTAATCAAAACGTAAGTCGTAAATAACAAATAGGAGAATAACTGACCATTTGTTTAGCGAGTGCGACTGATGTGCCCATAATTTGAGTGATGCTCATAATATGAATGAGACGTCTATAAGAATATAAAACCAGCCTCTCAAATTTAATCCCATTGTATTTTTATCAAATAAACAGTACTCATGTACTTGATACATTAATCAGAAGTAGTGCACCTGGGAGATAGCTTTTAAAACGGCCATTTCTCACTGAATTCATCTGCAAATTATCAGGGACATGAAAAAATGGATACACGTTGATTATACAGGCTTAGATGGTTATTGACTGCATATTTTTACTGACATCAATACTCACAACACTGCCTAATTTTCTTACAAATTCGTACTTCAAGCTCATATTTTTACTAGGTTTGGCCAAATGCATGTACACTGACATGACGCTATTAAATCTAACATAACATGTGGCATGGGCAGTCTTGTGCATTTACGGCCTTATCCTTAACCATCTGGTAATAGTGTAGTAATAATGTGTAGTTATCCAGAATCTATGTTTTTCAACCTGTACTAGTATGTACACATGCAACACGAATCTTCTACCATAATGATAACTTTGTTAATTTTATGTTTATTTTTACTACGGAAGTTTTTCTTGTAAAGAATACTGCAGATTCTGAAAAACTGGATATCGAATTTATAATGTACTGTACATTATTTACGTTTGATTTTATGTTTGACACACTTTTCAGTGAAAAGCATAAGTGGTTTAGGTCTTGTGACAAGAAACTCATCCTGTGTTAAAATGTATTATTTTGGTCTCATTGCTTATTTAGGCTTCAATAATTAATTTGAGTGGTGTTTTGTCCTGTATAAGACATGGAATAATTGCCGGCAATTACATTTAAACTTTGGTTTGAAATGGATGAAAACTGAGTGCTCCCCAGCTGCTAGGCTAAAAACGTGCGTTCCCGCAAATATAAAAACACCACATTTCGATTTAAGAAAAAAATACTTTATTCAAATAATGTTTTTAGATTTGTATTTAATTTAAGTTACAAACCTCTAGATTATCTTCCAAAATGTAATTTATAGGCACATATTTTATGTAAAAAATAGTTTTATTCAAATTATCTTTGATTTTGAATGTTGTACTATGTAAATTTGGAAAGATTTTTAGGATTTAATTGACTTATATCATAAACCAAAATATATGTGAACGTATTTGATTTGAAAATTTATATGCACATATTAGAAAAATTTAAAAGGATTAGTGCTATGGTATAGTTCATGAGTTCGAAACTAAAATTTTTGTCAACATGCTCAGTATTAAATTGAACATCAAATCAATGTATTGTGACAAGGCATAAAGTAAACATATTCAGAATCATTCTTTTTTCAGGAATGGCCAGAATGTGGAGGGAGCAACACACAAACAAGTAGTAGATCTTATAAGATCTGGTGGTGACAGATTGACTCTGACTGGTATGCTCATTATTTATAGTCTCGAATCTGATCATCACAAATCGGAATTCCTAGTTTTAAAGATCTTTACTTTTTACTAGTAGTTTGAATTTTAGAAATTTAATTTTTAAAAGCCCATCACTTGCATTACAGTATTTATTTTTCAAATATCATAATCAATATTTACTTTCTTTTTCATTATAGTGATTTCAGTTCCAAGACAAGTCGCAGAAAGGTTAGAACCTAGTGATGATTCTTCGGGTCCTTCACTGGTTGATTATTCTGAAAAAAGATCTCTGCCTATCACTATACCAGACTGTCAAACCTTAGAACAAGACGGGGAAAAATTTGTGGTGAGTACCAAATATATTAGGTTAAATACACAACCTTCACAGTCGCAAACTGGTCCAGTGTAATGAAGAAAATCACATAAGGACCTTATTTATGTTTTTTTGGTAGTATTAACTAACATAAACATAAATCATCATTTACATTTTTATAATATTTTCACGTTTATTGTATCAAATGAATTGTTGTAAAATTTACAAGCTCTATAAGCTCTAGCAATCTGAGTCATGGCTAAGCATATCATTATGTGAATGCTCACATAAGAAAATGTTTCTGCATTGTTGCAGTTCTTTGATGTTTTTTTTTACTGTGTCCAATTCTTAGGCCGTGAGTTGTCTTCAATGAAGAATTTCTTTTCATATTTAAACATATCCTTCAATCTTGACTAACAGGAAAAATCATCAAACAAATTATATTTGAGAAAAAAGATTTCTAAAAAAATATTGCAGCCATTTATTGTATTATCACATGTAATCAATGAATACTGGAACAAGAAAATACTAAAAGTCCAATTGAAAAGTTTGATTTTGAACTGTTTGTTATAAACGTCTATTTGGTTCTCATTATACAGATATGCTCTCAAAATGTCGAAGCTGAATTTCAAAACAACTGTGGAAATATTTTATCTGTGGAAGTGTTCTTAGATCAGCCTAACACAAGGATTGTGATAACTTATCTGTCATAAAATTTCTCAGGATTTTCAAAGTTTTAGCATTCATTTAGCAAAAAATTAAATTTTGTCTGGGAAATGTAAGGAATCTTTTTTTTCTCAATCCTGTTCCTTCATCTTTTTTACATATTTGAGTGTACTTGTTTGTATTCTCTTAACATGTTCATTTCCAGTTTTACTAAAAATCCTATTTTGAAACTAGAGAAAATCCCAAATATTGTTTAAGATGAGAAAATTACAAACACTCTTGAAGATGTAACATGATTTTGAGACATCTTGCCCCATTTTAGTGGACAATCTCTATATCTTTGCTGATTAATTCAAGAACTTGTTTCCTCATCTTCAATAGAATAAATTAGTTTATTCATAGGACCATTAGATCAATTTTCAACTTTCATTCAAATTTTCTCTTCTTTTTTTAGGGATACAACATCTACATGGCTGGTCGTCACTTGTGCGCACGGAGATACAGGGAATTTTCAACACTGCACAGTCAGCTCAAAAGGGAATTTCCAGACTTTACCTTTCCAAAGATGCCCGGAAAGTGGCCATTTGCTCTTTCAGAGCAGCAACTTGATGCACGGCGAAGAGGACTAGAACAGTATTTAGAGAAAGGTACATACATTTGAAAAATTATGAAAAATGGCTTTTCAGTCTCACAGAAATATTTATAAGTTGAAGTATACTTCTAGAAAAGAAATGATATTATATACCACTAATTTTAGTGTAGACATCATTTCTGATTTTTTTTTTCTTTTTGTAATCCAATTTTTATTCACAATAAAATAAATTGGAAATGTAAATGTTACAGACAGCACAGTAAGTTGTTGTTTGGTCGTCACAGACAATTTACATTTTGTCAGGGTGACTCAGACTTCAAGTTGACTAGTCCGAAAGGGCGACCCACATTTCATGTTTTTTGCTAGTTCAAAATCTTGTAACAACCAATTTTTTGCCAGCCAGTGTTTTTCCATATCAGCATATATCTTGCACATAAACATGAGATTTTTCAAACATCAATAACTGATAAGAATTTTATTTTAAAAACAAGTTAATGAAGCTTTTTGTTTGGTCGACCCAGAATATCACCCGGCCAACCTACGTTTTGAGGTTGTTGGTCCAGTTGGGCTACCTACGTTTTGAAATTATGCGCTCTCTGTGTCATTCTTTATAAGAATTGTGTATGTAATATATGTATTGAAGACATTTGCTTCTTATGTAGTCATGGACAAGTTATATGAACAGCATGGATTACAGAGCAAATGTATAATAAAGAAAGAAACCAAGTGTACTACAACCCAAAAGTTTGCTATTAAAGAAGCTCAGTACTAATGTGGTGTAACAATGTTTCAGTTTGTGCAATTCGTGTTATTGGAGAGAGCGATGTGATGCAGGAATTCCTGTCAACCACTGAAGAAGATTCAGTAAGTTGTGTCTTGTTTTAGTCAATAAAAAAGCTGAATGAAGGAACCTGAAGTAATGTAATATGTGCGTCCTTATATGGCTATTGACTAAATATTTTAAAGCAGGTGTAATTCACTTGCGATAGAGCTCTCAAAAAGCATAATCCCAAGTTTTTCTATTTATTCTATTACGTTTATTTGCAGTTTTTCCACGACAATGCTGCCTCGACCAATGTAGAACTGAAGGTGATGCTGCCGGATAAAAACGTGGTGTCAGTGACTATCAACCGGACCAGCAATACTGAGCAGGTTTATCAGGTCAGGGAACGATATGATAACAAAAATGTTAACTTATATATCACTTTTGTATGGCTGCTTGTACAATCAACGTTCTATTTACACATGGTTCCCAGCAGTACCGGGAGGTCGGGAAAAAAAGGGAATTTTAGATTTGACACGGGAGCACGGGAAAATGGCGGGGATTCTTTTGATTTGGGCAATAATCGGGAAATCACCTGGAATTTTCAGTTGTTTTAAAAAAATTTATAACTTCCTGTCAAAAATCGAAAACCGTCACGTTTTTTTTATTGAATTAGTCTTTATTGCCGAGTTGTGTGATGATGTGTGGTTGTAATCTATGAAGAAAACCAACTACTGATAAAGACTGAAAATATTAGCTGGTTTACAACAACAGATTTGACAGCTAGCAATACATATGCTCTTTTACTGACGTCGCATCTGCATATAGATCAACAAACCTAGGACGTCATACACCTATTATTGAAAAAACGCATATGCATGTCATGGAGGCCAATTGAACCAAAAATAAAATGGATTTCTACAGAATAAAGATTAAAATCACCTGTTATCGGTGTTTAAATGACATAATATTAATACTGTTGAGGAGGGAAAAAGCTATACGCGGGAATGGCGTATTAGTATTATTGTGCATGCGGGATCGTCGGTCTAAACACCCAATATAACATGATAAGGTTAGATCAACACTCACTATCAAAATACTGTCAAAATACTTGCCAAGACCGGGATGTCTTTGCATGGTTCAACTTCAACCATTAAAAAGGCAACATCAACTGATTGATATATTCTGCCTTGTGTTGGTGCGCATTGGATTAAAAGCAGTCACCTATTGGCCCCCCAAGGTGGTCTTCGTTAGTACAGTGGTTAGCGTGTACGACCGACAAACAGGAGTTTCCTGCGTCATAACTTCGCACCCCGGCCTCGGCAGACTTTGTGGCGCCAAAGAGTTAGGTTGTGCGTCTGCCACTGTACTGCCGATTTCCATACAGCGTGTCGCTGCTGTCGAGTATATCATACAAGACGGTGGTGACACCAAGCCCGAGGTTCGGAAGCCTCGTTAAAAGGCGTATCCCGTGTAGAGGAAAGCCACCCCTCTGCACGTAAAAGAACTAACCTAGTTTGAAAACTATACCTAGTATGATCCCTCCACAACCCCGAGGCTCAGTTGGCTGCCTAGCCTGCCTCTGGAGGTCCATGTACCAACATCACGTGGCCTCCCTCTGCTATAATCATCAAAACTGATGGCTGCGGAGTATTCACTCAGATTCAGATTCAGAGTAAATATTGCATGCTGCTAGAAATTATAATTTGGTCGCCCGGGGGGGAGGGGGCACAGGGGGCTTAAAATGGTGGGGGTCCTCAGCCGGCCGCATCTCATTTTGAAGGGCAAAAGTGCTGATCACAGCCATAAAATTAGTGTCTAAAGAGCTGATCAAATGATGATATAAACATAAACACACTGCAGGGTTAAAAAAACTGGTAACAGTTGTAGACAATTCATGTTTTTATCAAAGCTCAAGGCATTCAATCAGTAGTTTCACTGTAAAAGTGCTGAGGTGCTGGGTTTCAGGGTCAAAAGTGCAGCTTTGGCCAAAAATGCTAGTCAAAGGTGCTGTCTAGAAGGTGAAAAAAGACAGGCACTTGGGTGGAGGATAGGTGTAATACCTAGGTGTAATACCTATGTACAGAAGAACCCCCCCCCCCCCCGGGTTTGGTCGCCAATTTCTTACAATTGTTATAGAGAATCTAAAATTTGAGATGCTCATATTATCATATTATCAGATATCAATTAAGCTCATGTGATATTTCAATTTGATTCCAAAGTTTTTGTGTAAAAAACCATTACATAAAATGCATGTCAAATGATGGAAATAAAACAGTATAACAAATTAAATTTATTTATTATCTATTTTGCAATATTTTTGGGTCGATTTGATTCCAATATACTTCAGAAAGCCATTTAATTTGATAGAAAAAAAAATAAATTGACCTGGAATTTGATGAAAAAAACTTGAAAATACCTTGAAATGACCTGGAATTTAACTTTTACTGATTGCTGGGAACCATGTTACAGAAACAGAAGAAAAAAAATCATATATAAGTAATATATGAACAAATTCAGTTTTTTTGTAGCACTTGATAAATGGTTGAATGACCAGTCGCCAGCGTATGGTTTACACTTGACAGTAAACTTGTATGGAATTTTGACTATCGAGAGCTATTTGTTGTAGATAACTTTGAATGTATAGGTGACAAATAAATACATAATTCGATGACTGTATGGTGAAAATTAAACAGAATGTATTTCTAAAGATGCGTTTCAATTTCTGTTATGAAATACATGTATCTAAAAGATATATATGGAAAAGGTTCTCTCTTGTGCATTAAATTGTAAAAATGGCATTCTTTACGGACGTTTTTTTTTCACCTTTACAATGTATCCCGCATCTGTACATTATGGATTAAAATATATAATAATAATAAATATAATAACTCCTGGCAAATCATACAAATAACCAGAACAAAATGTACAAGTGTGTGAGCCTATAATTCATAGCTCCATTATAAAAAGATAGCTTTAAGTTTGATTATTAGAATTTATTGGAAGCCTTTGTTGATTTGTTGTTTCAAATATTCTAAGGGTTGAGATGTTTTTAAATAATCGATGATAGATGCACAGTCTGTTTAGAAATGCATTTTAATGCTCATTTGTTGGTTATTAAGCTATTTTATTCATTTCAGGCTGTGATACGGACCCTTTGCCTTGACCCAAATGTGGCCCAGCATTTTGCTTTATTCGAGATTGAAGGATATAACTTTGGTAACATTTTCAAACCTTTTTATGTAATAAGAGAGTTAATTTTAAAATAGGTTACTTATTTGGAGTTTGCTATCAAAGCTCTTTAGAGCTGCAAAGTTTTAAATAAAAAAACGTTCTGAACATTTTTTAACATTCTTGATTATTTGAACTACATGTATAGCATAGAAAGAAAAAAAAAAGTACAAAATGAGATAGACTCCATGAGATGACTAATATATTTGGAGTTGTTTGTTTTATTTGTTGTGATAGATTAAGCTAATGATTTAGAGAAAAGATAATGAGGATAATGTACAAACTTAGCATTTTTATTGGCTGCGAATTAAGTGTTCCATGTGAAAGGATGATTCGGGTCCACCGCCGGAATTCCCTAAAATGCGCCGAATTTGCAAAGTTTTATGACATTTCACAAACATTAATCAAATCGTTTCCGATTTCTAAGCAAACTGACACAAAAATTAGTAAGATTTTTACCCGTGATAACTATTTTTTTCGTCAAATTTGTTAAAAAATTGAAGAAGTTTTCTCCGACTTCGTATTGGGAAATACCCCGTGACGTTGTTAAACAGATCTGTATTACAAAATCAATATTGCTGCCTAAGCTCCCATTAGTCTACAAAGTGGTGAGCAGCTGGCAACAGCAGTTGTTAGGTGCAGCAAACCAAACGTGCTGCTTCTATAAATAGCTTGGCTGCTGTGTCTGCCCGGGAAATCCATATTGCTCACAAGCAGTATATTACACAACATGATTAAGTTAACGGCGCCGATATATTTGCTTTTGAAATGACAGATATCATAATAAAATGGAGATTAGTACTAAATTGAAAGCTGTTTTTGCAAAGGCGAATTTGGCGACCACAGTTTAATTTCTAGGAGCATGCATTTACTATCAAAAATGATTCAAGTTGTGTAATTTTTTGAATTTAGAAAATAGGTTTCTGGTTTGTTTCGATGCTATGCTTAACTAAGGTTATAGTCTGGTTAAAGAGTGCCTGTGCATCGTCTGCAACTTACCAATCTGCAGACCTAGGGATTCCCCTAGTCATCGGGCGGACCAAGCACTCCCAGAAACATAACTCTTAACTAAACAAACATGTTAGTAACATTGAAAGTAACAGATACATGCAATTAAACATAAAACAGCAATATTTCTATAGTCGTCTGAAGGCTCTCTAAAACTTTGACTTAAATTTCCGAAATCTTCTGAAGTCTGGAAAAAATAAACACAAAGTTTTAACCGAAATTGATGCGTAAACTGAAGAAAACTTTTCACAAGTTTTAACCGAAATCCTATGATAATTGGCCAAAACTTTGCCATAAAACTTTGCCCTTTTCCTAAACCCTACATTATGTAGGTGAAAATAGTGGAATATGCTTGCTTGGATAGCTTATTTGCAATACTCATAAATGCTAACGATTATGATTCTGTGCAATTTAATTACACATGTATTTGGTTTTGAAAACTCATTAAAATTGATAATTCTTCATTCAATGATTGAGTAGACATGTGCGTTTTTAAACAGTAACTTTACACATGTTTATGTCATAGTAGTTTTTAAATGTGATTAAATCTTTTGTGATGATTTATATGTCAAAATGACTTTTAAGATTTTTACTATTTATTATTTGTAACTAGGCAATTGACCCTCTATAAAGAAACAATTGTTATACATTCATTCATTGTGTTATGTTCATTTCTCCTTCAAAGTTTATTCTTACTGACTATTTTGATACCAATAAATGGGATTATCCTTGCACAAGATAATGTGAAACATACAAAAGTACCTTCATTAAAAGACTGATGTGAGCGATATGTTTGTTTAGGCTGTAGATGATGTAGGCCGAGGCCAGATCAAACCCGGTGACAAACTCTACGAACTCAAGTCTCTACAAGAAGCTAACAGGAAAGTTGATGTTAGTACATTTGAGCTATTTACTATTTTGTATTCTTTATTTTAAAGTTAGCTAAATAGCAATGAATGGCGATTCATATGACAAATTATGTAATGTTCTCTGTGTGTTGTATGAAGCAAACTTTTGCTACATTGCAGTGGCAGAATAATGCTTTACTACTTTTTAATGTACTTGTTTCTTACATCGATGTATAAAAACCAAGCTGAGCTTAAAACATTTTAACAGTTTAAGAGAAGAGTATAGTGGAATATTGTATTCTAGAGACAGGATTAATAGACTAAGTTTTGAAAATAAGACTCTTGCAATGGATCTTAACATTTTCAATGTTTTACAGTGAAAGAATTTTTTTATGAAGGAATTTTCTTCAAAGGAATTTAAGTTTTTAATTGTATGATTTTTAAAGATTTCTCATGTTTTTTTTCTTTTCTTTAGTATTTAAAAGTAGTGCGAGACCTAGAAGGCTATGGAGAAATCCCTTTTCCTCATTGTGCTTGTGATTCACGGAAGGATGGTCATGTGATCGCAGTGGTGGGCGTGTCATGTTTCAAGCTGCAAGCGTGTAAAAATGACGGCACTCCAGAGGTAAATTACATCCTTCAATTGACGCGTAATTACCTTCCAAGCATTTGGCATGCGATTTTATGAAATTTTGTCCATATAGTTTTCAAATCTACTGACAACAACTTACTGTTTCATAAAGATTGTTGCCGTAGGATTTAAAATGTTTACTGCCAATATCTCATGAAAATACATTTACAATAGTAATAGGCTTTGCAAATCCGGTACAATTGTAACAGATTTTGTCAAGAGAAATTCGATATGAGTCATTTGAGAGCTGTATAAAACTTAGTTTCAGCACAAGGTGTTTGAGTTTTGCTAATCCAGCTGTGCCTGAAGTCTAACAAGTGTGATGCATTAGAGAAAGGCATCTTATAGCAGCCTGTATATTTTGCTAAAATTCAGACATTAGAGCACAAGATGCCATTTCATAACCCTTCAAAAATTGTTTTTGTATATCTAATTATAATACTGTTATATATTTTGTACACTGTTATGAATTGTATTTTTGACTATTTTGCTTGCAGTCGCAGGTCTTGGAGTTTAGCTGGCCTGATATTGAGAGTTACGACTTTGATGAGGAGGGAATGTCGTTTAATTTTGAGTACGTCAGAGTTGGAAAGAAACCGAGAAGAGTAAAAATATTTACCACTTATGTAAGTTACTTTTGATTTGAAATAATATTTAAGTTACATTTTGCTTTGAAATAATGACAACAATGACTAAGACTATGTAATTTGGTTGTTTGTCAGAACACCGATATTTATTAAGAATCGACTTGAATAGTAAAATTGAAAGAAAAAAATACCATACTTTATGCAATGCCTGAATCTGTCAGCATAAGGATTTGTTGAAGCCTATTGATAAATGAAACATGTACCCATGCAATGGATTTATGTAATTAATATGTAAATTATGATTTTCGTCTGCAAATTTAACAATGGTAGAAATAATCAAAAAAACACCGACTTTTTCAGTTTGTGTATATGTATCAGTGCTTCGAGAGGATCAAGCAGGAGTTAAATTGGGAGAAAGATGTAAGTATCAAAGCAGTAAGAAAATATATCTTAATAAACTAAATGGTAAGTCAAGAAATTAGAATTATGATAGTATTCACCGTGAACCAGGCTATCATGTAAAATCATTTTTTTCATATGAATTATTTTTACAAATCATGTGGATGAGCTTCAAATATGCATACCTAGCTTTTTGTGACTATATTGACAACCAAGGCTATCATGTAAAATCATTTTTTCATATGAATTTTTTATCAAAGTTTTCATGTGGATGAGGCTGTAAAAAATATGCATATTGTCATTTTTAATTATACATTTTTGCCATACTACTGGGTCGTGAAAATAAGAAACTCTATGCGATTCTCATGTAAAAAAATGAAAAGCATGTAGGCTTCAAATATGCATATTGTTGTTTTTATATTTTAAAGTAAAGTCAAGTGAAATTATGATTTTTTTATAATCAACAGCTTGGTCCTATTAAATTTTTAGCTAATACAGTCCTATAAATTTTTAGCTAACAAACTGCACTGTAATTGGTTAGAATGCGAGCATGTGCTTTTATGCAGTTTTCCACCTCATATAAGTGAAGACACTAAGTTGGCACTACTACATAATACTGATGATCAATGAGTACCATAGATAAACTAATATCATGTTTGTAACAACAAATACAATCAGAAGAAAATGTCCCTAACTGTGTTAAAACTTGTCTTAGCTAATGTTTCATGTTCTGATTGCACACTTTCTCAAAGCTGTATGACACAACCTTTATTTTCTAATGTGATTTTTCTAAGTTTGCTTGTAGATACAATTATATTCTTCTCTCTCTCTCTTCTATGGCAAGCAAGCTCCTACCCACTATGTTGACATAGCTGAATATATAGAAGACATCTGCTTCCATTTGACTGTATGAAACTCACGACCGCAAGGTTGAGACCAGATTGATACCGTTATCACAAGCAGCAGGCTGTTAAAAGGACGTTACACGGACGAACCGTTGTCTCTGTAACCCCCAGCCTACATACTTGATTAGTTATCATCTCAACCCGGATGTGGTGGGTTCGAATCCCAACTTACAGCCTGCTGCTTGGGATGACGGTATCATTCTGGTCTCACAACCTTGGGGTCGTGAGTTTGAGTCCCGTCTGGGCCACTTGATATAGTCAAATGGAAGCAGATGTCTTCAGCTATGTCAATATAGTGGGTAGGAGCTTGCTTGCCATAGAAGAGAGAGAGAGAGAGCAGAATATAATTACAGCCTCTATTGGCCACCAGATTGCACTGTAGCCAATAAGGGATGATGTACAGTTTGTCACGCTTCGGAAAAGTGGAACAGTGTTCTCTTTTTTTTCTTGACCGCCCCCCCCTCTCCCAAAAGTGGATAATCAGATGTGTGACATAATCGAATTATATCTACACAGTGTTTCTAGATATTTATTCAAATATTACTGATATATGCCATAAAATGATATTTATTATAAATTAGGAATGTAAATCATAATAGTAAGTATTTATTTCGGTAAAATATACACCATAGTAAAGTGAGTAAAAATATACATATTAATTAATATTAATATTAATTAATGTTTGAAATCTGCTGCGTATCTTTTTAATGCCACATTTTTTCAGTAAATAGTGGAATTCTAATGTGAATTTTTTTAGCGCGCACAATAATATATTAGACCCACAAAAAAATGTAATATCCAAAACTTGACCGAAACCCCCCCTCTCCTAAGTAGAACATTGTTCCACTTTTGCGGAGCATGACAAAATGTACATCATCCCCAATCCTGTACCAAAGTTTAAATTGATTTTCTTTTTCATGAACATATCTAAATGAAAAATTTAAAAAGAAAATGTCCAATAAATTACCTGCAAGTTTTTAGTAAAAATATATTAAGATGGGCCAATATTGTGTGAGTGGTTTTCTTTCATAGCAACACAGTTTTACACTTACATATGCTATTTTTGTTTCGGTTTCAGATGAACTAGCTGCTGTGGGTGAACTTGTTATCCCTGATTGTTAATGGACCAGTAAATGTGTACATAGACATTTTTGTTGATATTGTTACTATGGTTATTGTGTTGCTAGGCAATGAATGTGTTAGTTGTGTGATGATAGTGAGCTTCAGCAGTGCTGCTACTCTCTCTGTGTGTGTGTATAAACAATTGGAACCTTTGTCAATAAGTTCTTAGACCTGTGTATATGTTATTGATACTAAAATATCTGAATATTTGTATTGTTTTTTAATTATTCCTTGAACATTGACATTTTACGTTAAATTTAGTCTACATTTGGTAAGGATGTGTAACAGCCTTTACTGGACTTAAGATCGTGAAATAAAGTGGGATTATTAGCACAAGAATACTGGTGTGGTATGCAACTACATTTACCTTTTGTTAAGTCTTATCGTAACGGGTAGCATTTGTTTTAATCTATCTAAAGTGTTTTGTGAAAGAAATTGATTTAGCACCTAGAATCTGTAAAGATATTAATTTTTAATTTTTATAGGGGTGCATAAAAATCTGTTTATTGATGGATTCTGTTGAAAGTGATATTGCATACTTCAGCTGTTGATAAAGAACGTGTAACAATGAATAAAGCTATACATGTAAAACAATGCACCTTTCTTAGATTGAGCATTGTGCATTACTACAGAATACAGATACAAGATTATATGTCGACTGTACTACTTTGAACACTTGATTTCCTGGTTTGTAAAAGCTTTACAGAGAAATGCTTCATTTTGGCCAAATCCAGTTGTTCATGAAGAAAAATATACGCAGTTGTCTGAGATGTATATTTGAATAAAAGACATTGAAATGAGATTTTATTTTGAAATAGAGCTTACATAATGGTTGAATAGCAAAGTTTCTGACGAATGCTGTTATGATGCTGTGTATTTGTGATTCATCTAGTGATATAGAGAGTGCTGTTTTGTATTTCGCATTTAGAAAGAACAAAGAGTAGAGGTTGAAGTGAGCCTATGTCTAAATGAAGGTTACTGCTGGGATTTAAGGCTAAAATGCATCATCCCATTTTTGATGCTTGTAAAATTTAAGATTTTTACGAATCAAACACAGTATTATGTTCTACAACAGACATTTTTCCAAACACACCAAAGTCCAAGTTTGTATCCTATCATGGAATATTACTACTGCATTAATTAATGGACTTTTTGACATGGTGAGTATTCTGTAGTTGTAAGTCTTTTATAATGAGTTGTTAAACAAAAAGATTCAATATCTATTTCATTTACATGAGGATCTCCTTCTTATGAGGTAAATTTTTATCTGTGGTCAATTGCCTGTCTGTAGATGTTAAAAGTCCCAAGCTGCCTTTCAGATGCTTTGTGTTGTCTGGTATACCAGATGCGACCATCCAAATGCAGTGGGCTTTCAATTTATAAATGTTTTTTTAATTTAGGAGTTAGGCTTTTACAGTCATGTGTATTTATATTGGAATTTCAATGATTTAGATTTTCACAGGGTTCAAATTTGTGGGTGGATTTTTTCATGGGGGTTGGCCGTTGGATGGTTGTAAATGGTACATTCTATTTACGAAATCGTAGCATTTCAAACATTTTGTATGTAAAAGGAATTGAGAGGTTATGAAGTAATATACATTGTAAATAAATTATTGATTTCAATTTTGAAATGATATACTATTCATACCATTCCATCGTATATATTCTATACTTAGAATATTTTCACTTCATTGTTTCTTTGTATTTGAGAATGCATGGAGGATAAATTCACTAGGTGTTAATAATCCTGTCCTAAAATTAGTTCGAATGGGTGACAATTGCTAATATTTAGAATTGCAGTTCAGACCTTGTGTAATTATTTTTGTAAGTGTTCATGAAGTTGAACACCCAAGGGTTTGTGCAATACGTACCGTAGAATTTGGGGTTACATTAAATTTGATTTCAGAAATCAACATTTTCTTGTGAAATGAACAAAACACTAATTGTTTACTAAATGAAACATTCACTCTTTGAATGTGGATTGATTCAAATCTGTCCAAATAAACTTTAATTTGATATTATCTTATATTGAACTTGCCAATTTTTAAATGACTACCAATTTATTCACTACAAAGAGATGTGTGTATATGCATGTATTTACAGTTTATGTAGTGCAAAAAGTCCCATCATTATATGTACATGTATGTCAAAATGTTACAAATTGTCATATTAAGAGTTCTAATATTTAGAACATTCTTTATAGGAAGTATTTGAACATTAATGAAACTTCATGTCCTGCACCTACTGTTAATACCTGTGTATTTTCTCGTGTGATTCAGTGAACTATTCCATAGCAATATGATGTTATTATTATGATGTCTCTTATATTCTCTACACTGAAACATGAAATGATTAATATACTGTAAATGAACATTTTGAATGATTTGATTCACCCTTAGACATGTACATATGTTTACTGAAGAGAGTTCAAGGGATTACTTGTACTCCCACAAAAAAAATGATGCTGTTATTGTTTTTACTTCCATTTAAAAAATATTAAACAGTTCATATTCTGATTGTTTTATGTGCATTTTATTTTTGTGGAGTATTCTGGATATTGAATTCATTTATAGATATAAATGATTTAATATTAAACCTCAAAACCTATAACTACATTTTACCGACTTTTCTTATGTTGAAAGGTATCAATATTGCATTCTCGCATTTTCGTGTATGGTTTTCATTGGAATATACAGCAATTGTGTTTTAACTAAAACAGGTACACTTTAAAAAAATTGTGACATGTGTAGCAATTACTGATTTCTCTAATTTTTGTCTTCCAATATGTTTAGTTTGACCAATTGTGCATCTGTGGCTTTTATTTACATTGTACTGTGAGGTATTTTATGGAATAATATAGTACATGAAGCAAATTGTTCTTTTGTGTATGTGATCAGCTATATAATGTATTGTCGCAATCAATAGGTTTTACTTGAACAATAAATCAATTATTATGTAATTGTATTTTTTTTTCTAAACATCTACCCTGTCCTGACATTAATGGCGGAAGGTGTATTTTATCACTTTGAACTTTCTACCATAGTTGTTTCTATCAGTTTATCAGTATATAAGACGTAATTCAATGTATGATTGAGTGGGCGCCTGAGGGATTGCATTGAACACCATGTCTTGTCTAGCTTTGGTGATAATTGAAAACATAATTTTGGTGATGAATATCGTAATGATTTTACAGTGATAATCGTAATGGCATTCTGATTTATTTTGCCGATCGTAAAGAATGAAATTTACAACCAGTTTTCATATGGTGGTGTTGAAATCCTTAGAGTTTAATTGCACTGAAATCCTTAAGAGTTTAATTGCAACAACTGACTGCAAATTGTTTTAACTACTTTTGCAGACTAAATTAATTACCTAAAATTCATGTCTCGGAACAGATTCAGAACTCTGTCAACAAAAAAGCTTGAAGGGAAAATAGAAGTTCTAACAAACTCCACATTTGATGTGAAAAATGCATTTAAAAGGAATCCCTATGTATTGTCATTGAACTTCGAATGAGTAGGTGGAGTTTCAGGCATACAGCACACCTGAGCACATCATGATATTTGAATAGCTTGCAAAGGTTTGACCAAGATTTATGTTAGTTACATTGACATTTATTTTAAACCAATTATTACATGTAGGTAGTCCTACCTGTGGCATACGGAACCGTGGAAAGAGCACTTCCATGACTTCTAGAAGTTTGTGTGGACGTGTTTGTCTTCTATCCTCATAGATTGGTCATATTATGAGGGTATCACATTGCTCAATATGCAGATCTAGCCACTGTTTTCACAGCACCCCCTGTTATGACCCCTCTGTTCTGGCAATGGCGTGCACATCTTAACAGCCCCCCCCCCCCCCACACACACACACAATCCCCACACACAAACACGTCCACCCATTGTGATAACACCCACATCTCTTGACAGCACAAGTCCACGTCCTTCATTCTTCATGTCTTTCAGCCGTGTCAGAGTGGGAGGCCACATGGAGTTTGTACATGAATGTCCCCACCCCCACCCCACCCGCCACCAAACAAGGCAGGGGAGGTAACTAATTGGGTGGGTTTTTTTTAGTTTTTTTTTTTTTAACTATAGTCTACAAGGGGAGGCCGGGCTTACATGGATATCAAGTCCTATTACAGGCAGCTAATGCGTCACCGCACAGTAGAACAAAATATAAATGAGTTGAGGGCCAAGTGCATGTTATATTTACATAGTTTATGTTTATATTATGATCTATCAACATACGCCAGTTCATTTGTTTTATGATCTGCATTCGACACCCCACATATAATTAAAATTCTATTCAGAGAGATTATGGAAGGTAATCCTGCGTAATGAGCTGTAATTGTCACTAGATCCGCCGTATCCGGTCGCCTTTGTGAACAGGATAATCTGTGTTTGCAGTAGAAAGTCACTAAGGGAAGAGGATGGCACTGAAAATCTGTGTGTTGCTGCTGATGCTAATTATGGGGGTGAGTGGAAAATTAATGTAGCTGTTAAGCTACTGAGCAATAGAATTACTTACAAAAAACGGATGGGTAACTTTGAGGGCTGTGATATAATTAGATGTAACCCACTGACTAAAGCCTAAATAAGTCTAAAGCCATTGGTATTTACATCAAAGATATGATAATATCTTTGTTTACATGTAGCTATATGTGATTTTAAATTGACCATAGTTGTGCATACCTCTGCTTGAGCAGGGATTTTAAGAAGGGATCATAAGGTATGAATAAAATAACAGTCGTTTCCATTTTTCCATTTTCCTATTTAATTGTATAAAAATTTATCATTATATATATTTATATATATATATTTATATTTTTAATTGTATATATATATATGCCACGGCTGTTTATGACCAGTTTTATGAATAGCTATCTGTTAAACAAACGTGTGCAATAAAATTATATTTAATACGAACAAATGTTTTTTTTCTACATTGGGCCAGTTTTATTAGACATTCAAAAGACTTTTGATAATGTTGATTAAAATATTCTTTAAAAAACAGCCAGCTGTTGGGGCGAAGTGATTTAGTCCAATTAGATGTAAATTTATTATTATCCTGTATCTGACATGCAAACAGTACGTGGTTGACGTTAATTGTCCATTATCAACACCTATGTGTGGAAGTTGTGGTATCCCAAAAGGATCAATTCTGGGAACATATTATTTCTCATCTACATAAATGACATGTTTAAAGTAGCATCTTGTGATTTTTATTTATATGCACATTATTCCACATCGTTAGTCAGCGGTTCTAATGTTACTGATATTGAAAAGAAAATGATTCTAGAACTTGAGAATTAAAGATTATGTTGGAATAAACTCATTGTCACTACATTTGGGTAAAACCGGACAGGAAGTGTCTCTATAATCCAAATCAAATGTTACGTATCTATATGGTACTTTAGATCAAGAACTAGCTGGTGAGTCATTGGGGTTATCAGCTGTCAAGAACATTAGTAGTGGTTTCAAAACTTATACAGAAAAGCTAATTCCAGGAAAAGAAAACTGATATGTACAGCATCATTACAGTCAAAGTTTAACTATGTATGTAATCTGAGATTATCTGACTAAATATATGTGGAATGTTTGAGCAAGTCTATTACTGCTCAGAAAACAGATTATGAATTATATGAAATTTATTATCACATGCAGATTATCTGGCACTCAGTGATCTGCTATAGTGACTCACTAGTCACTATAGCAGATCGGGGGGGTCGAGGAGTGCGCTAAATATGTCATTTTCATGGAGTTTTGGCGTGGGTGTGCCTCTCACCCCTTTCCAAAAACCTGGATCTATTGTTCGACAACCTAGTAACCAAACAACCAATCAACTCTATATTTAAGGTGTCCCAATTTGAGCATGCTCAGAAAACATACCCAACGTCCTTTGAACTATGTATGCCAGGATCAACTATCACCACAGCAGGGCAAACGTGCACCTTACGCTGGAATTGCTACGTTAAGGTTCATTTTCATCAGTTGGATGTAAACATCACACACGATTGGTTGTGACCAGGATTTATATTTTACTGCTCCAGGGTCACGGCTCTTCCATTGGCTCCATGTCGGTGTCGAGCGATTCGTCTCACCCTGCTTCCACAACGTTCGACGTATCTAGTGAGATGGGAACAGGTAAGTCCACGATACTACACGTTCTTCCACCAACTTATTTAGAATATTACTACACATAAATGATCAACAACTGTATATATATATTCATATTTTCCCTAACTTGTGAATTCAATACCATTCCCTGTTCTTGAGGCTTGGCACTGTATTGATAATACACAGCTTCCATTTCTGGTCTCTACAACCTTGAACTGACGATCCTAAGTTTGTGAGAGCAGAATGATACCATTCCCGCTGCTTGGGATGATGGGATCATTCTGGTCTCACAACCTTAGGATCGTGAGTTCGAGTCCCGTCAGGGCCACTTGATATAGTCAAATGGAAGCTGTCTCCAGCTATATCAATACAGTGGTAGGAGCTTGCTTGCAAGAACATTGAGAGCAAAATTGATATAAATATCAATAAAGCCGGCAGTAAAAAAATTTGACTGTTATTTGTTGTTGTTTTTGTTGTTATTTTCTGTATCTGTTGCTAAACACATATTCTAAATAAAAGGTCCTAATCTCTAGGAATGATTCATGGTATACATGTACATTCAAGCTTATGTCTTTTAAAAGAGAGAAAAAAGGTTCTTACAGCATGGAAAGTACTACAACTCCAAGGGTCTAGTGCATGAGCACTGAAACTTCATAGAATTAAGACATAATTTTAAAAACATATTAAATGAATTAAAAAATAATCGTACATGATGTCAGTGACCTCTTCACAACAGGCAGAAAACTTAATACCATACATACTCAATAGCGGATGCATAACCGTCATCCTCACATACTGTCACATACTACAAGTTAGAAATTGAGATAGCTAATTAACATAATGTGTGTTCGGCAAAGTGGTAAACATGGGCCTGTAATGACTCCAGCGAAACATGCGAACATTGCAGAAAATATTCTGATTGACACGGGTTCTTCTGCTGCCGACGACAGTGAGGAAGATGACAGCTACTATGACCACTCTGATGAGTCACACGAAGATGGGGACCGTGAGTAGCAATATACGCCAAAGTGACATTGGCCGGTCCAGTTTTCTTCTTCTTTTACTGTAGGCTGCTATTTTGATTTCAAAATCACTACAGAATTTTTATAGTTAAAAATTGGCAATATCAATAACCAAAGAATCTTAGAGAAGCATTGTCTTCCACCAACTTTTAATGCTTTTCACACATGATAATATCAAGGAAAATGATAAAAAAAGAACTGGGAAAGTTTATCTCTCGCTAAAAACAACATACATTCCAAATGAAAGGTCATATTTTTTGCATATGACTCCTGATATACATTCGTTTGTATTTTAAAAGAAATGAAAGTTTTGTTACCATAGACAAGTTCAGGGGTCTTTTGAATACTTTGAGACTTAATTGTGAAAAAAAAAAAGATAGATATAGCTTTCAAAGCATACATAACACCATTGACCTCTACACAAGTGATGAAAAATGAAAAAAGTGGCATACAGTGAACTGCTTTTCGGAGGAACGTGGTAACAATGATTATTCATGTCCTCAAAAATGTTAATGATCGCACTATCCACGAAATTAAGGAAGAGGCAAAAGGATTCGTCATCTTCTCTGAATGCAGGCCTTGAGTTCTTAACGGAGCAACTTCAAACTATAAAAAGAGATGCATGACCTATCTTTTTAATGTATAGATACTACAACGGCAAGATGGGCTGATAGAGTTATGCGTAGGGCACATTAAGTGAGGGGCACATTCCACCGCAAGGTGGGTCTACAGCCAGTCTACGACCAGCAAACGCAGAGAAATCATAACGCCCCGTGAATGTGCATTGCGGCAAACGTACGTTTTTTCAAGGCAGTACGGTGGCCGCAGAAGAAGTTTGGCTTGCCAAACTTCTACGGCCACCCTACGTCGTGGTCTGACCGTAAGGAGGCAGTGCGGTGACCTTACATTAAACGCAGATGATTTAGCTGCAAGTTGTCTGCACAGATACAGTACTGGGGCCGTCCGTTACCTGTACCATGAACGGTGCGTAGGACGTAAGCCACCTCAATAACTGTACTTTTGTCAATGCATGCGGAAAACGCCTAGACACCGCAGACCTCAAGATGCATTGCGGCTACCACGGCCGCAAGGTGGAATGTGCCCCTCGCTTTATGCTGCAAGATCAGTCTACTGTCTGTCAACGACCTAAAACTTATGGAGATAGTAAAGATCCATGAGTGTCAAGTGCAACAAACACAGCAATGGTCTGCCCGCAAGGAGTCAGTGCGGCGACCTTACGCTAAATGCCGTATATAATACTATATATAAAAGTTATTTAATTAATAGCACATTGTCGGTACAGAATACTACAGATACAGCACTG
>CM032665.1:2532989-2580816 GCA_019095985.1 Streblospio benedicti | reverse complement strand
TAATGGCTGCTGTTAACGAGGTCGGTGTGAGTTTTCTTGGATGTTGCATCATGTTGGTAGTGAACATCCAGACCAAATGCATACAACGGCCACCTCCCTATATAGACAAACTCTATTTATGATAGTCCAAATATTAATAAGGGAGCCAACATGCCCCGTTATAAAGCGACCAAATCTCAATTGAGGACACATGCTCTCAAGTGATCTTAATAGACAACCACCCCGCCCCCTGGTTCTAAGCTGGACCCATGGTCATTACCCCTCTGCCCACTACTCCAGACAAGTACCTGCGCCAGATCACCACCCACGTCGTCCCCTTGGTGCGTCGGTTCCGGCAGCACGAGGCGACGCACGTGGCCACGCTGAGGCGGGCGCTTGCCGAGGACGACCGCCTGGTGGACGCCATCACGCCCGTAGTGGCAGCGTGCGTAAAGCGGCCGTAACATCGGCCCGTTGGTCTGGTATTTTAGACTTTGGAGACATTGTCTTCAATGCGTGCTATCTTTAATCTTTTTTAAGCCAGCACCTGTCATGCCAGTGATCATATTTTGAGAGCACGTGAGAATGTAGCAGCTTCTAGTAATATTGATAGTTGGAGATACAGGGTCATTTACAGCACACCAATCCTTAAATTTACTATATTAAGTATGTTTACTCTGGCATAAAAGGCTGGTGTATATCAGGTACGCTACTAGTGGTAGGGAAAATGTCCTTGTTGGTGAGTCATTATAATGGTAAAACCTATACAATATACCCTGTTCATTGACGGATCAAAGTTTTAAAAAACCGGTGGTTTTTGTGCTGGTGGTTGTGCCCTGTGCAACGAGAAATTTCATTAGATCCGTACATGGGAAGGTGGTTGGTGATTCTGAAAACATATTTGAATGCATATTTTCGTTATACTGGGGGTGGGTGGGAAGGGGGGGGGGCGATCAGTAGTAATTAACCGCACATTTATTTGATTTTGATATCCATGTAGTATGGAAATTGACCGCTAACCTTCCCTCGTCCTCTCTCCCACCAACCGCCAACCAAATTACGCCCAAACTGCGCCACCAATGCTAACAGGTCATTCACACACCCACGTGTTTGTAGTTTCCTGCCGGACGTCCAGAGCGAGGAGCGCGTGAGAGCCGCGGTGAACGGGGTCATGAGGCTAATCAAGGTGAGCGAGGCCGTGCTTGTGGCGAAACCTCTTCGTTGAGGCTTGAGAAGGCGGAAAAAGGAGAGGGGGCCCATTTACTATAGCATAGGGTCTTTATAGAATCAACATAGGTCTCAATTTGTAGGTTCAACTGCGTTTGGGATCGGCGTCACATTACTAATACCTAGGGCACATTCCACCGCGAGGTGAGTCTATAGCCAGTCTACGATCAAAAACGCACGGAGATCGTAAAGATCCGTGAGTGTTAGTTGCGATAAAAGCAGTAAGGTGGCCGCAGAGGAAACCAAACTTCTTCAACGACCACCCTACGTCATTGTTTGACCGTGAGGAGGCAGTGCGGAGACCTTACGTGGTACGTGGTATAATCACAGAGGGTTTAGCCGCACGTTGTCGGCACAAATACAGCACAGGCGCCGTGCGTTCCCTGTACCATGCACGTAAGAATGCCCCACTTACGTAAGCACACGGTGCGTATAACGTAAGTTTTACACGAGTACAACGCACGTTCGATGCATGTTGAACTCACGGCGACCTCAATAAAAGCCGACGCACCCATAACGCACGGAGCGCGTGCGTATGTGCCCATAACTGTACTTTTGTCAATGCATGTGGAAAACGCCTAGACGCCGCAGACCTCAAGACGCATTGCGGCGAACACGCCCGCAAGGTGGAATGTGCCCCTCGCTTAAGTCTTATATAGCGTGCCTCAGACTGTAATTCTGCACTAGATCATAAGCACCCATTTCACACCAAATATCCTTTCTCAATGCCAGGCCATGATAGCAAAACTACCATAACAATTACCATGCGGAATATTCTGCACACAATAAGACCACTCTTCGATAAGACGTTCATATACATCTGTGCGCAAGTGAACAGAGAAAACCGGCGATTAGAAAGTTGTGGATTTGAGTCCCTGTCGGATTTAGTAGTAGTGGCTGTTATGCAAAGACACCCAAACTGTTGCAAGAGACTTAGAGGCGTTGTGATATCTACAGAGTAAATACATGTAGGTAAAGGACAGGAGCACTATGCTATGTATGCAGTGCAGTATAATGTATACTCCTTAGGGAGTAAATGCATTTTACATTCCATGCCTTATGATGCAGTCCTCACTCTTTGTCTAACTAACACTACACAAAATGTAAAGTGAACTATGAATAAGTTTTATTGATCAGTGTATATTCTATTTCAGGACACCGTATCGAAACCAGATTTCAAGATATTTGACAGTAAGTTGTGTAGAGTTACTTGACGTTTCACATCCAGAAACAATTAGCCATAAACACATCAAAAGGCAAACGAGGGTTAATTATGGACAACTACGCGAGAGTGAAGCTGGACACGATAATTGGGAGGGCAGTGTATAAGTATGAAGTTCTGTTTATTACACATTGTGTTTAGACAACCAATGAATTATTAGTAGTCTGCTATTTTATTTTATTTGAGATAAATGCACAAAACTGCATAGTGTATTGTGTACACAAAGTACTGTAGTTTTGAAGAGCCGGTCAGGCCGCACTACGTCCTTGTCACGTCCACACCACGTCCAAAACGTCACGAACATTTTGTGGACGTGGTTGCCGGTGATATTGACGTGTTTAAGACGTGCTGAAGACGTGCTACAGCCCATCTATACAGGTCGGAAGACGACGGAATCAATCCGAATGTCGTTTGACGCGGAAACAAGTTGAGCAGTTCAAAACTTGATTCCGCGTCCAACCATGGACGGTACAAGTGATAAAGACGTGCAACACATGTGAATCAGACGAGATATTCAGTGTTCCGGCAGAGTTCAATGGGTGGGCGAACTTGGCAATACGTAATTAATACAGCCGGGGGTATTGTGACTACAATAAGGTAGTCCACGAGGCACACAGCGCGGAAATCTTGCCGCTGCATTGATTTGATCTTACACGTAGCTGGGACGTGGTTAGGCAGTGAATCGGCAGTGGAACCGCTGCTTAGGCTGCATCACGTTCAAAATTACGCACAAGTGTAAATTCACCAAATATTACCACTGACAACCACGTCCACCAGATCAAAAGAAATATTTTGGGCGTGATGCGGCCGTGATGCAGACGTAATATTATATGTGACCGACCCCAACATCCACAACAGTAGGCCCTGTCTAAATTAAAAAAAAAAAAAAAAAAAAAAAAAATGGAAACGAAAACGCCCTACTTTGTGCGCAAATGTTCATTACTCCAATTGTCTTTTTCCACCTTTCTAAAATCTTAATTTTAGTTACTTATTATTTGCTGTATATTTATTTAATTTAGACTTTATTTTAGAATTTTAGAATTTATTTTCAAATATTTTCACAATTTATTTTACTTTATTTTTGGCCTCATCAGGAATCAATCTTAACTTATAAAATAAACTTACAAAATTACAAACTTATATTATTGTACTGAATAGTTACTGAAGTATTATTGAAGTATTTAAAACAATTTAAACGATAATTCAAATAGACCAAGTGCAAAGGCTGTCTACATTCATATAGTCTGCAATATGCATACATGAAATTACAATGAAATATGAAGAGAGGCAAGAGCATGAAGGTATGAGAACTGGAAGGGAATTAAGAATTTTAGGCCCGTCTGTATCACTAGTACCATTGGGATATAATGAAGGGGATACATACAGTCCACCGTATATACTGAGCCCCTGGGCATATCATGGGAAGATTCAGCATACAGTGCAATGCATCTGAAGCATGCATCCTGCGTGTTGTAGTGAAGGTGTGGATTGCGCTGTACAACCAACTGCCGGTTGCTGCCTCTCAGGGCTTTGATGGTCTCCATGATGACGCCGAAGGCGCCAGCAGAGTGAAGGATGCGGCTCGCACAGCGGGTGAGCCCGCAATCTTTACTGCACCTTACACACAGGGGCTGTTAGGTCTACACGTACAGTAAACACTCACTTTTAGGAACGCACAACATAACTAGTGAAATACTGTCCTCAATAGGGATGTGACCCCATTAGCGAAACATCATAGTAGCCTACAGGAGAAAGAAGATATATCCCTCAATGCGAGTTTCCATATTAGTGTGGTGATGTTTCCATAATGAGGGTATACCACTAACCTTGTTCAACTGTGTGAGGGTTATTATGATCACACTATAGGCCACCACTGACATTACAAATTGAATGTACTCTCCGGGGTGGGGTGGGGGGTGGGGGCGGCAACCTCCTATTTTGGTGGTCTAGCTAATGTCGTCTGCTGTAAAAGTCTGGTGGGTGGTATCGTATAGAGATTCATATAAACGCACTAAGTAGCACAATAACACGTGGACGAGCACTGCCTCTTCCCGTCTGCTGTCCACCTGCTTTGCTGCTGTTCTAGCTACGGACGTGCTGCGTCTGAGGGCCGCATGGGAAGACTTGAAGGCGGCCAACACCACGGGAGCAGGGGACCAGGCCGCTGCCGCCGACATGCTGACTGTCCTGCAGGGGGAGTTGGACACCGGTCAGTGATCGTAGGAGTGACCACTTAGTGATGATAATGCTAATAATAATGAGAACAATGTTTAGGTACTGGTAATCCACAGCTCACATTATTTGTGTAGCAATCTATTTGATGGTTTGGCTGCTTGCCTGGCTGGCTTGCTGGCTGGCTGGCTGGCTGGCTACAGTAAGCTCTAGCTACATGTGTAATAATAAAGATTGTGCGTAATACATTTTAATAAATATAAGTAACGGAAAACATATAGGCCTGCGCGTAAATAATTAAATGTTCATACAAAGTTTACGGTTTTCACAATGTAGATCTTTTTTTTAACAGTGTCAGCCAGATTTGAAAACCATGAAGCAACACTTAGGGAAAGTGATGCTGATGACGAGGTACGTGGTGTCAGCCCCCACTTAATCTGTCACTGTGCATATCACGCTGAGTAAATAGAGATTGTCAAGATCGACTAAGCTTACTCTTTAAATAGGTTGTACACTTACCACGGTAATTCTTATCTCCTACTGCACAGTACACTAGTAAACATTTGGGAACGAATATTCGGGAATGACTGTCTGGCTTGTGTTACGAAAGGGGCTGGTTGGTAACAGATAACATAACTTATAACAGTATTTTATCTTTTGGATATCTTCTACATATTTTAAAAACATATCTGTGTGGCTGATTGATATATGTGGTCCCTGTTTTAGGTGTGCGTGTGTGTCAAACCGTCCCAGATTGGTCAACAGCCGTGAGGAGCGGGACCAAGTCCGCTGGATAGCAACAGTGATTCATCTATACATCAATGTGTCTTTCTTCAAATATTTTTTCTTATATATTGCAGTCACTATATATACAAGTATTTCCCCAACTTTATCAAAACTCTATATAGCAATAATCCCAATTCCATGTATGTAAAATCTTTCTTCAATTATAGTAGCATAAAAATAAATTTGATGAAGTAATTATTCACTGAAGTGTTGTTATTGGTCTCCAAAGTCTTCTAAAATATGTACCAGATGGACATGATTTTTTATAACTATTATTTATAGACAATGAGTCTTATTGATATGTATTCATTAGTCACTATATGGTATGATAAATAAAGATTCGTATTGAATTTACAGACATATACATGTAATTACATCTGTATTGAATAGCTGATGTTCCCATATCTCTTTTTCACGATAGGAGTAAAATGTTTTTCAACTTACATCAGAATGTGAATAAATCATAGAGTTATATTAATAATTTTTGGCGCCACATGAAATGTTCTTTTTTATTTGAAATTTTGCACTGTACTACACTTATTTGCATGGCCTATTTGTAAAATGGCTACACACATAGTTATGGTTTAGATATATATCTACAGATTATAGAAATGTAAGAAGGTGTGAAATGAATACGGACAACTACAATAACAAAATTTTGCATTTCAATTTTAATATACATATACATCACTCGCACATCAAAGTAGCAATACATAATACATTGTTGGCTTTTCCAGTAAAAACGTTGGTTGTAAATATATTCATTGGTGTCATATCCACTTTGTAAACCAGTTCACCAAAGGTTGCTATTTGCACACACATGTTCTCCTGACCTACATAGCCTTTATGGTCCCTGGTTTTTGCTCGTCGTCCACTGTCACAGGCACATACACACCTGGAAAGAAGAGCGGGAAAAGTGGCTCACTTGAAACTAATTAAATGCGGCGTATTCCGAACGCGTCCAAGAGCTATTCAGAAAACAACACGTTTTTTTTGTTTTGTTTTTCTCTCTTTTTTTAAACAGCTCGTTATGTGAGTATTCAACCTACACTGTTTGAAGCATTAATCGGGAGATGGGAGATGGGTTGCTCTCTATTTTTTTACTTCTGAAATTTACATAATAAAACCCAGCCCTCCTCTACTTGATTAGATTTATTTGTATGTTTAACGCTTTTATACATGAAGTATAAATAAGTCAATGTGGACATGAACAGTTTTCTGACGTCAAGCTATATTGCACAGACGAAAGAAAATATTCCACAGGCAGATGCAGGGGGCCACAGCCCCCCCCCCCATCCTTTTCCCCCACAAAAAATACTTCATTCGTAGGGGTTTTGGCATGTCCACCATCGATCCCTTGTACGAAACCCATGAAATTCCTTAATTGTCCCCCCCCCCCCCAAAAAAAATGGATCTGCCATTGATATCCCCCCCCCCCCGCCATCATACGTGCCACATACAGGGTAATCTTTCCACACAGTGAACATAACAGCACTAGGTATAATAGCAGTTTGGAAAACACACACGTGCAGGTTCGACTTATACACGTGTACACGGGCACCGCTGTCGACCTATACGCGTCAGTACGCACCTGCACGCCGTTGCCGTGGCTGGAGACCGTAGCGTTGCTGCTCTCTGTGACGATGCCCGCCTTGCGACCTGCAGTAAAATATATTGGATGCAATAGTTCATCCTTGATGCATGACACAGCATTCGCATGCGCATAACATTCGTGATGGTAAGACATAGATTGCAGTAGTGATATCTCTTCTCTGCTGCATCTCCCCAAAAAAGATTAACACAGTTTCTTAGTTTTGTTTAAACATAATGTGCCTTATGATAAGTAGAACCATGGTCTACGTAATAGTTTCACATTATCTACAAATACACGATGGTAAACGTTTTTCTCGTAGCGTGAAGGATGTGTGAGCGATTTACGAGCAACGTTTTTAATCACATGCCCACTGGACATTCATGGTCATTGGTTGTCCTATATGTCTTAGATCTGTGGGATATATTGGTGCAAGTTGGGGGTACCATTGAAGTTTAGATTGAAATTAAATTCGCCAATACTCGCTGCGATTTCAATCTCTGCCCCACACTGTCAACTTATAGATCGGCTAATAATGCATGGTTGATGTACTGCAGAACATCGACTGTTACCCCATGACTGACCATAGCTATTATATTGACTAATAATCGACCAATGGCTATATAATGCATAATTATCATTCGTATGTTGATCAACGCCGTGGTCATATTTCTTTGCCGAACACCAGCTAATGAACTTACGTGGGTGTCCGAAGTTTTGTAAAGACGCATCACTTCAAGATCTCCCCCACGCAACACATGTCTCATTATAAACCCCTCCACCGGGCCGTTCTATATGATTCAGACATTAGGAAGTGCCTCACCGACAGCCAGCACGTCGTGTATCTGCTGCAGCTTGGAGGCGCTGTCCTCACTTGGCGGGGTCTCGCCAGCCTCTGCCCGCCAGCGCCGTGCGTCCTCACGGGTCAGCTTCTCGTACACTGAGGCTGAGCAGGATAGAATACATAGTACAATGTATACATACCGTACCAGGCAGAATACAGCACACCGATTTAATTAGGCGAGCCACATCCTATATGTGATAGCGTAAGCCTTTTCATACGTAAATAAGACTGGGCGCAGAAAGTAGTTTACACACAGTAAATTGCGCACCACAGTGAACAGCAGATATTACAACATAATAGGAGAGGATGTTCAGTGCTCAGGATAAAATTCATGGCATACAGTGCATGATGAGACAAATGGTACAGCACCCAGACCCGTCGCTAGCTTTAATTCGGCTCAGTGAAAGGACGTTTTGTGAGGGAATAGCCGATGGACTGATGGCTCTCAGAATGGATTTAGCTGATACTTGATCCAATAAGCCCTATATTGACAATGATGGCTGTGCCCTGGCTAGTGACGGGCAGCACACTGAAAAATACCCACTACATACAGTACACAGGACAACAGAAAACTGACTACACAGGATGGTACACACTACTACACAGTACAACAAACAATGTACATACGTTTTTATTCTTTTACATGTTCATACCAATATTTTACCAAAAAAACATCAATTTGCATTATGTAAAGTCTGTGTGTTTATGACTAGTAGTTTTGAATTATTTAGGGCATCCAAACTCTCCCATTAGTGGTTTGTGTTGGCTGTTGGCAGCTTTGATTATGTGCTAATAAGAGGACGTTTCGTGCTCCGCGTACTGACCCTTGAACATGGACTCGGCCGCGGGCTGCTTCTTCACGGCTTCCTGCAAAACACACACTATCAGAGGGAGTTCATGGAAAGGGGACACTTTTTTATTTGTAGGTTATGGTTTTGTCATATACACAAAAATTATAGATTATCTCTTCCAACTTCATGCTGTACCTGGTCTACAGACATACATTGTTTTAGCATTTGTCAGTGACAAACTATCGTTTTCAAGTTAAAACCTATCCCCGCAACCCATGAATAACACAATATTGGCCATTTACAAGAGTACAAGGGTAGCATTGTGAATCCATACACATGAATGAGCGAGGTTTTATTTTGACCACTGTGGCGGTGATTGAAATAAAACAAGATGATTAAAGTACCTTGTTAAGTCTAGTAATTAGATCACTAATGTTATGTGTTTTAAACCCCCTTTTCAGACGTCTCGCAACAATTGGCAACCCCTCCCCCGATCTGGGCTGCCCCAGAATTGAATATGAATAACTTTTGAATCTAGGGTTACAGTACAAAGTGTATGTCTGTCAGTATAGCTCTACCAGCGGCACTCGGGTCCGGGACTTAAGGTCCGGGATAAATGGTGGCAATCTTACCTGCGCCTGCTGGATGACCATCTTCACAATGTCTCCCATAACGTCCTCGCTGAAGCCCAGCTCAGGGAAATGTCTGTGCAAAAAAGTTACTAACTCTTACCAGTGAAACATCCCCTTACCGGACAAATATTCCATCGACAAACCTAATTAACATAGTGAAACGGGTTGGAAACAATTGATCAGTTTCTCGATGTACCAAAGAAGGTAACCACGCAGGGACTGATTGTTTCTAACGTATGTAAAACCTTGTAGTAGGCGAATATAACATTTGAAGCAAAGATTCTTAGCATTCTTAAAATGTATACTATATGTACTATTAAATTAAATATTTTAAATAGTAAGTGATTATTAGTATCTATCATAATCACTAGTAGGAATTAACAGAAGGAATGCCCATAAAAGTTTTTTTCTGTAAACAGCTGATCATACTTAAAGGGTGGTTTCACTATAGCAATGTTGTCCCATCAGAGGGACTGTTCCTGTAGAAAGGTAATCCGTAGGGAGATCATCACATGATAGGTGTGATCACTTAATAAAATTTAGCGGTGATCACTTGAAAAAAAGTATAGACACTCTCAGTGTTCTTTCACAGTAAAGATGTGGTTACCAAAGGGGCCATCAGCTTTATTATGCATATTTGTAACATGCATTAAGCATTTGAAAGCTGCTGCCATTCACTATCAAAGTGACCCATCCATCTCCCTACCACCTCCCATAAAGGACAATAAACATAAACCTACCTAACAACAACCTGCAGTAATTAAAGCTTTCTGACCGGTGTACGGGGGTTGACTACAAGGTGACCTCCTGTACCAACCTGATGAGTTTGCTGATGAGAGTGTCCATGGCATCCTTCATTTCGAGGTCTTCCATCATGGTGTCGAGCTTGGTGCCAGCGTCCTCTACTGCCTCAGCTGTCAGGGCGCTCGTCAGGCTCTAAGTGAAGTATAATTTTACATGACAAACTAATATTCCTGGCACCAAATTTAGTTATATATATTTTTTTTTTCAATACAAAATATAAAGCATGCTGCATAGCAACACGTGGAAAAAAATCAATACGTATTAAGACTAGTAAGATTATGCAGATCAAGTTTATAAATACATCATACGCCCTTTAATTTCTTTTAACACTAGAACTACTAAGGTGCCTGTCTAGATTAGCAGAACTGCATTACCCAGGAGAAAAAAAAACGCTTTTGTAACCAAATAGATGTTCTGTGTTGTAGTTTGTTTCATGTGTGCCCTTGTTTGGTATTTATTCATTTCGTGAATACTTTTTATTTTGTTTTGTGTGCATCCAAATGCATCATTCACACATACATGCATCTCGTATATGAACCATATTTGTTACCACATGTAAGACAGACTACAGTGGAGGCTCAAACAGTGTATCAAATCATTCAACAGATCCACTTTGCAAAATGTATTAATACCTGTGAAATGGAACCAATAAGATCCTCAGTAGGCAACTCTGAAACAAACATGCAAAAACTGAAATGACCACTTGGCAGATAGACATTCTTATCATATCAATCAAGCAGACACTAGATGAGTAATCAGTCAAAATATAGATTAAGTATATACTACTATATGTAATAAAAATAACAATGTTATTTTACATATATTTTCATTTTATGCTGTCAACTTGTAGTAACTGTGATTCTATCCTTCTATTCATCCAGTGTTACCATATTTAAGTGTCACGGTAGTTGGAGAAGCATAAGATGTCGACACGGTGAATCATACTCGATCACAGTCAGTTCTTCCAACTTATGTCTAGTAAAAGTACGTGCCAATGTTTTAGTGATAGTGGGGCTGAGGGTGCTTTTTTATATGTACCTTGAGAGGTAGGTTAGTGAATCAATGAAGCCTTAGGGGTAAGTGGACCACACTAGCTATTGTTTACCAACTAGGGGGTGAGTTAGCTTTGCCTGCATTGGCCGACAAATGATAAACTGTGGCTCACGTTGGTTGTGTGTACTAGAGCCACCACCGAAGAGGTCTGGGAACAGTTGTGATGCGACGCCGGGTGGGATCCCTGAGCCACCGGGGTTGCCATTAACCATTCCAGGTAATCCACCAGTTTGCATTCCAGGAAATCCACCGGTTTGCATCCCAGGAAATCCACCGGTTTGCATCCCAGGAAAACCACCGGGTTGCATTCCAGGAAAACCACCATTTTGCATCATTCCTATTCCCGGATTCTGTGCATTGCTTTGCGATCCTTGGACGGGGCCTCCTGTAAGAAATGATAATGTAAGATCACATTTAGATGTTTTATTTACAGTTGCATTTCATTGTTATCATGTTCGAGCGACCTCACAACACCGTGTCATTGGCATCCTTTTCACACTGCATTGCTTTCTCAATCGCCTGCTATGGTGAGAATTCAACACTACACATGTTGCTGTAGCGCAAGATACTCATCACTCATATTAGCGTCTACTAGCCTACACTTATACTCTTAATGTGAAGGTACCAGTGCCATTGCGCAAAATTAAGCGACCGTTTAAGTGATCGTTAGTGACCCTAATGGAGTCCGATAAAGGTAGACTACGGGTTAGTAAAAACCTATATAGGAGTCGGTGTTTTGAAGAGGCGGAAGTGCAATGGGTTTTAAACAGGGGCTGCTCTAAGAGCATAGTTTAGATTTTTTTTTATAGAACGGCAATAAGACGGTTGGGTGGGTATAGTGGTCTCCATAGGGCTAATATGGGTCAATTAAATTTATATTGATGGGGAGAGGCTATCACGCTTTTAAATGGGATAGGAAGGTTAATTTGTCGTAGTTTCTTATTGTGAACAGTATTGTGATTTGAAAACACAAGCCCGTGGATTTTGACCATACTCCAACAGATGGTAGATGATTACACAGTGATCTGACGTAACAAGTGGTCTTATTTCTACACGCCCCTCCATACTTGACATAGACATTGATAGCTCTAGGTACTCCACAAGACGCCAGAAATGAGAAGAAATATTGCCAGCCTTTTTATGGCGCCTCGTGTGTATATTTTATGGTCAAAACGCATCGGATCCTCCGGAACAACGGTCTGTGACCTTTCAGGTGGACTGGATGAAAAAGCAAACTCATGGGACCGTTTGGAAAAAGCACACCATAATACGGGTAAATATTTATTAACATCCTCAACAAGACCACATAAAGCCACGAAAGAGACCTTCCGATAATATAGTTAGCTCTCCAAGCCACCCAGAAAAGCAAAAACAAGTGAGCCAAAGCATCGACTCAATTGTCCAACACGGGAGGCCCAGGCCGGAAAAAAAATCAAAATCACTTCTCCAGCGATGTGATAACTATTTTTGATCCAGAACCAATCAGAACTGTATCATTTCCTCAAGGAATTAAGGAAGACACCATTATAATATTAATCATGACACATCATGAACAGCCGAACTGTTGGAACACATGCTTCGGTTTCAAGTTTCCATTGCTTGAGATTGTAACGGCAGTGTTGACACTGATTATTTCAGCTGTCGACTATGCATCATTTCAAAGCAGCAGACCAGGCTACAGTTAAGCAGAGACACAGAATCAGTCAGTGCGATATTCCCTATCGAGCCTACTAGCCAGATCACTCCAAATGTGAGGCCAGAACACCCACGATCCACCTCGAAATGACACTAAGCTTCTACAGTCCTCTTGAGCATCTAGAACTACCATATGAAACTGGGGGGGGGGGTGTTAAACCGAGGGTTTCTTATGTTATGTGGCCGTAGGTTACCTTATGTGAGAGGATTTGCACCACTATAAAAAAAGCTCAACTTGATATCTTTGCGTAATACGACATCAAAAATGGACAATTTACTTGAAAACCATGCCTACAGTGGAACCTGTCTTGTTGGTAAACCTTTTTGAGAAGTTCAAAAAGTACGCATGGGACAGTTGCTCTTAAAATAGAGATTCACTATATGTAGTATAAGACACGATGCTTGTGCTGAGGGTGTCTTTTTAACTGTGAGGTACATCTATACCTCGGGGGGGGGGGGTGGTCTTGGTCAGAAAATGGGTACGGACGTGCCTCGGACAGGTTGAAAACGGAGAAAAGGTGACACACAATATACCAATACCAATATCCGAGAAAATGGTGACACATCAATACATCAAACTCAGATATGTAGATATCAAGAATGAATATAATGAATATCAATATTTTTTTATCCTGATAAATATACTAAAAATGTGAAAAAGACACCCTGAAATATACCAAAAATGTGAAAAAAGACACCCAGAAAATACCAAAAATGTGAAAAAAGACACCCAGCAATATACCAAAAAAGTGAAAAAAGACACCCAGTTTTGAGGCATGTCCATACTAATCACGATAGTGTGAGGAACCCCCCCCGAGATCTATACGGACAGGTTCCAATGTATTGCTTCTGATATATTCGGTAATATGACTCACGATTTTTGGAAGGGGCTTTGCTCGAGTCATCCAGGGCGCTGAAATATTCTGCAATATACAAATTCAATATCAGTCTCTAAAAGGTCGACAACTACAAGACGACGATGAAGATGATAAATACGACGACGACTGCGGCGGCGGTAGTGTCAACATCGACATAATATTATGCTCAGAATAATACAAGCAAAGGGCCGGGAAGTGGTGTGAAGTCAGCGGTGTGGTGTTGGGTTTAATGTTGGGACTGAACAGTGTGCTGTTCGGGTTCATGAGACTGTCCTAGATGTAATTTTCCGTAGTAATACTTTATAGCTCTAAATTACCACTATATGGATACATGTACGTCTCCTAGTGGTGCTTCCGTGCCCCCTCTAAATCCACATTTTCAACAAAAATCTTTGAAAACAAACGTTTATGCCTATGTACCTTAAATAAAATGAGCCAATGCCACAACCATTACACACAAATCATCAATGGCGCTGAAATGTTCTGCAATACACAAATTCAATATCAGTCTCTAAAAGATCGACAACTACAAGACGACGATGAATGCCACAACCAATACACACAAATCAACGCTTCGCCCATCAACCTTATCTACTCCTGAAACCTCCACCCAACCCACCTAAGGCGCCAGGCCCAAAAACGTCTTCCAGTTTGATGACGCCGTCGTCGTTGTTGCTGGCTGCTCCCGACAAGAACAGGTTCCAGCCATTACCTGGGAGGCAGACAGATAATAAAAGCCCCGTTTGACAGCCACGCGTCCCCCTGCCCCTTACCGGGCAGCAGAAGATGAGAGTAGATGTTTAAAAAACAAACAAGACTTTTTGCTTGTTGTTTTTTTATTTTTCTATTTTCTACCCCACAACCAGTACTGCGACAGAACTAAGTGATGTGCCCCTAGTTCAACTGGCGGTGTTTAAGCAATGATAGGACTATACACGTACACAGTAAAGAATAACTTATAAACTAATCTGAAAGTTTTGATTTATTAATGAGAAATGTTCTTTTTTAAATTAAATGTTATCAGAAAGCTTATATCATTGGTATATTCAGTGGCGGGGGATGGGTGGCAGGAATGACTTATTTTCATACGGCTTTTGACATGTTCTGTATCAATCCTACCTGTGACATCCATTGAGTGCGCCCGCTACCCCCACCCCCCACCCCCACCCCCACCCCTAAAAAAACAAAACAAAAAAACACACACTTTCCTGAAATACTGGATCCGTGCATATTTTCGGTGCGAAAATATGGAAAATATCCAGGATCTTGTTGAACTGGAGTCCCTCACAAACAACTGTTCCCATAAAGCTCACGCCTGAGCCCCTCACCCCCCAACCCCCACCCCCTCCGACGGTCTGAGAATGGTGAAATGTGTACCTTCGTCATCGACCTGGTCTGTTTGAAACTTCTCCCCATTCCCTGCCGAGTCCTCCTGTGTCCCATAAAGGTCGCCAAATATGTTGCCGAAATCGAAGTCACCGTTTGCTGGGAAGGCGATGGTACTCTATTTGGTACACAGAAAATAAGCTGTTTTAGTTGTCGACTTTGAATGTCCTGTATTTTTGTTTATTTTTAATAATGCTAGCATCCTCATTGACTTCGGGATTATTATTCAATTCACAAGTTATTGAAAATAACCCCTCATTCAAAAAATCTAAATTTCGTGGATCACTTCCACGGTGGCCGCTTCAGCTAATCACGAAATTTTAGGTTCAGTCACCAACGTCAAATATACGTGTGCACTCTAAAAGAGATTCTCGTAAACTAAGTGCGGCTTTGTGTGGATTGAGGAGGTCAACTGAACCCACTTGTGTGCCATAATCTCTTCGGATAAGATTATATATGAAATTTTAACGAAACCCCCGTAAAAGTGTTCATCGTACAGAGAGCAGAAAAAACTGAACCCCAGTTACGGGAGATTGACCATAGGGCTGGCCGTAATGTCATTAAAAATACTGACTTCGTGCGCTACTGACAGGATAGAGTGGTTCAGAACATCAAAAAGCAACAATGTACACGCGTCACGTCGTGATCAAAGCTGTTTGCTTGTACATGTGTTTTCCAGCTGGAATATGATCTATGATCAAAGAATGAACACTTCTCTCATCTTGGGTTTCTTCAGTCATGATATATATTAGATTTTTAAGATACCAATAGAAACCATTGGGGCTCACATTTTGGCGAGACTTTCGTTCTTATCGCAAGAGCTTCTTCAGGCCGAATGTGTTGAAAGACAATGGATACAAACCATGGGTGTTTACATTACCAAGGCCAAAAGTCAAAGAGTCGTCTAATGACGCAAACAGTGGTGTGAGTACAAAAACCCCAGTCTGCATTCCCTATGTGAGAGGGCTGTCAGAAAAACTGACCCGCGTGTTCCGTGAACATGGTGTAAACACCTACCACAAACCTTTTAACACCATTAAATCCATGTTGCCCACTCCGAAGGACAAGTCTCCAGATGACTCTAAATGTGGGATTATATACGAACTACGGTGTCCACAGTGCTGGTACACTTACGTTGGTGAGACCGGAAGAACATTGAGTACACGTATAAAAGAGCACCTGAACCCCAAGAGAGTGCCCACCGCTGTAGGTGACCATATTAGAGACACGGGCAATACCATCAGCCCCAGAGACTTCAAAATTGTGGCGCGTGAGGACGTAGAAATCCGTAGAAAGATCAGGGAAGCCGTGGAAATCCGTGTACGGCGCCCTGAGATGAACCGAGACACCGGCTACGACCTGCCCCCCGTTTTCCTGCCACTGCTGTCATGTGACTGCCGCCGCCATGGCGGTCACATGACCAACTAAGGACTGTCATTCGGCCTGAAGAAGCTCTTGCGATAAGAGCGAAAGTCTCGCCAAAATGTGAGCCCCAATGGTTTCTATTGGTATCTTAAAATTCTAATATATATGATCTATGATATTTACCTGGAAGATCGTGGTCACCAGAAGCAGCACCACAACGTTGTCAGCGGCCACCATTGTGGGGAATCTGAAAAATCACTATGAGAAATAACACTCTTTGCTCAAGTCACTTCACAAGCCATATATGGTGTTACATAATTTGGCACAAAACAATCACAGCATCCCCCCATATTAACCAAGATGTGAACCGAATCGCATGGACTGTAGATAGAGGGAGCAATATTGGGTTTCACGGTGGGGTGCCTCACGAAGCTGGTATGAAATAGTCTCTTGACTCCCTTCTTCATTCCCCTTCTCATCCTCTTCTTTCTATGACTGCACATGTATTGTTACCACATTGACATGTAGCGCTTGTTGTCTGTACAGTAGAACCTTAATTCGATCAACTCCGCCTGCTTATTGAGAGCATCTCTATATAAAAGGCCATTTTTGTGGTATCAACCCTCCTTAAAAAGACTTCCATGCATAGACCATACGTCATTCGAGTCCACTTAGGAAGCCACTTAAAGTGTACCTCCTTCTGTATTGCAACTGCAGCAATGATCTATAGACTTTTCACTCTGAGACTCTTGATATTGTACAGACGCAAACGTGATCACATTTTGTTTGCCAAACGTGGCACTGATGAACTCTCCTCATGGCTATTTTCAACTGTTAATTCCACTAACAACGGTTTCCTCTAATGTTTTCGTCCTTTAAAACACATGAGAAGCATATTTCAAGCAGTCTACGGTAAAAGCAGGCCACACGCTAATTGCACTGAAAACCCTAAGAGGAATAATAAAGTAGGGTATGCTTTGCTCATTTCCACCCATTATTGTAGAAATTAGATCAATTTAAACAAAATTTGCAAAGTGCTTTAATTCGTGACACTCTTTTATTAAGTATGACTGTGGTCAACATATTCAAAGCACAACATTAAGGAGTGAATATGTTTCATTGGTGCAAAAACTATTGCTTCTAATAACATTTTCCAACATTTCCTACGTGGCTACATTTCCCATACAGCAATAATACAGAGGTAACTACTGAGGTGAGGTTGTCTGCCCGTGACCAAATACATTTGTTGCCCTCGCTCCATGGAATCCACTTGACGTAATCTCGTTCCTGACGACCCCGGGTTAACATCGTTGTAGACAGTGATATTGCGTGGAAGCACCCCAGACGCCCTCTCCAAGAATCCAGGACCCCGCGCTTTTTTCTTTCGTCACTGAGGTTTGGAGCGACTAACCAACGTGCCGCTTCAACTCGGTTTAATATTTTAGATCAGAAAATACCTCACCTAGTAGTGTTGATGCGTGGCAAAGACTCGTTCGCTTTACTATGCCTTATTGCAAAATTCTGCGTCAGTGAGGTTTGTGATAATCGGTTTGTCCTCAACGCATTTTCATACAAAACTGTTGGTGTTTCCTGTATTTAATGTGTAAACTGAGAACCCAGTGTGGTAACATTATATACACACATACGCGCCTCCAGTTACTAATAGGCATGTGGGGATCCTGGTAATAAAAGGCCTGGCCGAGTAAATGAAATTGAATAGGTATATAAAATAGTGACAACCAGGAACTCTTGCCAAAATATTGCAATAATGGCATTGGTAGGTGCAAGGGTCGTTTGAAATGGATATTATGGGAACTACGTTTATGAAAGGAACGCGAGAACGATGGTAATAATAAAAGAAAGCAATCCATTTCTACAAGTTGTCAACAACTTTACATTTTCAATCGTGATGAATGCACAATACGTCACGTCTTCAAACGCATGCAGCCCATACGCTAATCACAATGGGGATTTATAAAGGGTTAAGAAATCACTTTTTCTTATCATTTCCCACATTCCTTTACTTTGATATTCTCGGCCCGCCCCGCCCCAGTCTCCTTCCCCTCCAAACATACTATTTCCTTGAAGTCCCACATCCCCCTTCTTTGGCATTTTATTTGCCCACATCCGGCTTTCTTCAGTCACGTTTTGGCATTCCGCTCTACCACAGTATCTTACTCGTAACGAATCAAAAAAGATTCTGTCAAAGTACGTAGTGGATGAGTCCTATCATAAAATGCCACTGGTATCAGGACCCCAAGCAAGACAAATTCTTATGCGCCAAAAGTACTGGTAGTCTAATGATGTAGAGGTCAATACAGGTTTTCTTTGCTAATTATATAAGATGGTTGATTTTTGATCGTGTTTAGATTTGCATGGGACTTCAGTAGAGATCCCCATTTGTCGGGTGCAGGGTAGATCGAGGAAGACTTGGCTGACCCACTAGATACACACGGAGAGCTAGTGTGGGACATAGCCGCTTGGTGCTTACCGCAGAAACTGGGACACCCACAGCAGTTGACAAATAAACCATCGTATGTAGTTGTAGTAGTATAACTAAAATAATTTTCCAGTCACTATGGACGTGCCTCGAAACTGGGTGTCTTTTTTCACATTTTTGGTATATTTGAGGTGTCTTTTTCACATTTTTTAGTATATTTATCAGGATAAAAAATATTGATATTCATTATATTCATTCTTGATATCTACATGTACTAGAATCTGAGCTTGATATATTGGTGGGTCACATTTTCTCAGATATTGGTATATTGTGGGTCGCTTTTTCTCAAAAATAGGTATATTGGTGGGTGCCGTTTTCAACCTGTCTGTGGCATGTCCGTACCCATTTGCTGACCAATACCCTCCCCCATTTGCTGACCAAGACCCTCCCTCCCCCCCCCGAGGAAAAACTCTTAATATCTAGTTCAGTTGAAAGATCACTAGACAGAATTTGCTACAAAGTGCTCATAGAGCACAGCGTCGTTGGAACGTCATTGACTCAATGGCAATAAAGATATTTATTTTGCAAAGAAAGCAGTAAAAAGTCTCATTTAATGTGTGATTCATGTATGTTCTTTGCCTTGGGTAGATGTGCTTTCTAAATATGACTAAAGCAAATATCTATTGCCCATGAGTCGACATTAATCTGGTAATGGTGTGCTCTCTGAGCACTTGTAATCTAATATAATCATTATGCCAATTTAATGGTCGTGTTTCAAACAGTATTCAAACTATACTTTAGTGGAAAAATGAAATAAACTGTGAGCAAAGCTAGAGAAGGTGCCAGGGGCGGGTGGACTGTAGTGTCCACTCCAATTAGTTAGGCGAAGTTTCAGGAGGGTCGTCAATCTGATCTGGGGGAGGCTTGGCAGACGCAGCCAGGCTTCTGTCTGCTCAACACAACGAGGAGTAGGTCGGTAAGTACCTGAATGAGGTGAGTAACTCAAAAAGCTTACATAAACAATTATTAAAATGGCTCTCTGGAAGGTAAACTTTAATTGGCAAGGTGCCATAATTGAACAGAGTTGATGTTCTGTAGGTATTAGTAAGCATTGTATCAAGTTTGAATGTTTTCTTACAAGCATTGGCAAAGCTAATAGCTGTACTTAGCGCTATTGCAGAAAATTGTGAAAATGGACCAAAATTGGCCCTGTGGAAAAGACAATTTAATACCACATAGTTGTGTAAAGTTTGAACAAAATCGATTCATTGAAACACTAGCTTGGTTATACACCATCAGGACACAGAACCGAAATATCAAGCATTACGCTGCGATTCCTTACGGGTTTTTACTATTTCTTCTCATTGTTGCGACTTTAATACAAACGAAAAAAGGTTTTGTTGCTTCGGCAAGTTATAGCTTTCTTCATAACTTGGTTGAAGTTACGTTTATTCTGTTTTTTTACATTGTACTACGCATTTTACGGAGGTTCCCATAATAAAAAGAATATTTCTAAAAGTTCATAACCACGCTAGCCATTTTGACAGATTTTCGTGTTATTGGGTGTCTGTACTATCAACGTCCGCACTTTATAACCAATCAGCACTGTTGCAATAACGGAAATAAACGAGAAAGCCCAAGAAAATCTGAATATTTATCAGCAAAAAAGTATGAAAGATGGACGCCAATGTACAGAAGAATGGGAAAATGTTCTGATTTTGAGGTTTTCTCTGTTTATTTTGATAATCGTAATTATTGTAATTTCAGTGATTGAGCAGTTCCAAGAAACCCATGATGGCTGTAGCTTTATTTCAAATTGTTTAGAATTATTACATTTTCTTACGCCGAATCCTTTAATTTCGTTACAGTTTGGCGTCCTTCTAACGGTGTCAATACTGAGATACATACATAGTTCGATGGAAATGAAACAAACACAAGGCTTTGCTTCAGCTGCTGAAGCAATGCAATAATCAATTTTTGAATACCATATTAAAAATGACTTCATATTTAAGATGAAGCAATAGTGATAGAATAGTAAAAATGACAAATACACATGTAGTATTTCTGATATTTTATTACACTATTAACATCTAATAGTTGAGATTCACAAACCGGCACCTTACAACTTAACATTTATTTTTTCATTTAAATGGTCATTGCATATTCTAACAGAGGTCCTATTTTTATTTATCACTTGTTCATATATTTTATTTTACTCAACATTGCTGTTTGGTACTCAATTTTATTGTCTGGCATTAATAGACATGAATGTGAAATACCGTCTATGAACATGCACAAATGAAAATCAGATTTCTAGTTGGAGATATGATCCTCGAAATGGAGCAATAATTTAGATTCTGATCATCAAACTTCATGTTTGAGTTGAATAATAATGAATCCTGACACTATAAACCACTTTAAAAGATATTCATATATTTCATTTATTTTTCATTTACATTATACTAAATAATGGCTAGTAGTCTTCGTAATGTTGGGTTTAAAAAAAAAAATAAACCAATGAAATGATATCAAAGAAATATAAAAAAAAAATTGACCAAGAGTAAAAATCATTGAATGTAAGTTAATTACCACTTCTAGTTCTAACACGTTGAGTATCCTTTTTGAGCAAGAATATTTGAAAAAAAAATTGCAATTATTTACTTCTGGCAATATTCTAACACAAAAGCACTAATAGAAAAAATATTAAACAATAAGTCACCTCTATAATCACCAGATTAACATGCAAGTTAATATTGGCATCCAACATGCATCTATTTAACAGCTTAATTAAGAACATACTGATTAATGTAAGTACAAGACATTTTACCAAACGGTAAAACAAAAACTAACTGTAACCTCATTGTTTGAAAAAGTACATCCCTTTTCAAATCATAGATTTAACCTTACTTAACCTTATTTAGAGACAATCATAATGGACGAAGTTTGGATGAAAAATCACCAATGCAACAGTAAATGCTATGCTTCTGTGTTCAAACAAATTTTGATTTTCTCAAAATTTTGATTTAAAACTCAGACTTCTTAGGATTGAATTGGTTTTAAGAATGGTGCTTAGAATCTGTACAAAATCATACAAAACAAAATGTGATAGACCTTGAGTCACCGACATAAAACGCTGCATGCATCATTTATATGCATGACAATATCAACAAAAATCAGTGGTGGTTAAAAATTATCTGTGCCTTATAATTTTCAAAATGCGCCTATTATCATGTAATTTACAGAAAATCAGACATATGTTTCCATATATATTGCATCATAATGGCTTTGCGTGTAAACATTGACAAAGGAATCCGAGTCTCTCCAAGTCTATGGGGCTATGTAACCCACCAGTGACCATGAGATATGTCCCTATAGATGTGGAGAAAGAAACCTCAAATGCTAATATACATTTTCATCTTTGGTATAGAAGTTTACAATTGTTGCATGATTCATAATAAAAGCAATTGAGTGATGTAAATAAATTCATTTCACATATGATACTTGAAAATCTAGCTTTCAATCACTGGTTTCAAAATGATAAGAAAAGCGATTCTTGAGCTTCATTACAATTCTATAATACAAGCAAGAACTTTAGTGATGACTAAGAAATCGCTTTGGCAAGAAAGGTCCATCAAAGGATATAAAAAGGTTTTAGATTTGTACAAGCCTGCCTGTCCACTCAAAGAAAATATTAGTTATAAATCGTCAGGAGAGAGTTATATTACTAATCATATGGGCAGCTTTCAATAATAATACAATGTTATTTCTTGTGTTTGCCTCTAATAGAAAATCCAAACAAGCCACTATCAGCATGTGGCAGTAAGTTCATCCATAAAATTGGAAGTAAACTAAGTTGACAATTGTGAAATGTTTTACCAATCTATCTGACTGGGGGATAATATTGACAAATCTTTAACCTTGAGAGACTTACTAGCTCTCCAATCTCTGTTAGCTTGCTTTACATCTCTCCTGTTCCAGATGTACATGTGTACATATCTTTCAAAATCAAAATTTTCTAAAATATAACATGCAAAATAAACATAATTGAATATGTAAAAATAATATCTGTTGCAAAATGCTGTGACGTGTGCCTATACATCTGGGTGGCTATAGTGTATTTCCTAATTTCCTATGCCTGTGCATTCAAATCATTTCTTCCACACTATTTTCATAGTCAGTCCTATCATTTATCATGTGGAACCTATTTTAAGCTTCTGCTGTTACTTTTGTGATTGTATACTTTTTACACACACACACACATATATATATATTGTATATATTTATCTGTTCTATGGCATATTTCATATTCGATTTATGCTGAAATAAAATCTTCTTAGAATGAGACTATAACGTTGATATTTTTTCTGAATCATTAAATAGTGGCAAAGATGCGAAACTTAAGAGTATATGTCTAGTACACTCTATTATAGTTGGCTTGTTCACTTCCCGTGGTCCTCTCCAAGATTGATGGCGATATCGTGTTCGAAGAGAGCGATGACAAGCATGATGCTGATGCCGACTGACATGCCGAGTGTCTGCAACAACAGGTGGCAGCACCGGCCCTCGCCAGGCTTCGTCTGTATGTGTGTGATCTCAGGAAGCTGTAACAGGCAGAGAACATGGCAACTAAAGCAAAATTGGAGTTAAATCAAGCATTTCGCATGATGGTGATTAGGTATTTTAGTCTTTGTGTATTCCAGCACAGTCACACAAAACGTGATTTTAATTACTTAATTATATTTACAAAATAAAACGCAATTGTTTATATGGTACAAAGGTACCTGTATAGAGATTTGATATGAAAGCTTAAATTGCTATAAAACCATATAAACCCAGCTGTTTAAATCATGTGCAGATGTTAGTTATTTAAAATGATTCTAATAATTTTCAGAATAAATGTGTAAAGACATACTGACCATGTCGACAAGTGAGATGTAGATGGCAAAAGCTCACAAGTAGCTTTTGGTCAAGGCACATGTCCTTTGTCAACAGACTATTCATCACGAGATGGTGACATGGAGCCCCCGGATTAGATATTGTCATCCAAAGTAAAAGATTAAAAAGTAGATGATGTGTTAAACAAGTGTACTGACCATGTCGACAAGGGAGATGTAGATGAACATGCCACCGGTGAGAGCGAAAATCCAGAGGCTGGCACTCTCGATGTTGCCCACCAGGACGCCTATTGGAGGAATATGCGCATGTATTACACATTGTTGATTACAAATGTAGTTTAAGATTGCAGTTTAATAGACCCTTTTGGGTCCAACTACATGTTTATACCATAGATTATATAATTCCTGTCATTATATGCTGTAATGTACGATACTATAATCAATAGAAGACCTCCATTTGGAAATGATATCACAGCACATGTGGACATTGTTAGCTCATGTTAACATATAGATTCCTTAGTATAGCATATGTAATCATCATGCATGAGAGGAATTATTTACCTACTTAGATGCTCATTCTTGTGGAAACCGTGACATTTCAGGCAACATTCTCGCTGCTTGTGGCAGTGGCAATGTCTCCCAAAACAACGCAGACACAAGAAAAACTAGTATCTCTGTAGATTAATTTCCTTTATCCTGTTTTTTTTACTACCATACCATTATTATTCATAATGCAGTAATGAAAAGTGGTTCTCATTTACCTATAACCATGCCAATAAAACAAAGTATAGACGAGACAACGTTGTAGAACAAGGCCTTCTTTGCTGGCATGCCCGCCTGCAGCAGCACCGCAAAGTCCCCTAAACAAATGACATTTGCTATTATCAGACCCACATAGTTATCCAAATCCCTCACTAATTATGGCCGTCTATAATACAGTAAAACCTCACCATGGTGAGCATTCCTTATGGGAACATTTTCAAAAACTTTCATGTCCACTAACACCAGCACCACAAAGTCAATTGGAATAACAGCAATTATTATCAACAAACGGTGCTTTATAAAATGTGATCTCAAGCTCAGTACCACAAGTTTTGAATCCCTTCTCACATGTTCAGTTGGTAATCGACATCAACTCAAATATATTGATACTTCAAATATAGAATAATTTAAAAAATAATTCTCGCACAAATATCAACCCCATGAATACAACTGATAGATGAAATCATTTAAAAAGATAAAACTTAAACATTATAACTAAAGGATTGGGAATCCAAAAATTTAACACGCAAGTTAACCGTGTCAATGTACAAGCTAGAATCTTACCTAGTTCATGAGGCAGTTCATGACAGAAGACAGCGATAGATGTGCTGAGACCTCCAGTGACGCCGTTGGCAAACGCTGCACCTGTAACCACAAATCACAGCTCAACTATTGCATGGAAAAGTGCAGACCAATCATTAAGGTTACAGTCAAATTATGCCATCATATGTACAATTCTGGCAACTGCAAATACTAATCAATTTAGGACTCAGGAATATCGTCATGGGTGATAATTGAAGAACTAACATTCACTGATAATTGGCTGCTATTGAATAATACACTACGATAAAGGTCACATTGAAGAATACAATTTGAAAAACATTTAGAATTACACTTTGACAGTTAACAGACTTAGGTAGTATAATCTGGCTGTAGGGTCAAACTTAAATAATGATTTTATTATATCTAAAATCAAAATGCGTCTGCAGCTGCCATACTGTACCTATGGCAAGTCCGTCACTGAGGTTGTGCAGCCCGTCACCCATGATGACCATCCAGGCAATGGACGAGATGGACGTGGAAGGGTGAAGGTCGTGCGAGTGACCATGGTGGTGGGAGTGACCATGGCCTCCACCTACCACCGCAGTCTCCGCTACCGCGGGTAGGCTTGCAGGGTCCAGCATCCGCTACAACAAAATGCAGGCCAATATCAAATAATGTAAACAAAAGGTTTTTCTGATAATCATAAAGTGTGATTAAAACGCTCTTGTATCCCGGCAGGGCCTCCAAAATGTTATGGGCTCAGGATGAACAATATTGGGGTGCGTTCACAATTGACGTCAACCCTGAAGGGGGGGGGTCAGGGGGTCAGCAAAAGTTGACGAAAGTTGACAGGGGAAGGTCAGGGGGTCAGCAAAAAATGACGAAAATTGACGGTGGGGGGGTGGCACCCGAAAAGTTGACTGTGTGACGTGGGAGGAGGGGGTTAGCAAGTTGACACGAACTTTGTACATTGAACTAACTTAAATTTGTATCTCAACTTCTGTAGTAAAGTTACCAATTTAGGACTAAATTTATACTTGACCAGTAACACTGGCAACATTTGTAGAAGAATAGAATTAGAACATTGTGATATCATATGAATCAAAGAGAATATAGCTTGAATCGGTGATTTAAGCCAGTTTGGTCATCTTAGTTAGCACAGATATGAAAGAAACTTTGTGGCTCATAATGGTTGACATATATAGATTTTCATTCAAAACAAAATTGCAAAATATTTTTAAAGTAATTAAAGGAGTTATATCTAGCAGCCAAAGAAATTTTTCTTCCAGCCAGGCGTTTGCCTAAGTGTAGAAAACTAACAAATGAATTAAAAAATGTGTCTTGTTTTATTTTTTGTTCATCCAGATTTTTTATAACAAATATTTTAATAATTTATAAATATAGTAATTACATATGTAAATTGCCCGACGTGACGTAGGATTTGACCTTTTGAACTCGCAGCTCATGAATTATGCGCACAGAACATACTGCAGAGAGTTCCGACAGCAAACGTTTGACGTTCCACATGAACGGTGAATCACAAACAAATACTCAATGGTGGGTGGTTGCTTACAAAGTGTTTTCTTTTAATTTTTTCGAAATAACTTTCCTTCAACCGAATTATAAAATTTGATGATATTACTAAAGCATGCAAACAGACATACCTTACCAGAGAGCAACAATAACCACTCATGTCAGCAGAGATTTTGAAAAATCTACGAGGATTTCGTAGATCTATAGATCTAGACATTTCTAAGAATATGGGGCGGAGCTTGCAAGTCACAATGTGACGTCATGTTGTGTTTGTGTAGTAAATTAAAACGATGATTATAAAAGATCCAGTCATTATCAAATTATCAGATTAAAGGATATACAAGGTCTATGTCATTGAAATCATCCTCCCAAATTTCAAGAATTTTGGAAATGTGGTTTATAAGTTATAGGATATTATGTTGCCATTCATTCAAGTGGGAGCTAGACCGTTCGTTCACGACTAAGCGTCATAAATTACCCACAAATCCATTCGGCGGAGAAACAACAATGGCTAAAGTTTTATCGGTATTTGTGCAAATAAATTCACTATATTTTGGTATACACTTATTTGATTATATGCTTTATATGTGATAAAGGAAGTGCATCTTATTATGAAAGAGGCACATACTAACTGCAAGTTTGGTTCATCAAGAGAACTGTGAGAAGACCGGGAAAATCCTTTTAGATAAGATTTGAGGTAGAGCAAGCACCTTTAAGAACTCAACTGTTTCTTATGTGATTTGCTGACCTATTTCAAACACCATGTGCTATTTAATGATTCAGTGTGATAATACGTATCATAATGGATAAAAAAAAAATTCAAACATTATTATATCAGCAATTAAAAAATATATCCACAAAATCACAAAAGCGACATCCAGAAGAAGGCTGTTGAGTTGTGGAAGCATGTAAAAAGTGGTGAGAAAGAAAAGGGGGGGGGGGGGTCATTAAGTTGACGTGGGGGTGGGGTGGGGGTGGGGGGGTCTCATGAAGTTGACGAAAGTTGACGAGAGGGGGTGGGGGGTCAGAAAGTGCCAAAATGTAGTTGACGTCAATTGTGAACGCTCCCTTGAAGCATTTTATAATAGCAAAGAGAGTGGTACATGTACATGTGTTTTGATTTCTGATCTAATATCACATATTTCAATGTGTCAATAGCTAATTTTGAGTGGTTTAATTCTGATTTGAAACAAAAAACAATGTAATGCTACTTAATTTCCAACATTAACATTATTTTTGTTTGTTATTTATTTGGCTTAAGAAACCCAGAAAAAAACTGACATAAAAGTAAACTTATGAAAAATGAAATGGGAAAAATTCAAATTATTAGCAATAGAAATACATGAGTTTGTACCTGAGCTTCGTGCAAGTCCTGGTGTTTGTGGCTGCATTCTTCTTCGATTTCCTCCAGAACTTTCTTCTCTGATTGACAATCATCAGCCAAAAACTTCACTCCTGCAGACATTACATTACAAATTTCAAAGAATTATATCCCAAGTGCAGTTCTCAAAGGAACATCCTAGTAATACAAAAGTCATAAACCTAAGTTGCTTAATATACAAAATTTCAAGTTACAGAATGACTAATAACATTCAGAAACATATACGGAATTTATATGAAAATTAAGAATTATTAGATACCTATTGGAACCTGTTAGTGTATTGTGAGAAAGACATTAGAAGAGGTAACATCTTCATCTCGCCAAATGAAAAACCTGTTAAGCGAGGGGCACACTCCACCTTGCGGTGGTAGTCGCCGCAAGGCGTGTTGAGGTCTGCGGCGTCTACGGCGTTTTCCGCATGCATTGACAAAAGTACAGTTGTGGGCAAATACGCACGGGCCCCGTGCGTTAGGAATGCGTCGGGACAGGGATTGGTTTTTATTGAGGTGGCCGTGAGATCAACTTGCATAGAACGTGCGATGTACTTGTGTACAACTTACGTTCTACGCACTGTGTGATTAAAAAGTACGGGGGCACGTTCATGGTGCAACGCGCCGCGGTCTCGGTACTGTGTCTGTGCCGACAACGTGCGGTTAAATACTCTGCGTTTCACGTAAGGTCTTCGCACTGCCTCCTTACGGTTAGGCCATGACGCAGGGTGGTCGTAGAAGAAGTTTGGCAAGCCAAATTTCTTCTACGACCACCGTACGGCCTTGAAAAAAAGTACGTTGGCCGCACTGCACACTCACTGATTGTTACGATTTCTATGCGTTTTTGGTCGTAGACTGGCTGTAGACCCACCTTGCGGTGGAATGTGCCCCTCGCTTTAGTCACATTGCCCAACAGGATGGCGAGAGCCATGTGACAGCAGAGACAAGTACATGGGGGGACAAGTCGTAGCCAGTGTCACAGAATGATCTCAATGGCCTCCCGGATCTTCCTATGAAGTACTTGTTTCTCACATGCCACAGCTTTATTCTTTCCAGGTGGTCTTGTGACCAATTTAAGTTTTCATTTGGTCCGATGAAGATGTTGGGACAGCGTAACATTGAGTCTTGCCAGCAGTGCATGCTGACAGGTTCCAATAGGTAGTGAATAATTCACTCCTAATCATGAATGTAACGCAGGATGAATTTAACACATATTCTTTTATGAAAGAAAATGGTCATTTTGCTAAAGGCTGTGACAGTAACCCTGTGCTCTTTAAACACTTGAAATCTAGTTATTTTCTTTTCTATTTTATGTTATGTTCAGCATACACCTGAAAGTCTCTTCATGTAATAAAACATCTTGGACATTAAATCATATTTATCAAATAACAGTTTCATAGAAAACACCAAAATAAGCGAATAATGCAAATACTTTTTGTGATTTACAATAATCCATAATTACGTAGATAAAATCAATCATATTGTCTTGCTTGAAAAAAACACCTTGTAACTATATATAACTTGTATTAATGTAAAAGAATGGACAAATCCAAATTAATTGCATAAACATCTGATTGGCCATACATATATTTACAATACTCAAATCATATTAGGAACTGTCAGAATATGATATAACATTGACTTCATCCAGTTGGAAAGAAAATTCTCTGTAAATTCATGTTAGGTAAAACATTTGTAAGTTTAGAAAATGTTGCTCTGGAGGGTTACAGGTATCATATTAAGCATGTGAAAGCTGTACACTATCCTGATTTAGTTACATGAATTGCTTTCTTCTTTAAAAAAAAGAGCGGAGTTAGCCATCTGAATGCCAAGACTGCATATATGCAACAATCCTCATTAAGATAACGGGCAATGAGAGGCATAAAATAAAATAGCTGATAGGCAAATGAATGATTTTCCCCTCGATTGCTACAACCAGGAATCAATTGCTATATTACATACTAGAAAAATTAATCTGATTATATAAAGGAGAACCAGAGCCGTATTGCACTTTGTCCACGATTATATATAATTTAACATGTCATGTGGGATAGGTTAAGGGCTTATGCAAAATACTAACCTATTTCTGAAAATGGAAGAATATAGATATGAAATAACATTGAAGTAATTATAGGCATGTGCAATAATGACAGCAACGTAGTAAGTTAATCACAATGATACAGAGAAAGCTGAAATGTATGTGATTATCTCATGAAACAAAGTCTTCATGAATGAAAAACGTGTGTTATTAGCCTTTAATTAATTATGTTTAAAGTCACAGAACCATCAAAAATATGTTGTGGCACCCATAGAAACATTGCTTCATACCTCTTGGAGTGTCAACTTTGACCTACCTTTGCCAAAGTGAACAAATGATTAGCCTACAATGACTCTTTCCTATGTTTCTCCAGTGTGCAAAAACCTTGTACCTTTGCTGGAGTGGACCATCATGACTGGCATGTCCTGGCAGGATGCATAGTGGTCATCATGGGCTGCCAGCTTGTTGCCCACTGTCTCTTGCAGGTTCCGGTCCTTCTCACCCAGGGCCTTGCGCTTCTGAAAACATCTTTTCATGTGAACAATTTTTTCGACTTTTTTTAATTGTGTCAAGTTCTATTCTTTTGGTTTTACATTGTACCATGTCTTTTAAGCAATATGTACTCAACACCTAAGACAGCTTTTTATTTGAAATAGACTCGTTAGGTAGTGGCTTTTATGTTGCTCAAAAGATAAGACACTGGTATGAAAAATAAACTTAGATTGTATCCTACACTTCAGTTGAAAACTGAACACATACACAAAGACTCATTTTTTTCAAGATTCGTTATACACACCATTATTATCTTATGTAATGTAAATGTATTTAGTTTTAGGGTATTACAGGGAAATCTGAGAGATTGTTTGTACTTTGACAAAGAATGTAGGATATAATTGAATTTTTTCAAAACTAAAACTAAAACAAAACAAGAAAAAAAAAGTATAATACAAATATCTAAATTTTTAAAAACAAGAAGTACATACATACCAATAGTTTTTAATTGAAACAATATATATTTCCAGTGTAATTGTTTTGGCCCATAGCAATATGTTCATGATTGTCTACTGAGTACGAGTATTTGTTTCAATTAACTTTTAGTACCTGTATACCAGGCTACATACAAGTCCTTGCATTAACTCAAGTCCTGTATTCATAAAGTAGTGGATCACACATGTGAAAATAATATACTATCAGTCATTATATGAAGCTGAACATAAAAGATGTATAATTATATTTGAAATCTCACTATAACAAACATGCAGAAAGTGAACAAGTTTAACACACACACACTGCACAATTTCAAATCTTCACCTTGCCCTAGTTGAAACAAGAAAAACTAGATTATGATAAAAGACCAAAGGATAGCTACATAGAGTAGGACTCAGGATTAGCCACTTGTCTGATAGTATTGACAAGTAAAACCTTGAATACATGCAAAAATTATAGCAACTATTCCATTTGAGATGTAGCAAATTCTGGTCCATTTTACACATGTATCGAGTATTGTGCAAAGGAGGAAGAGTGCAATTTTTTAGGACGAGTTGAACTTCCTGTTGACGAGACTATAGCACTTTTCCACCTAATCCTTACCCTGTGAGTAATAATAAAGGTCTGATGGTTACGGTTCGGTTCGGTTCGGGTTTTCCCATACTAAAACAGAACTGAGCTCGGTTAATTGATATGGCGTTTACTCTATACCTTACTGTATACATCTAGATGTTTTATCCATTATCGCAATGTGTTGATGTGCCTCCAAAGCACCCAAGTCCAGAAGTCATTACTTTTCTCTGGTACCCAAAGAATTAATAATATACATGTGATGCATGGCATGCATAAAATTATAAATCCCCACAACTACACTGGCTCGTGTGGATCATTCGGAAGTCTCGTTAATCCCTGCCGTCTGCCGAAAGCCATTTAACGTCTGTTGTTATTGGTATTTTTCAACTTTTATTTGGGCGTTTGTTTTATGGACAGTGACCTTCACGACATGCATTTGTAAACACGAGCCATTGAGAATATACTCAGGGCAATGAAATAAAGTGGTGAAATAAACAGCAAATATTACAATTCATTGTGTGTAAACAAAATGGACAGTTTATTACACAATTGCTGAAAATATGTGGCAATTCGATTAACTGACCATTCATTTTGTTACAGACTATCAGGAAAAACCTACCCGATGGCAGTTAACTGACCAACCGTCCGAACTCAATAATATGGTTTGGAAGAACTTATTAGAAAATTGGAACTAATCTCTATGAAGCAAGTGTTAGGAAAGAGTATTTCTAAAATAGAGAAAAATGATTTAATACATCATTGTACTTTGTCTAACATGTAATTATAGTTGTGTTGGTTTTTATCTTATCAGGGCAAAGCACAGCAACAATAAAAGACAGTGATTAGGCACAACATAGATAAATTCTTCTAACATGCATTTTTACCTCCAGTGGAATGTCGCATTTCTCAGTAACTGTGTCGAACACCTGCTGCGTTCTCTAGAAATTGTAGCAAACAAGACGAGCTAGAGCAATGGTAGTTTTAGTATGCTAAATTATACAATAGGCTTATGTCACTGAGTCGTGATGGTGCGAGTAACGCGCGTTCAGCACATCATTCAAGTTTTTCAAAATTCCATAAGGTACTCACATACAATTTTGTTTGTGTTATTTGACCAATGTAAATGCATTATTTGTTACTGTATTGTCTTTGGATATCAATTTAAGTGTAGACTATGTTTCAACGTAATTGTGTGGGTGATATATAGTTTCATTTAGCTGTTTGAGCACTCTTATTTTTCAGCAGAGTAACTCCCCGTAAGTGATGCGCATAACGGGTATACTCTACTTCTTAATGAAGAGGGTAGCTAGCACCAAAATATTTCCCAACATTTTCTGTTAAAATAGAAAGGAAAATCAAGGAATTTGACTGAAATAATTACCGGATGCAGGTAATAATCAGTTGTAATAAATCTATTGCTTTAAAACTTTCCAATATGAATACACTCCAGAGACGAAGCATTTTTCCCTACAAATTTCAAATAACAGAAATATACTTCACAGTATTACTACAGACAATAGACGAGTGAACCATGAGCAGCTTTAAAAGATTCTATTCTCAAAACTTACACTAGTTTTCAAGGTTCTAATGTCATTTGAAGACACTGATGACTTCTGGACTTAAAATGAAAACACATTGATGATGAACTGATATAATGTACTGGAGGTGAGAAAAAGTAGGTGAAGTGGAGAGACTTATGATAAAATATTAAAGATGCTAAGCAATAGTTTTTAACACTCTCGAAGCCAGACGTAAATTCAGTATGATACCTCTGAGTGCCAGACACACATTTTGCGTGGTGGGTTTTTCACAGTGGGGATCTTCCATTGTCATACCGGTAGTTAAAATATGATCCTTTCTAGCTCTTACATTTTTCATCAGAACATTTTCACATTTACCGTACACATTCAGGAGACGGTCTAGTTTCTTATTTTCACCATTATAAATAAAGATACACACATCAAGTTAAATTTTGACAATTTTGAGTAATCGCCCATTCATTTGACAACTTCCGCGGGTGATTTTAAATGTCGTAATATCAGTAGAAATTTTAACTGCAGCCACGTTTTATCCAGGATACACACGAAAAACAACATAAACCACCCATATTTCATAATAATATATTTTTACTTACAATATTACGGACCAAAAACAAGTTCAAACTTTTGATTTCTTCATCGTCGTGAGCTTAGACAGGCATCACTTGATCATCCAATAAAAACATCATCCGTTTTGATAGAAATACTAAATATCCGAGGTCCACACTTATTGGGTAGTTTGCCAAACGCTTTATTTGTGATCAGGTATCCAAGATACAATAAGATGAGGCATGGATGACGAATAATGTGATAATTCTTCTTCAAAAATTTCAATTTCATCACATCATGGCAGATCTTACCGATTTGGACCGATTTCCGGGAAATCAGCCTTGCGCAATGCCCAGCGCTGCAATAGATTCGTAAGAGCGCTCCTGATAAAGGCTTATTGGCATCATTTAGCAGTTGTCAAAATAGTTTTGCCGCTATTGAACCTAAGAATACCGGGTTCATGTACTCAAAATTAGTTGTGTTGATACGAGTTTGAGAGCCTAGTTTCAGATTTATTTTCAGTCTCGATGCAAAGATGGTTTCTCAAGGATTGCAGCGATGTATGACAAGCCATGGTTTTGCAAACGCAAATAAGAATATTTCAGGGCTCAAAATTGCAGCACATAATGCGTGTTGGGGCAGTAGATATTTGTTCTCACGATTAGAATTACGATATTAACACTATGCTGCTTGTTTCCTTCTAGAAATACATCGAAATGTCAAGGTAAAGTTGTTAGTGTTGACACACCGGAATTTGAGATTAGAACCACGAGTCTTTGTTTACGAAAATGGCAGACAAAATAAAAGTTTTTTCTGTAAACTAACTTCATTGTAGCATTTTATATGCAGGCCTACTGAGGTTTAAGATAAACTTGTATATTCACATTTAAAAAATAACAGAAAGAAATGCAATACTTCAGTTCAATTAGGTTGGGTTAATAATCCCAATATGTTATCAGCCATTCAACAATAAACGTGAAAAAGTCAAATCAAACACTTTAAACACTTGATGGGTTTTTGACATAGTCATACAAAATGTGTGATGGTAAGTCATAAGCATTCCCCAGGAGACAGATAAAACACAATTACTAATTTAATTGGGGTAAAAAATCAGCTCTGGAGCGCAGTACTGTGTGAATCAATATAGCAGTTAACAAAAATAACAGCAAATACGCTGATAGGCCAACCTTACGTTTAAAACAAACATGCCAAATGTCAAGTTCTTTAATTTTAAGTGGTTCTCGATGTTCATGGTAACTAAGATAAAACAAAGTTTGAGTTCGTTAAGCAAAATCAAGAATTTTAAAACTAATAGTAGAGTGTTTTGCAAAGTTCAAAATAAGCCTGGTCATTCAAATCAAGTGGGATAGACATTGAGGTTGTCAACATGAGAAGTCATTTGCTGTTCCCAGGAGACAGATTACAATTCTTGTCATGAATAAAAGTTGCCCAAAGTACACCAAAATCCTAACAGCTCAAACTAAAATCAAGGCCTTTGCAAATTTTTTCCCTGTTTAGTGTTAACAAGGTTTATTACTATCACCTCCTGTTCAAAAGGCCAGCATTTAGAAGTCCATTATGGACATACCAAATGTCACTTTTAGTTCACCCATTACGTAGGAATATTTTTTTAAAACACATCGTAATCAAAAAATCTAAAGAACGTTACACAAAATCTAATCAGGTTGCAGCTACATTAACAATACAATACTTCTCCCTAAAGAGTGTTCTATTTTCTAGCAAGCATTCGTAATAGTTTGGTTGAATACCATTACTAATGGATTATACATTGCTGTATTTGAGGTCGACGATTAACAAATGCGATGTTCAATCAACTTGACACCCACAATAACAGCAAATCCTGCACTACTTAGCGATAATGAAAGCAGATCTACACGTGATGGAACTTTCTTTCACAATAAACCGTATGTAATGACATATACACCCAGGAAAGTTACTTTCAGTGAAATTACCGTGCCAAAATAAAGTCAGCTTTGTTGGTAGAATAAGAAATTCAGTTCGGGTAAAGGCCCAAGGGCTCATAACCATGTTCAATGTTAGGCCCAGGGGGATTAGGGCTGAGTCATTTTTTAAGGCGTGGGGGTCAGAAGTTTCTTAGACAGCAGCATTATGAAGTTCTGACCCCCCCATAACATTCAAATTTAAACATATGACCCCCATTCTTTCTGCCCCCCACGCCTTAAATAATGACTCAGCCCTTATACGTGAATAGATGGTACATTTGTAGTACAGCGTACTTACACCCCCATAGTACCGCGGTTGAGCATCCTGGATGTCCTGCAAACCATAACACAAAAAAAACGTTTTTTTTTTCAATTTTATCTTTATTTTTATTTCCTCCTCCTACGACAGTTGAGCTTCCTAGGTGTCCGTAAACCATAATATAAAAAAATAAAGGCCCAACATGCAAAAAAATTCTTATAAACTAATACATATACAGAAACTTACTTCGAGTCTATTGGCACTGTCAGACTCAGTATAAACTGTCAATATAAATGCATATATGAAATCAATTAATATATTTATTTATTTATTATAGTCTCAAATTCAAACATGTGAGTAACATTAATTTTCAAATAATAAAATCAGATAATAAAACATATTTGAACCATTCAAGTATGAGTTATTGAGAGACTAGAACCTTGTAACACATCAATTAATTACATGTAAATTAATATAAAACTGTGTGGTTAAAACCTTTTGGTAGAAGCTTATGCAATTAAAACAGACCAAACATATAAAACTGAACTCCTCAAAAGTTTGTGCAAAGATCTTCCTACTTTTCAAGATACTTTTGCAAGTCATGGCAAAAAAAAGAAAGAAAAAAAAGTTACATCTGACAAAAATTATTCGGTCAACATGTTGCGCCTTCGTGTGTTTTGTTGGGTATATGCCAGCCTCTAATTGCGCAGTATTTAAATTACTCTGCATACTTTAATACGCTGTTTAAATGAATGAACATTTCATAATGCAAAGAACACATCATATTGCTTCTCTACAAGCATACTTGTTCGGCCACTGATCATAACCTTTAACATATGGTTCCAGTCTATATTCATGTTTGATTAATCATAGATTCAATGCATATTATAATTAATTAATTTTCATCTCTTGTATGTAGATATAGAAGATGGCACTACACAGTTGTTACACAAAGCAGCTTTACCCGCCTCAAAAAATTGCATTAACCTCCTCGCCCACTAACAGCTGATTCGCGCTACTCGTATCAGTGGCGAAAAGAGGAACTCTTAAAACAAAGAAATCCAGCAATAAATAACTTAAAAAATGCACCCAGATGTAGTACATCCACTTAAAAACATATAATCATGTGAAAAAGATCGATACTACTATCCAAGTAGATAAATCAGTGAAAGAAAAATGTATGTGAGTACCTTCCGCCATTTTGAAATCTTGAAATAATGTGCTGAATACAGGTTACTCACACCGCGACGACAAAGTGTTATGTACAAGATCCAGTAAAAATACTATAGAGCATTAATATAAGTATAAACCATAAAAATCAGCTAATTGTTTAATCATCAATAATATTGTATAAGCGTCAAAACATTTTCTTAGAGCAATATTTATAATAGCTTCATATACTCAGTGCGCGCGGTTTCAATCATCTTTGCATTTTTACAATCGCCTGTGAGGTTTTAGATTAACTTTCTTCAACTTTTGAACTGGTTTCAAAACGTTTTTGAAGCGAGCAACTTATTAAATCTAATAAACAGAATAATAAAACAGAATATACTTGATTCTTAGCTAGACATTTTATAGACTCGGCATATGACATTGTAATAAAACCTCACAAACGAGATGATAAGCGGCCGTCAGCCAGATTCTCCACTTACACCGTCCAGAACCAGCAATTACCACCCTCTAAGCATTGACCAATCTTTGCCAAATTTGTAGCATGTCAACTATTTCACCATAGCGTTCACAAGTTCACAGACCTTTTGTTGAAAATATGAGTAAAACCATGCGGAAAATGGCCATCAAGGTTGATGGTCATGGTTGTTATTTTGATGGCATGTAATGGCTGGTTGTGGACTGGGGATTGAGCAACTACCTTTTTGGCATTGTTTCGCTTCCAGTCGGTGAGTAGCGTCATGAGTCGCTCCGCGATAAAGAAGATGTAAACGCCTGCGAGGACCGTCGCACCCTTCCAGATTGCAATTTGCGAGGGGTCATCTGGTCATAATTAGCAAATATACAGTAACAATATTTATAATAACCTTCAATTGAGACAACCGCTGTTGGAAGCCCTAACCCTTCATAAAGAGACCACCGACATGACCAAGAACCTCTATACAGATATCACCTATAATCTTGACCACTTAAGGCCAGCCATTGGGTGATCTTAGAAGATCAGTTATATTATGAATATTGTAGTACTTATGTCAAGGTTTATGAGATTATACATACCTCTAATGATTCAAACAGTTCCATAATAGATACAAAATAACCATAAAATAGAAAAAAATACATAAAAAAATATACTGATGATTAATTTAACATTTTTACACCACTTTAACATATATTAGGATTTCTAACGTTTTTTGACAGCAGAGAGCATAGTAATTCTTATCTTAGCTTGCCCGTCCGGACGACCTACTACAAAACGTGGGTGGTCCGGGTGATATTCTGGGTCGTCCAGAAATAATATGGGTGTTTGTGTTTTTGCATACTTTTATCATACAAGAAAATTCTATAAATAACAACACTTATTATATCAATAGAGCTAACGGCCTAAACCGGCCGTATCATTTGAACATTTCACGTTTTTGGCTGCCAAAAGCTTTGACATGTAAAATCCTGTCACATGTTTCATTTTTTAAATCCGTCAAATGGCTATTTAGAAGCAGTGTCATTGGGATTAAAAGTAGATAACTTGATGTAAAACCTCATTAGGAATGATCGTACATAATTCATTTTAATGTTACTTTAATATCTTAAGCATACAACAAGAAATTTCAACACATTGACATCTGTTTCCTGTGGGAGCCATTTTGGTACTAGTGCCCGATGCAACATGCATTTATCCCAACGCCAATACAGCAGCGTGCAGACACGTTTTTCCCGCACTACCGGCGTGAACCAGTTGAAAGTATTTCAGTGGATTGCCGGTTGGTGGCGCTCTGAATGTAAACAAATATGGCAGCGCCCATGAAACTAACGCAGATTAAAACTTAAATGAAAAGAAAGCAAATAATGGTGTAATATCTTTCAAATATTGATGATCACACGTCCCTAAGCCGTGAGTCGTCCGTACGGACGACGTGAGTCGTCCGTACGGACGACACTTGTTGAAATCTGGGTCTTTTGGACAAAACGTGAGTCGATTCTGACGACCAAACGACCAATTACTGTGCTCTCTGGACAGGTTTTTTTTGTGACAAAACATTCTTTTTGACGTTTGCTTTCATGTTTCTTCCACTGTACTTGCACAATATTAAGAGCAGCGATTGACATAGAACTTTACATAGTGTAAGTTTTGTATGCATTTTTGTTGTCACAGTAATTAAATTTGCTCTGGATGAGAGGTTTCAAATACAATTAGTTCACACCAAATCCTGCTGCAAAATGACACTTACCATGCTCCGAATGTCCCTCGTCCTCACCTTCAGCCCCATGCTCGTGCTTCTCATGAGGCACCATTGACTGAAAACAGCACAAACCAAGGCTAGTCGGGATGATCTCAGAATACTGCTAAATCCTGATAATGTAATAACAAACTTTTCAAACATTTCTAAACTCAAAATTTTACTTAATCTCAAAAATATAGCTAAAGCTGAAACTGAAATCAAACTGGAGAAGCACGATACCTGGACCTGTACCCAACTAAATGGACTTTTCAATTTCAGAATATAGGCTGGGCAGCCAAACCACACCCTCAAAACAAGGATTAATTAGGGCCTGAACATATCAATTATGATTTGATTTATCCATCAAATGAACTCACGTGTGGTATGAGATGCAACATGGCATCTCCCGTGAGGCTGCCGATCGCCAGGGCAACGAGGAACTGCAGTAAGTGGTTGTAGAACACCTGCAGCACAACCACAATGGTTCGACACATGGAATTGACATTTAAAGATTCTTTCTCCAATTCTAGAATGAGAGTTTGAATAAGTTTTAGTTACCTCAGGATGACCAAGTGAACTAATATCCCGGCTTAAAATACATGATTAGGTATCAAGGTGGTGGAAATTGTGGGGTTTGATACTAGAGGTGGCTAACAGATATAGCCCTGTGGACTAAAAAAAAAATCTTTAATATGCCTCTTATTATGTCATCAAAGCTTGTGAATGCACACAATTTTTGTGAATGTGTTTTTAACATCCAATTGCCAAACATGAGTTGTAACATCGTGTACGATAAGATTTCATATTCAACATGAGAAAAGTTAGACATAATCTAATATATCTATAACAAATATCAGGCTGAATATTTAATATATCGTTGATGTTTTGATAAATCTAATCTAAGATGTTTGGAAAAACACTACATGTACATGTATGGATAATAATGCATCCTACAGGATTCTATTGCCTAGTCTCTGTACAAAAACTAAATACAACGTGTTCTTGTTGCTGTACGTTACTAAGCATTTATAATACTTGTCGATGTATCATGGACTAAGTAGCCTTGACATACCTTCCTCATGACAGGGATGATGGCCACAGACACCAGGCCCACGAGACTGATGATTGACACAGCAAGGATCGCAAATCCCCAAACTGAAACATGGTACTAGAGGTTGCAAAAAACAACAACATTTAAACAGGATGATGGAAGATGATCAGAGGTATACATATATCAATTGAATATTTTATAAACTTTAGTCATAAAATTTGATTTCCCTGATACAGTAAATTTTGAATCAAATCTACGAATCAAATGTCTGGTACATTATGTTCACCGGACAATCATCTTATGATCTTGTCAGAATCTGCTTGATGTTTGCATTATGATAATGCCACCATTAGATATGAACGTATCTACAGATTCCTCCCCAATCCCATCACTGCTGTGAGGTACAGAGCTATGGATTAAAGAAATGATAAACAATCCATTAAAAATCATCTCTCACAGCCAGCAAACTGCTGTGAACAGTAACTCACAGCCGTACGTTCTGCAGGCACCGTAATGTCAGGCATAAGCGACACGCAAGCCATTCCACAACAAGTGTATGCCGTCTCGGCACAAGCACTGGCTCTGCCTGTCAGTGTGCATGAATTGCAAGCACAACCCTTACCTCCCAAGCAATCCCTGCTACCAAAAAATCTTATAACACTTATAAGAATTTATAATGTTGGACATTTCGTGTTATTTTCAATAATTTTAGTAGTTTTCGTGATTATCAGATTAAAAGACCAGTGACTTGTATTATATCATTATATGTTTGGATATTACAAGTTTAATAATGTGATTGTAATATTATGGCTCTTAAGAAAGCAAGTGGGGTAGGCCTCTGCTGCCAGTCCTGTACCCTCTCTTTCAGGTCCCATACCCTCTACCAATGGCTTCCTCCATCCCCATGGGGCTCCTACACGGTAAAGCCTCAACCCCCACCCCCTGCATGTCAACAGCTTGCAACCGTTCCCTCCCGTATCCAAAACAATGAGTTCTGTGGACACTGAGGTAGCCATCTGCGGATATGTCTAATGGTGGTTAAAACATAGACGCAGATGATTGACCAATAACACAATTAAACCCAATTATCTATTATGGGCACACTGGATTTCTCTATCTTACAATTTACATTATTTGTGAAGCCAGCATTCTGGTTCTCACCTCTGACAGGGATGTCTGCCACTGAGAGTGGGCTTCGCGACACAGAGGAGTCGTTCGCTGCATTGTGATCATGATCATGGTCTTGGTGACGGTCGTGGCCGGTGAGACGGCAGGGAGTGCTCAGTGGGCACAGGTGCGTGTCCATCTACAACATGCACACAGTATAATGTAAGCTCCCCAGGGAGTGGTGTAGGGAGCTACAATATAATATAAAAACCAATGCCTGAAGTTGTGTTTTTTGAAGGCTTTGACAAGAGTTAAGAGGATTTTATCTGTTATGAATCTGTATAAAAAGCAAGCTTTAATATATTAAACAAATATCCATCAATTAAAACTAAACAACTGTCCTCCAGTTAGTAAAACAATTAAACCTATTGAAAAATGAAGAATTTAAAACACATGTTATGAGAGGTGACAAATCATCCATTCAACCAGTTCTCTTCTGTACTCAATGTGACCCACGTCGATAGCTAGTCACATATGCAATATATGCAGCTCGATTACCAAAATAAATCAATCGATGGGTCTGAATCAGCTGTTCTGAATTAGCAGTTGTTGCATTACAATAATGTTAAGGAGGATGCTTGGGGTATTTCTTAAGGTAAGAGTACGCGAATGACCTAAATAAACTAGAAATGCACATTTGAAGTTTACAAAAAATACTTTGGTGAAGAGCCCAAATATCTAGGGCTGCAAATTTAAAAAGCCTTCAAGTAGTGTGACAAGGATGCCAGAAGGTAAAGGTGTCATTATGAGCAACTGGTCAGGCAAGGTATTAGCCTATGAGCTACTGTGACAAGTACAGCTGTGAAGTTACCTGATATATGATGGAGGGACATATATGTAGAAAGTCCTCTGGAGAGATTCCCTCCTGGAGTGGGATTTCATGCATTTCGATGATTTCCCTGGCTGACAGGCACTGTAAACACACATAAAACTGAGATGATCAAAACTGGAATATTGAACTAGCTGACAAACTACATTGATTACAGATGAATACTAGCATGCCATAGATATACAAGTAGAGCAATAAAAAAGACTCAATTTATCTTAATGTGTTTATTTAAACGACAGAGCAAAATGTTGAACAGCAACAAAATGAACATAAAACATACAAAAGTTAGACTTGTTGATGTGAATACCCCAATAGTGGATCCCGTTTGCAAATAATTTGATTCTTCCCAAAATTGTTACAGACAAGTTCCGCTGTATCTCAAGTTCTCATTTATCCACCCCAATTATAAATATAAATGACAATGATTATGGCTGAGTAAAGTTGTATCTAAAAGGCTGTTTGAATAAAAATTGTTTCAAAATTCAAAGCAATGCTGAAATTATGCATCTCCATTTTAAGCACATTCATCAGCAATTTGCGCTTTTTATTCAGTTGGTAATTGACAGCAATGGAATTTCTACAAAATGTGTTTTGAATTTTTCTAACACTGCTCAAGAGAGAACGATATCTTACTTATTAGCACATAACATATATGAAAAAATCTTCAAAGGCAGAAATACACCATTTCTAGACATAAAATATATAGAAACATACAATATTAACAAAAAGCATACAAAATGCATTTAATTAAAAACATGATACTGTCGTATGTAGTTTCAGGAGATACGATATATGGAAAATACAAAATCAGAGGAGTTCGACCAACAACCACATGCCACATACATTCACCTTGTTTTCGTAATGGTACTGTGGTTTCAAATGAAGAATACAGTAGAACCACTCTATTAGGACCACCTTTGGGACCAGTATTATGTGGTCTCTATAGAGGTGGCCTCCTAACCAAGATCATTCTAATAGCTTTATGAAGGTTTGGGGCAGTGAAAAGTAGTCTTATTATAGATGTGGTCTTAATTGAAGGCTGTACTGTAATAGGAAAAAAAACATCCATTGTGTTCCTCCAACTTGCCTCTTCGCATATATATATTAATTTGGCACGTGCATTAACTTGAACTCTAAAAACCAACAACGGTAGAGGCATAGACATTGCACAATTATACTGCTGTCAATTAAATGTGCGTAACCTACATCATTAAGGCAAATCCTATATTGATATGCACCTGGTTTAATTGATAAGTCAGCATGCATTTTGTAATACAAGTGATTTCTTAAAACTATGGCAAATTAACCTTTCTCTACTTATTTAACTTTTCTCTAATCATCCTGCAGTGTTGGTATTCCTTCTCAATGGTTTGTTTTATTACTATTATATTCTCTCTCTCTCTTCTATGGCAAGCAAGCTCCTACCCACTATATTGACATAGGTGAAGACACATCTTTCATTTGACTATATCAAGTGGCCCAGATGGGACTCGAACTCACGATCCCAAGGTTGTGAGACCAGAATGATACCATAATCCCAACCAGCGGGCTGTTAAAAGGCTACACGGACGAACCGTTGTCTCTGTAGCCCCCAGCCTACATACTTGGTCAATTATCATCTCAACCCGGAGGTCGTGGGTTCGAATCCCACCTATGGACGGAAATTTTGGGAGTTCTAATTTCTTTGCATTTTACTCCTAGTGGAGTTTTCTAATGTGTTTTTCCCAAGTTTGCTTGTGGATACAATTATATTCTCTCTCTCTCTCTTCTATGGCAAGCAAGCTCCTACCCACTATATTGACATAGCTGAAGACACATCTTTATGACTATATCAAGTGGCCCAGACCGGACTGGAACTCACGATCCCAAGGTTGTGAGGCCAGAATGATACCATCATCCCAAGCAGTGGGCTGTTAAAAGGCTACACGGACCAACCGGTGTCTCTGTAGCCTCCAGCCTACATACTTGGTCAATTATCATCTCAACAATGTACGTAGCCGGTTCTAATAGGTATCTAAATATATTCTACCCATAACGAACATAAAGTTTTATTACTATAATATGGTAAACCAAACAATACGAGTAGCATATCAGATGATATACAGACCCTATCAGTCACCTTTACAACTACTAAATAAAGTCTGACATAGTCTTCATCAACACTGGCATTTCACTTTAATTGTAACATTTTTCTAAAAAGCGTCCAATGATTTATGTACTGTCTTGTGGACATGACATTTCAACTTATGCCATTTATCAGATAATTACTTGAACTACAATGTATCACAACATTTCAGTGTTTCCATTTAAAATTCATATTTTTATAAGAAATTTCTAACAACTTAATGACCATAAAGAACTTATTAGGAAACTTTCTAGAAGCAAAAATCTATAGTTTTCATTATACTGAAGCAAGTGCTTGATATTAATGTGTAATAACTCATCGATCAAATCTAAAACCACTAAACATTATCACCATGGCCTGAACACTCTGGAAAGAATATTCAGTGCCACACAAAGCAGATGTAAAAAGCATTACTGGCTCTTATAGTTGCAAATAAAAAATAACTAGATCCACTATGGTAAGACAAGTTGAAACTGTGTCCTGGTAGTATGAGGAGTGGATGCTGTTTGCCAAGCTTCTCGTGGAAAAAGATGCATCATAGACACTATGCTGAGTAATATGACGTCTCTACTAGTGTAGTCTGAAGCCTGTTATATCTCATCTACATTGCATGTATTAAAGCGGGATTAACATTGCATGGCATAAAAAATAAACAAAACAAAACCAACACAAGTGAGACATGAATTGTAGATCAACAGATTTCTTCGATATTTCACAACAGTTAGGGATAAAGGATTAAACATGCAAACAGTATTTCATTAGACGACCAATTTTACACCAAACAGATATTAAGAGTTTAGAATGATTAGAAGTAACATGATAAAAATTGCTAATGCTTTTACATTTTTTTAAACAAATTTATCTAAACTAATGTGGGATTAGTGAAGGTGTTACTCAATGGACAAGTATGTCACGGTAACAACTTTACTAAGTAAAACTGACACTCTCAAGAATTTTAGGGTCATTTTCCAATGTGTTGCATTTGAACAAACACACTTATGCCTAAACCCTCAAATAATAATGTAAAATAGTTTAAAATCTGGTGATCTTGGTAAAAAAAACTGCTTAATTTATGATACTACCTTGTCAATTAACTTTTTCTCATCATTCGTAATGCAAGATTTCTGAAAATAAATACCAACCACCAATATGATAATTATGTACAAACAAGAGAAAGCAATGATTACCATACCATGATTATTGCATCTTTTTTTCCCCCGAACCAATTATTACTATTTCAAGTCTTGTTTGACAATTAATTGAGCAAATAAACCTTCATAGAATTGTATTGATTTGCCATTTCGAACAGAGCTTTGATTTTATGCCTCAATATTTATCTACATGACAAGCAGAGTTATTGCGTCCCTTCAGCTGCTGAAGCAGAGCCTTGTGTTTCGTTCGTTTATAACTATATATGTCTCCGTACAAGCTAGAGGGTTTACCGATGAACCAATTTTGTTCAAACTTTACACAAGAATGTGTTATGACGTGACACCAAAGTGATTCAATTTTGGGCACATTGTCAATTAAAGTGTGCTTTCCACAGAGCCATTTTTAACATTTTGATTAGTATTCAATGTACTTGAGCAAAAATGCTAAAATCAATATTACAATACAGCAGCAATAGTTTAGCCTGGTGCTGTTAGCTGCTGCAAGATCAATAGGCATGATGAAACCAGTATTATTCAGCACACACATGCTATATTGTATTAAAAGTGCTCAGAGAGTACAGCGTCACCATATTAATGTTGACTCACGGTCAATACAATATTTGTTCTAATAAGTGCACAGTGCACTTACAAAAAACAAATTTCAAACAAAAACAAATGTCGAATATTAGTAATAAGCGCACCCAGACAATTTTTCGCGGTTCTTGCATTTTTTCTTTTATTGCTGAACGCGAATATTCTTTCACAATGCAACTGTCGTGTTTTTCACAACGCGACTGACATGTTAGTCTTTTTCACAATGCGCCTGGTGCATACCAGCGTGTTCGTCTTATAATATGGGGCAGGTGAGCTTATAAGAACAAATGCGGTAGATATTTACTTTAGCCATGTTTAGAAAGCACCTGCAATCCAATGTGAATAACATAGATGTAGGATGAATCACGCATCAAATAAGACTTTTTTCTGCTTTAATGCTTTGATTGCAAAGTAAACATCTTTATTGCCCGTGGGTCATTGTTGTTCTAGTGATGCTGTGCTCTCTGAGCCCTTTTGATCTAGTTCAATGTCCATACACAGAAAAAGCTATGAAATTATATTGTTTGTATAAGACTTCATAACCAACATTTAGAGAATGTATATTGTATTCATTCTGGGTTCCATTATTCAATATTATGAGTAGAATATTTTTAGACACCTATTGGAACCAGAAATGTACATTGTTGGCGAGACGTTTGTTGATTTCTCATCAACTTCATCGGGCCAAATGAAAGTCTCGAAAGCCTCGTTCACAATGTAGGTAGCAGGTTCCAATAGGTATCTAAATATATTCTACCCATAACAAACAAAGTTTTTATATTGTTTCGTTAAGCCTTGCAAACGTAAATTTGTTATTACATGGATTAGACTTTTCTTGGTAATGCAGGATCAGTGCAAAACATTATTACATCTGCATAGATAATCGCATATCAGTATATTGAAAGTGTAATACATATGTAATAACCATACAAAAGATAATTGATTTTACAAGAAAAATAAAATTCAATTCGATTGATGTTCATTTATTATGATCTTGAGCTTTCTATTTTCAATTATAAATTTTGGAGTCAAAATGTAAGACTTGATTGTGATTAATACATTATGCGACTACCTATTGCATCATTAATATTTTAGTTTGCTAGCAATGGGCCGATAAAAGGATTTCTTAGAATTATGAAATAAAACTATTTGGTAAACTGAATTAAGGATGAAAGATGTAAGGCATGTGAAAGCAAAAAACAGCTTTTAAATAAGGTTTGTAATCATAATCCTCATAATTACATGTATATACATATGCAAAATAACATATTACAGTAATAATATATACATATACAAATGTATATGTACATGTATCATGTTTATCAACTATAATGCTTTTAAACAATAAGAAATCATGATTACAAAATTTGCTTACTTATAAGCCTTTTGTGTTACATGTACCTGGGGAAAATGCAATTAAAAATCTTGGTGGTTAAAAATCAAAAGCAAAGAAGCGAGAGTAGCAGAACTACCTTTTTTGGTGGTTCTTCACTTTCCCCCACTGCACGCACGCACAGCACGAAGTTTTCTCCTTTTTCTTTTTTCTTCTTTCCACGTTTCTCAGCAACATTTCTTTTCTGACCACCTACAAAGAACATAAACGCATGGATGGTATAGAACTCATGGGAAAACATTGACAAGTTTGTT
>CM032665.1:2514047-2532889 GCA_019095985.1 Streblospio benedicti | reverse complement strand
ATACATATGTAATAACTATATAAAAATAATTGATTTTACAAGAAAAATAAAATTCAATTCGATTGATGTTCATTTATTATGATCTTGAGCTTTCTATTTTCAATTATAAATTTTGGAGTCAAAATGTAAGACTTGATTGTGATTAATACATTATGCGACTACCTATTGCATCATTAATATTTTAGTTTGCTAGCAATGGGCCGATAAAAGGATTTCTTAGAATTATGAAATAAAACTATTTGGTAAACTGAATTAAGGATGAAAGATGTAAGGCATGTGAAACGAAAACAGCTTTTAAATAAGGTTTGTAATCATAATCCTCATAATTACATGTATATACATATGCAAAATAACATATTACAGTAATAATATATACATATACAAATGTATATGTACATGTATCATGTTTATCAACTATAATGCTTTTAAACAATAAGAAATCATGATTACAAAATTTGCTTACTTATAAGCCTTTTGTGTTACATGTACCTGGGGAAAATGCAATTAAAAATCTTGGTGGTTAAAAATCAAAAGCAAAGAAGCGAGAGTAGCAGAACTACCTTTTTTGGTGGTTCTTCACTTTCCCCCACTGCACGCACAGCACGAGTTTTCTCCTTTCTTCTTTTCTTCTTTCCACGTTTCTCAGCAACATTTCTTTTCTGACCACCTACAAAGAACATAAACGCATGGATGGTACAGAACTCATGGGAAAACGTGACAAGTTTGTTCTATGGCCCATGTAGATGGTAAAAGTAGAATAAGATTTTTTTGACAAGAGAGTGCTTCAAACTATATGTCACAATTTATGTTGATAAGTAAAAACATTTACAATGCATCAACCAACATAAAATGTGATGCGTAATGTCTAATGTTCTTCTCGCATATCTTATATACGTTTTATTAAGTATGTAATTATGTCTTTGTGAATTGAATTAAAAATATCTTATTCATCAGATATGTGATAAACAAAAGACAACACATTATACACTGCTATAAATAAGGAGCACTAAAGAGTTTATACATATATGTAGGTTAACGTATTCAGTTTTCGGGTCCTATTAGGGCCGAAAACTGAAATTATGTCATAGAAACCAAATGTAAACAAACTCTGTGAAATCTTCTTGTATGTGTCAAACTTAGAAGACCCATAGATAGTATTATTGGCAAGATTTTATTTTCCTAATAAAACACTCTTATGGACAAAAATCGGTTTTACCATGATTTCAGTTTTCGGCCCCTCATGTTTCAGTAATCGGACCCCCTACATTTTCTAATAAAAATCTTGTGATTATATTTGCAATCCTCACAACAAATTAACTTAAACTTGGAATTCTTTGCTTTGCACATTCATCCAGAACAAAATATTCATGAATGGTATAGATTTTAGTAGATTATAGGAAGATCATAAACTAAAACCTACTAGGGCCAAAAACTAGAAGGCATCTTTAGCTCTGCATGACGCGGTCACACGGACCTTACAGAATATATGTAATTGTTGTGTTGTGGTCTTAAGTCTTGATCTTTGTGAAAATATATTGAGATCATTGTGAAGGACTGTTGCTGGCGGATTGATTCAATTTACTGTACAAATCCATGTGTATTTGAATGTAAAACAATTGTATTTTTCACTACAGGGGCCGAATTCTGAGAGCCTGAGGGCAGAATTCTGGTTGCGTTACCCTATATTCTTATTTCCATACTGGACCTTAACTTAGTATCGTAGTTTCAGCGATTGAGCAGTTCCAACAAACCTTTGATGGCTGTAACTTTGTTTTGAATTGTTACTAATTATGACTTTTTCTTGCACAGATTCCTCTGATGTCGTTGTTACGGTTCTGTATCCTTCTGATGTGGCCATTACTCTATGTAGTTGAATAAATGACTTCACAAGTATTAGGAAACACATATAAAAATACAGAGTTTCCGCGTGATTGCCCCACCTGTGGCCGCCTCCACTTTGGTCTCCGTGCAATTTTCGGCCTCCTCAATCTTCATCTGAGCCACATTAGTCGATGGCAGGTTCTCCCCTGAAAGAAAACACTTATAACATTGGTGCTTTACAGCAAGGCAGCCAACCTCTGTTTTTAGGATGCCCAAAACTGTTATTTCAGAGAGAGAAATCTGTATTTTGCAATGAAACCTCAAAAAGTCTATAGTTTGTCTATAGGCCTAAATAGGACAAATACTTAGTGTATTCTAGCAAATATTTGAAAGCTTTTTTTAAACTAAGCACTAATTACAGGGACATGTATCATTAACCTTTGCAATAAAAAAAAAATGATTTGATTTGCCAGTAACGTACCGACAGGCTGGTCCATTACAGCGCGGTCGTCATGGTGATGCCCGTCATCGTCATGGTGATGCCCGTCGTGGTCGTCATGGTCATGGTCTTTGGAGACATGGTTGTGGTCCGGATGGAATTCCTGAAAGGACAGAACAAAACTTTTCTCATTGTGCTTAAATAATCAAATGAAAAAAGTCAATGTTTTCAAGCCAGGAAAAATATTGACTTCAAGTGACTACACCGCTGGATTGGTGTTTACCCTATTGTGATGTCTAGTTTTTACATATTTTATTTGTTTAAGTAGTGAGTGCCTTAGAACACTTAAAATTAGGCATTCTATGAGTAATCATATCATTATACCATTACAACAAACTGATGTTTGCCAATGTCATTCAGTGGCAAATTCATCTCTTGAAAATGTTCTTACATTGACAATTGTGTGCCTGCTAAGCCTACTAATTCTCAGCAAAACTCCTGTGAACCATCCCTCGGCTTTCTTGCCAAAAAGTCCAGGCAGTTCTGCTACAGTACCTTGAGGGTACTTGTTCACTTCTACTATAGAGTACCTTGAATGTCCCCTCCACATGGTGGTCATCTAGATGGTGATCGTCAATGTGGATCGCTGCCAGGCCGATGTTCTCTAACAGGTGCTCAAAACCTACAGCACACACATCATACAAGCATTGAATGACATTTCTTCCTATCAAATATGAGAAGCAAGCTCGTATTCATGGATAATGGGAGTTCGTTTTTTTTTCTGTCCGACAGGACGAATTGTACGTTTATATACAAGTGGCATTTCACCGAGAGGGCCCCCCCCTTGATCGTCAGGAGTCACACAGCAAGTGCCCATCTAGCATTACGAGGGGTATATTCCTATCCATCAGATTCTGTTCATTCAACGTACATGTAGATCAGGCTCTATGGATTAGACTGGGCAAGTGCATACTGCGCATGTTTAGCCACATGCCTCCTTCCTTCCAGAAAATTCTGTATGTGCCATTGTATACAATGCAGATATCAAATACGGTGGCAAACTCAGCGCCACGTACAAACTTTTAATTTTGAAAAAGAATTGCTGCATTTCGTACCTTGGACTTATCTAAACTCTATTTAACTCTATACATACCCTCATAGGTCATGACCCTTTTATTGCCATATTTGTGGAAGAGCTGGCGTATGAACACGAGAGCTTCATTGTGGGCTGCCTCTCGGTGCTGACTCGTGAGGTTTCCTCCAGCAGCTGAGTCGAGTGGTAAATGGACGTTATTCTGGTCTACACTCTCTGTGGGTGGTGTCTCACTGTAACAAACAAGCTGTATTCACATGTTTGTATGGTGAATAAGACACAAGATAACAAACTTGATGCCCCCACACACAATGTAACACAATGTGTTGTATTGATGTGCATACACTTATAGGGTCAGCAGCATCCACCCGCTCACTGACAATTTAGAATACAAGAGGACCATAAGGTTCCTAATATCCCTCATCTGCATGCGTAAATTAGGCTTTAAAATTAAGTGAAAGGTGCCCTGGTGAATGATAAAACAGGTTCAGGAAGCACATTTAGTGTTAAAAATATAAGACCACATCTCAATAGCTGATAGCAGTATCATAGGCAGGAGGACTTTATGACCAATTTTTTTAATCATTACTCAATGTTATTATGGGGAGGGTACCCCCCGAACCCCCCGTATTTTATTATATAAGGCCGAAGGCCTACCCCCCAGACGCTCCCCGGGAACCCTCAACTAAACCCAACTCCTGGGGGGCAAAGCCACCCACACACCCCAAAATATAAGATGACCACCTCTCTATAGTTGATAGCAGTATCATAGGCAGGAGGACGTTATGACCAATTTTCTAAATTATTTCTTAATGTTATTATAGGGAGGGTACCCCCCGAACCCCCTGTTTTTTATTTTATAAAGCCAAGGGCTTACCCCCCAGACGCTCCCCGGGCGCCCTCAACTAAACCCCACACCTGGGAGGCAAAGCCACCCACAAACCCCACCGGGTGTTACACGTTTTATGTTGGGTCGCCCAGGTTAGGAGTACATGAGACAATTTTTTTGGTGGGTGGGTCAATTTGCCACCCCCTACAACAAAATCTAATAAAAAGCGCACACTGAAGAATTTTTGCAGTTTACCAGGGTATGAAACTCATCAAAATTTGCTTACGGACCACAGGGCCGCCAACTATAAAAAGTAGCCGGCCCTGGCAAAAAGTGTACGGCCCTTCGTTATGTTCATATTTAGAACTCCAAAAAGTAGCCTACCCACTGGGCCGTAAACTTTTACAACCAGCCGGCCCTGGCGAAAATCAGCCGGCACCGAGCCGCCAGGTAGGCTCTATTTCATACCCTGAGTTTAAGCATTTCTTCTTTTATTTCTCACTTCGACCACTAAATGTCAACACGTACAATGTATGAACCGCGAACAGTGTTTCACAACGCGCCTGGCGTGATTATGTGGTCATCCAAAAAAAAAAACCCTGTGCGTGTTAGTCTTACGAAAATGGCTCTGGTCAGGGATTCGAAGTAAAATATTTGCAAAAAAGGAAATTTGTTTAATTTAATCTGTGTAAACGGGGGTGCGGTTAATAAGGCAGATGCACTTATAAGAATGACTACGGTATATAAAATAATGGTAAGTTTTTCAAAGTCTATTCTAATGTGGTCCAAGAAAATTATAGGACCAACTGTAAGTTTTCCACGATGAAGAACTCAAATACAAATATTATTGTGATCTGAATATCAAAACAGCAAACATGGGTGTCCAACCCATTAATCTCTGGATGCAATACTTTCCAAGACATCGCAGGACTTATTTACTGTAAAAGAGAGACGACAGAAATTTCAAAGTGCAAACAAACCTCAAGGCTCAAACACACGTTAACACAATTTTTTTAGCTACCTTTTGGTGTACAAGAAAAATACATAAAAATTATTGATAGTTATCTATGACATGTGGCACATATCTTCAAATCAATTAAACTGCGGTATTTTAATGGGTTTAAAAAAATGTGCTACTGTTTTAAGTCTTAACACATAAGAACATCGTATTATTTCCGGACTACATGCAGTGGCCTACATGTAGCATTGGGTTTTCTGAACATCAACCCGGAATTCATGTTACAAACTTGGGATAATCAGTGGCAAACCGTAGTCACAATAAAGCACAATTAAACTTGTTAAAATGCACTTTACTGCCAAACATTGGGCTTAAACGTGACTGTACAAATACAGATTAAATGAAAACTGATCCTTGAATTTGATCATGACATCTAAATTGTATCACTGGTTTATGCATTGATGTGTTGGAATAATCGCATATTGATATGTTCTAATCGCAAAGTTTCATAATATTTAATGGTTTCATTAGCTGACCCCTATTTATGTTTGCATATAATGTTCAGCGGCAGCCTTATTCATATTTTAATGAATGCCATCATTTTTTGACAATTGTATTATGCCAAATCAATTTAATATTTGTCTAGCTATAATGTTTTTTTATATTATCAACTTTCAAGTGGGATTAAAACACTAAAACTATGCCTAATATTGTTGGCAAAAAGTTTCTCAAGTTTTATGTTGTATGTTAAAGCTCCCATGGTGCAGTACGTAGAATGACAGCCCCCATGCCACAAAAAAACAGAAATATGCATTTTTGAAACCTAATCCAACGCAAGTTAAGAAACAGCTAAAAACTCATCATCAATAATCAAAACGTTGTCATAACCTCTTTATTAACATTTCATTTCCTATTTACGACATGATATGACAGGTGATTCATCACACAACATGATAATAAATGACATAAATGAACCGAGTCTGTTACTCATTCCTGTATATTATGACGTAGATATAAACCCATCCATTATGGATTAAAATCGAAATGGGACATTTGTACATTTTCTTGCTATCCCGAGCCTTCATGGTCTTTCCCCCACAGAACAGATATGGCCATCATTCACCCGAATTCTGCTAATTGAAAAATTTCAAAGGCTTTGTGGCAACTAAAAACTGATTCGTAATATGTAATTATGTAAGTATACATGCATGGACCCCAAACTCAGGAAGGTAGAAGAGATTTCCAGATACACGACACTTTATTTTTTACCAAAATAAAATGAAGACAAAGAAAGTGGACTTGACATTAAAGGATTTGTTTGCCAAGGCTAGAAGGCTATATCATATTATCTCTACAGAAAATCACACCTACAAACACTTTCGTAGTCGAAACCAATCAGAAAGGACTCGAGCAAGGTGCAATAGATCCTAACAGAATTGCTCTATTTTACATATAGCCATAGGGGAATAATTCTTTACAGTCAACGATATAACAATAGCATTAAAATGCAATGTACAGTGCAAATTTCTTTTCTCAAAGGTGTTAGAAGACCAGTAAATTGCGCAAGATATTAAACTAATATACTGGTAGTTCACGCATTATTTGGAATATGTTGTTTCATTGGCTTTCGCTTTACATATACAATATTCAGTATCCATACTAAACTATCTTGTTTTACAACCTAATGCGTCCCTATAAATAGCGAAACCAAACTTTGCCTACAATTAAATGTAATCGAACAAAATTTTTTAATCAAGAAAATTGCATGGAAAAAACATGTCGGGATTTCAATTACGTTTTTCAACATCCACGTTTTTCTAGGTTAGCTAGGAAACTCTGCATTTTTCATCTATACATGTACATGTTTTACAGATTCCTGAATAATTATTATCAGATAAGCAATATTGAGATAACAAGGTTCATCTAGAAGTATATGTTAACTATCACTCACTTTTCTGCAACTGCGGTTGTCGGGTTGCCGTTGGCTACAACAGCAAGGCAGACAACGAGGAACGCAGTGAAGCGCAGCAGGCGGTAGAGGTCTCCGCTGGGGAGAGATGAGCTACCACTAGAGGGGCACACGTGGGGAGTGTGGCGCCGACACGCCAGCAAGTGGGTCACAGACACATCCATTAGCTGCTAAAACAAATACACGGCAAATGTCAAACAATTCAGTTCTAATCGTCTCTCTCAGTTCTCAGTGGGAGATTCATAGGATGGCCGCCACAGAAAATTGTCAAACCTGTAAATAGTGACGTAATTTTTTCAGGAAACCTTGTAAAATTCATTATTAGATCGAGGCTTCGATCAAACTCACCTGATTTACACCACAGAATTATATACGAATTGAATGCCAATTATCTTATGATCCAATTATCATAACATCATAGATAAAAGGGAAGAATGGGGTTTTAGGCGCAATTCACTGTTACCGCGCTTGAGTGACTTTATATTGCCTTTCTCAATTCCATGGGGAGCACAAAACACTTGCAACTGTAGCACATGATGTTCATCACTCACAATATATTTAGCGTCCTCTGCCTACCCTGTACCTATTTAACGTGTAGGCACAACGGAGCAGTGTGCAACCTACTAGGTATGAGTTTGTTCAACGACCATGGAAGCAGTTAAAGGTTATGCTCAGTGGCTGAACATGTATGCTTGTAGAGAAACAATATGATGTGTTCTGTGCATTCTGAAAGTTTCTTCCATTTAAACAGTGTATTAGAATATCTATAGCAATTTACATCCACATCATAAACAATCGGCTAGAACCCCATCAAAACACGCATAGGCGAGAAATGTAAACCGAATGATTTTCGTCAGACGTAACTCGTACGGTGCACGTAAGAAGTCGCCTATCTCTCCCATGTTAAATGTGACGTCTGCCGTCGGAAATCCACGGTACGTCTCGCAAAAATCATTCGATTATGCAATATCACGTGACCTTGCATTTTAGCCGACAATATATAATGGTATTTTTATAGGTGTGATAAATGCTAAACATGAAAAATATAAGTCTTATTTTTCCCACACTTCCAATGGAAAAGACATCGTTTATTGATCCTGGATTTTACAGAACACATATATTTGTCAGTGAGCATTATCTTTAAGTCATACTCTACCAGATCGAAGTCTACTCCAACTTTTTCACGGAAAAATCGCCCTCTCTATCAACCAACTTTTCAAACAGAACAACTGCCCAAATTCACGTGAAAATCTAGTAAGTTAAACTAAAGCGAATAAACTTTACATATACCGATGTAAATTGTGTGGCAAATAAGCAAGATATTGATATAATTTTACTATCATTTGGAAGAACGTTTTTTTGCGCATCGGCAATCCATTTTATGCGACTAATTTACATCACCAAGTACTCATATTTCTATGAGAATTGACATGACATATCGTATACCATTTTGAAGGGAAAGACCTACTCTTCTCCTTGAGGACAAAGAGATATTATTTTTTTCAATGACGTCATTGGAAATTAACCACAAAGAAACAACCTCGAATGAAACTTTTATACCACAACTACGCACTTCTGCTACCGATAAAGGTTTTAGTCTACATTGCTCTGCTTCGTAATCGGCGTTTAAAATACTGCAACGTGTGATAAAGGCTAATATGCTAAATTACGGGATATTACAAATGGCGGGGGAAGGAACAAGCTATTTCTTTAATATTTTAGCAAATAATTGATTATCATTGTTACAATGAGTTATTGAACACGAATTCACACATCGGTTATTATATAAACCGTTTGTGTAACGAGCTACCGAATGACAGGTCTGCCAGCACCGTTTATAACTCAATATTCAAGGCCGAAGTGGAGAATGTCAACCCTGTCATGTTTTTGGACATTTCAAACATCAAACATATGAAATTAAAGTTTAGAAGCTTGTTGCGTATTGGATATCCTTCAATGTAAGTGTTCCCATATATTTTTTTTTGTTCTGCAAATGCATTTTTGATAGCCACAAGCAATAACATTATTGCACAATGATTGGAAGTGCCAGAATCACAACTTTTAAAATGATAGCATTCGACGGTCATTTTCAATCGAGGGGCAGACCAGCTCAATGTTTGGAGAATATTCTAGAGAAATCCGACCATAATTTCGTTACCAATTGCTGAAAATAAAAATGTCGATACGATTCTGAACACACATGAATATTTATGAAAAGAAGTAACTGTTAACGAAGGCTCCAGAAAATTTATTGACATGAATCTAAAACTGTCAAATCGGCTTTATTCGTGGGTGTGTTTTTTTCTGTCAAGCCAATGAAATCACAGGTAAAGTATGAGTTAATAAAGCTAGGTGATTTATCCACAGTATTCATTGTGCACCATACCAAAACTAACTTACTAATTGACAGTGTCAGCTACTGACGTGGCAAATATCAGCATGTTGCTTGTACAGCTACATACAATGATACATGTATTTTAAGTTCAAAAAATCAACATCATTTCAAAAATACAAATGTCCTTGTTTTCCTTCCAAGGGTAGATTCTGTAAGTCTTACCTCAATCAAGGTATTCAAAAAGCAATCAAAACTCGTACCTGTATAGTGAAATGGTACTTGAAGTTTAAGGTTAATAGTCACAAAGATGCCTTATTCTTAAGCACCCAGTAAAACATTCCATTTCGACATAAAAACAGAATGGGGAGAGGTCAATTAAGGCTGTTCAAGCACAGAGCGTTGCAGGAAAATTTGAATTGCATGTTTTACATAGACTTGCATGTAACCAATTCGCAATTAAACTATTTAAAAAGAGTTCACACATATAGTCTATAAGTTTTTCATCTATCAGAGATTCAGGATTACATAGAAAACTGATATTAGTAGGACAAGTATACTTTGATAATAAACTTGTTCTTAAGAAAAAGCAATTCTGATTCTGCAATGTTGAAGGATTTAATGAAATCATAAAACTACATGTATGGTTTAGAAGTTTGTTTACTGTAAAGTGATCATCAAAATAAAGCATCAAATCAAATATGACTTTTCAAAATAAAATTTCATTTTCATTTCAAAAGCCATTTATGAATCTCATTTGAAAGAAAAACAAATAAAATTCATATTTATATATGATTCCAAAAACAAAAATTCAATTATTGCCTGATTCAAACGGCTAATTTTTCATGGAACACATCTGAAGGCCTAAGCCAATCAGAAATTCAGAGGAAAATTTAGGTGTAGCCACGTCCAACATACACGTTTGCTAAAAAAATGAACTTTCTTTTGCTTTCGATACAAGCCTAACTTGGCAAACTTGTTCCAGCTGAAAGAAACAATTTAACCCACAGGAAGATATGGCAGCACTGGAAATGCAGTGTAAGGATTCCCATAGATCAATGATGCAGTCTGACAATATTTGTCATCAAAAGAAACATGAATATAGAAGGATACATTTACTTAATAGTTTGCTGTTTAGATAAGTAGTTTGAGATAATCTAGTTCTCGTATTCACAAATGCTATTCAATAAAGAACAGAAATAGTTTTCTATTTTCTAAATATTTTCTTTTCTGCTTTTCTATTTATCAAACATAAATATATTCCAAATTTTAAACTTTTTAGATGCACCCTGAGGACTAATCATGCAATCACTCAATTATTAACTATTTTAATAATTATTGTATTCTTATCAATAGTGCACTAAATTCTGGAAAATTCAATAATTTTGGATGAATCAAACAGCATAAAAGAAAATAACCAGAATGAAACAAACATATACAATAATTAATAAAAATCTGATGCTAATGAATACATTCAAATAACCAGACTCGAAAGAATAAAGGTTAACTGTACCTTATTGCCCATTACAATGTACATGTATCTTTTTCAAAACAAATTAATTATACAATTTAATACATCACACTGATAAATTGTAGTGACATTCTGCTTATCATGCTGTTATCACAACAGTAACAGCCATCGACCAATGTATAATGCACAAAACTTATTCACTTACATGTATATACCTTACATAAAAGTCTAATCACATCGAAAATTTCTGCTGGATGTATGAAGTGATTTCTAATTTCTGCAGGCTGCTTGCCTACGACAGGAGTAGTAGCTCATTTGACCATTTGCCCTTCTTGTTGATCTCATTTCAATGAAGTTATCTCATAATAATAATGATGGCAGATAAGGATTATGTATGACTGTTTACAATTGAGATATACAAAAAGTGATAGACTTGAGAGGGTGCTTCATTCGAGAAATGTTTGTAACTCTAATCTTATACCGGTTGGTCATCAAAGTGTAGACCAGCTACAGAGAATCTCGCTTACTTCTGAAGTTCTGAGACAATGTTATAGGAGCATAACTCCAGTCCTTGGATCCATTATACAGCATGTCGATTGCTGACCAAAATTTATCATTGTTTATAACTTGAAGACCTTAAAGCTATCAAATTCTTGTTACATATTAGGAAGCCTGGTGTGATTGTGCATCAGAAACAAAAGATATATTCAGATTTCTGAAAAAGTATGTAAACCTTAATTATCTATCGAAATCAAAATTGACTGTGAGTCTTAAAGTTCATGTTTGAGAATAGATATCAACTGTTATAATGCAGTGCCCCAGATAACAATTTAACCATACTAGTCCTACAGGACTAATATAAAAGTCCCTAACAACGGAGCAGTGTTCAACGGAAAATATTAGCAACGGAAGGAATTGCTGTGCATTAACATTTTCCCTTATATAGATAAGTAATATTTGGAGTGATCAACTGAATGTCATTAGCAACGGACAACGGAAGGCATTTTTAGACTATAAACAACGGAATCTCTTTGTTCTGTGAGCCATTTTTCTCGCTATCGCACGTGGTTTCGTTATGTCGTAACAAAGACATAAACACTCTAACCGGCCAATCACAGCACATTCCGATATGAGACTCGGACTCAGTTGTAGCAGGTGCGCGGTGATATTTAAATGACACGCTGTATTTTGCGCATGCGCCTTGTATACCGGAAAATCCATATTGGAAAAACAAACAAAGACAAAATTAAATAGTAATCTAAGATTATGGACGATATCCTAACGAAAATCTTTGTTAGAAGATACTAACATAATAAATATTCGTTTATCAGAGAACTGCTATCAACAAACGGAGAATGCATTCGTTGTATCAAGCAGGATTCAGTAAGCTCGTGACTGAGCGATAATGGATGCCGATGTTACATCATACATGTGAATATTATGTTCAGATGACTAATCAACGGAAACCCCCTCCAACGGAACACAGTTGGACTGCAAAGTGGGTTCCGTTGTTGAGGAGATTTACTGTATTGCAAAAAAGTTACTCATCCTCCAAAATTGTTTCTTGTTCTAAATAATTGTTCTCAGGGTATGGATCTTGTGACAATTTGTGCACTGACAGCAGGGACCGGCAATTATGAAATGTAGCCGGCCCTGACAAAGTGTCCGATCCTTAACTATGTTCCTATCGTAAGCAAAAAAAAAGTAACCTACCCACTGGGCTGTGAACTTTTGAAAGCAGCTGACACTTGCTAAAATCAACCAGTACCGGGCCGTCAAGTAGGCTTTATTTCTTACCATGATGTTCTACACCTTACGGCTTTGACAAAAGTGTGTAGTCTGGAGGATGAGTTTGGTAAAATTCTTACTGACCCTTTTCATTTAATACTAGTCTCTCACTATTAGACTAGTACTTACCTGGGGCACTGTTAATGTAATAGAATCCAAATTGTGCAATCATTTCAGATATCTAATCAGAATTAATCATGTTAGATGCATTCTACTCAGTCATCTTTGGGGACTGCTATTTGTTACAAGAAATATAATTGACATTAGTTATTTTATTCTTAGTAAGACGTTTCATTTGGTTAATGGCCTAGATTGTACTTATTATACAAATTCCTGTTTCAAGTACCATAATCTGTATCTTTCTTGTAATGATCTTTTTAAGTTTTGGTACATTCTGATCACCATCAAGAACATGAAAGAATAGGGCCTTTGTTCATGACATTTTAAAATTCAGATTAAAATGAATGATTGTTTATTTTATCCGTATCAAATAGCACAATTGATTGAGGATTGTCGATGATTACAATAAGGACTTGTGTCTGTTTTTTTATGTAAATGTAGTCATCAAGGAAGAATGATTATCCCCTGGCTATTTTTCATTTTGACTTGCACTTGAGACACTCCTTGTGTTTTAGTCCTTTACATGTATGTGGTGCAGAATTTTGCTGTTTTTTAAGGGATTGTTCACAAATGACGTCACCTCATTTTTGGCCTTTTTTACCCCCTCCACCCCCCCCCCCCCCATGCTAGTAAGTGACGTCATCTTTGCCTCCCCCCCACCCCCTCCCCCCGCGACATGGTTTTGCGATGACATTTACCATTGATTTAACTATGCCATTTTATAAATACATTTCAATATTATGTCCATAATTTAGACATACTTTTACAAATGTATTTAGGATATAAAACAAACATGGCAATGTGATTTTAACTAGTTGATATATCACAACTCATTTAACATATCAGAAAGTAAGTTCAAATACTGTTCAATAACTAACTTTTTTTTTTCCAAAAGCAGCTCTTCAAAAGTCATGTCTGTGCCTTAGCTGTCATCCGCATCGTCATATCTCACAGCTATATATGCAGTATATAGCCGTGATACAACTAACGTGATTATTTTGGAATTTATGAGCAAAATCTGACCAATCAGAAGCCCCACTGGCAAAATGTTCAGAGGGCAATTCAAAACATACCATCTCACTATATAAGTAAGAAAAACGAGTATTGATTTTGTTCTTGACGTAAGTGTACTAGTAACCCAAAAATTATTTTTCCAAACAAAAGCTACAACTTGGCCAATGGGTTGGTATGAACAAGGACTTGTAAAGGTTGTGTGAGTGATCTAGCAGTGAAAACCGGCAATGTGTCATCAGATCTCTCAAGTATGTGGGACTTATCTTTCAAATCACAAGTTATTGAAAATAACCCCTCATAAAAAGATCCTGATTTTTAGGTAACAACTTCCAAGGCCTCAGTCGATCAGAAGGAAATCTTAGGTTCAGTTATGTCAAACTATGATTTTACATGGCCAAGTAAGAAAAGAGTTATTGATTTTGGTTGCAATGAAATTCTAACCAGATAAAGGTCACAATTTACACAACAGGGAGATTTTTTTGTAACACTGGATATATGTATGAAGTAAGAAGTTCCCGTAGACTGATGCATACGGTCTGCTGTACGTTCTAACTACTGGACCATTGAGGACCACAAGCGTGGTACGTTGTCTGGCCTAGCAGCCTTAATTGCTGGAGTTGACGGAAGATAACAGCTGCAGACAGTGAGGCAGAAGCTGGCTCTCTTGACTCGTTGAGCTAGCTGGAGGCACAGCTGGCTGACTATATAGCCCGGACGCGCATCATCTTCATAATACTTATGATCTGTGGATTATGAACTAGAACTAGCATCATAGACATTGTGGCACAGGCACAGGGGGCAATTTGTATGGAAATATATACAAGCCCTCCTTACGCCTCTCTGTACAAGTATACATCATGTACTTTTTTAAAACAGAGGAGAACTGGCGGTTTAGGATTTCTTCTGGCTACCTGAATACAATGTGCTTCTTCCTTTAAAGGTGCAACCTCTGCTCTGTCGTTCTGGCTGTATATATATCACCAGCAAGATTTGCTGTTCTCTTCAAGACCGCCCTGTAGGATGCCACTGATGAATTCCCATCTCACTTTCTTCAGAGCTTTCGTGGTCTCCTTCTTATGAGCTCAATGCATACAGTGACCAATGCTGGTCCTGCCTGCTACCCAGTGGGCAATTTATGGTGGAATCCACATAGAAATGAAGTATCTTTATATATATTTGGTTGAAATAACGTGTAACCTGCAACATTTTTACACATGGATTTTGGGTTGAAATGTGGGGGTATTACAGGTTGAAATGTGGGGGTATTTCTGGTAGAAATGTGGGGGTATTTTTAGTGGAAATCTGGGGGTATTTCTACGGATTATCCACTTTATTTCTACCATCGGATCGAAATGGTCAGAGATGTTATTTTGCAAGATGTTTTTCTGCCACTTCCCACCATCCTACAATAATACCATAGCATCAGGCAATCAAAAACAACATAAATCAAACAAAAATATATATTATAATGCTCACATTCAATGATATCCAATAGTAACCGGCTTGCCGTCCAGAAACATCTCATACTGACTTGACACATTTCTATGTGGAATATTGCATCATACGTACTGCAGACGTAACTGTGCTTCGGTAGATCCTTATAAAATCGGTTTATGTTGTATCCGCTGTGTGAATTTGTGTTGGTTAGCTTAATATATCCATAAAAATCGATTATTAACAAAACTTTATCTTTTGCTAATCTTTTTACCTACACCATCTTCGCATTTGAGCGGGCTGCGTTCTCATTGGTTCAAATTAGGTCAGCCAATCAGCGCTCTGCCGCGGTAAATAACGTGCATCGGGTGGATTTGAGGGGGTGCATACATGTAGGTAGGTGAAATCAACGTGGATATTGATTCATTTTTACAAGTGGATATAAGGGGGAGTATAGGTATGTGAAATCAACGTGGATATTAGTTCATTTTTACACGTGGATATAAGGGGGAGTAAATATAGTGTCTATCCACATGGATTTCATGTCCGTGTTACACTACACTTGATATCAACCTAACTTCCTCGTTAGTACAGTGGTTAGCGCGTACGACCGACAAACAGGAGCTTCCTGCGTCATAAGTTCGCGCCCCGGCCTCGGCAGACTTCGTGGCGCCAAAAAGTTACGTCGTGGTCTGCCACTGTACTGCCGATTTCCACACAGCGTGTCGCTGCTGTCGAGTATATCATACGAGACGGTGGCGACACCAAGCCCGAGGTTCGGAAGCCTCGTTAAAAGGCGTGTCCCGTGTAGAGGACAGTCATCCCTCTGCACGTAAAATAACTCACCTAGTTTGAAAACTATAGCTAGTGTGATCCCTCCAGTCCACCCCTGGCTCAGTTGGTTACCTAACCTGCCAAACAAACAAGGACCACATTGGAAATAAGCATTACATATATATGTACGCTTTCATGTGCTATCCTAGGAACATTAGTTCCTGAAGAATATCAAATCAAATCAAATCAACTTCCACTATAATTGGGGTGAAACGAAAGTCAGTGGGATACATCTTTGGAATACCTGGTAAAGGTATTGGAGAATCGTGGAATCGAACTCACAACCTTCCAACCATGATTCAGACCGGTCATATGTCATAGTCGGCTGTGCAGACCACTACACCAATTCCCCTAGACGACTGAGACAAGCTTCGTAACTTGCCTATATGCTTCCAGACATACATGTCTGACACCTGACGCTATATTTAGCCTAGCCTTTTGCCTTGATCGACATGCATCCACTAACTTTGTACCGAGTACGTTGTATCAATGCAGGATGCATTGTGCCCGTTCCCCACTTCACTTTTGTTACAGATTCCCCCCCAACTCCCAACTCCAACGACGCGGACCAGCAACGCGTGAGAAAGGGAGAGAGAGGTTGGGAGTTCCATACCACAAGTGAACCAGGAACACCCAAGGTCTTCAGAGCAGGAATTCTCCCAGTACAAGCATGTTCCCATAGTCAACTTTCCGTGACCGAGGGACCTGTAAGAATCCTCAGATCTAATCCTTCCCAGAACACGTACCCATCCAAGTTCGACATTACCCGAGCGGCAGCCCACTTACCCCAGTTTCGGCAGATCCTACTAGTTATCCAATTACTGGTAACCCGGGGCATTGGAGGACTACCCGGTGGCTTCTATGAAGCACCCGGGTCCATCTTTCTCCACCATATGAAACGAAAGTCAGTGGGATACATCTTTGGAATACCTGGTAAAGGTATTGGAGAATCGTGGAATCGAACTCACGACCTTCCAACCATGATTCAGACCGGTCATATGTCATAGTCGGCTGTGCAGACCACCACTACACTGAATTCCCCTTGCCTATACTGAGACACACACATGTCTGACACCTGACGCTATATTCAGCCTAGCCTTTTCCTTTAGCCTTGACGACATGCATTTAACTTTGTAGCCTTTTGCCTATCAATGCCTTGATGTGACATGCGTTCCCCACTTCACTTTTGTTACAGGGGTGAAATTTTTTTTTTTGCCTGCTGGGTACTTCTTGCCTGGTTATATAAGCGCTGTTTCTTCCGTTACATTCTTTTTTACACGAGGTGTAACACAGGGCAGGTTTCTCCTGCTACTAGTAATCTTTGATGGCACGTACATAATTTACCATGGTGTCATTGATGACGGTTTCATACACACAAACACACCCTCCACATCCAAACTTTTTTATGGTTGCCATAGCACTAACATATGAAATGGCCACAATCTACAATTAAGCTACTAATACAGAATAATATGTCAAAATACATAGAATATTTTGAGGAGCGAGGCAAGGCAAAGTATCGAAAATCTTCACATAACGCCATTGGTTTTTTTTTCTTGTCTCACATGTCTAGAATCCAAAGTCAACCTGTCAAACAATGACAGTTAGCTGTCACCACAGTATCGGCTGAGTCAGGTAGTTTTCACGAGCTAGGTAATTGCTTACATAATATATTAAAGTTTTACATACCTTTAAAATGTGCTAGGCGATTAATGTCTTCTATAATGAGTTTTCTTTCTGCAATGTTGAGAATCGTGTGCACTGTCAGAAATCAAAATGGCGTCTGTCAGTTTCACGTTTTTTTTAAATTATGTCAATAAAATTAAAGCGGTTTGCTAACATCTCAGAATATAACAAGCCTGCAGACAACTCTTTTCTGAACTACCATTTGGCCTTTTCTTATCTAATTTCATTAAATACTTGATTATTTCTTCCTAACGTCCCAATTATTATCCGAAAGGAATAAGTGCAGATTGATTTCCAAATTCTCCGACTCATTCACGATTCTTTTCTGGGGGTGAAGGTCAGTCTAAAACGTGAATCAACGTTTTGCACATGCGCAAAAGTAAGCATGTGAAGGTATATGGGAAGCAGCCAGAAAACACGCTGGGTCATTGCATCATTATGCACTTTTATCAGGTTCAAAACCATTTAAATAGGTCACCTAATACAAACAGGTCACTTCTGATGATTAACAATGAGCAAAGAATTTCAATGTCATTTTTCTAAACATACATTATCAAAGAAAACTGAAAAGAGTAGACATACCTGTTTAATGATATATGGAACATATTTAATCAAGCTTTTTATAAGTGAATAGAAATAGGAAAAAAAAATCAAATGATGAATGGGGCCAGTTGGTGATATGAAAGTTATTTAGTCTTAATCAATCAGTGGTTTAGAGACTGTCCATTATTTATTGCCGGGGGGGAGTGTGAGGATTTGGTCAGATGTTCATGTACAAAATTCATGACCCCCCCTTATTTGTATTTACAAAAATGGCATCCCACCCCCTATTTTTTCATGTACAAAATAGGTGACCCCCCTTATCAAATGTTTTTTTGCCATGATTATATAATATAAATTAGTAGAGAAACTGCTCACGCTATGGGCAGTTTTCCAAAATGTCCCACTTATTATGTAATTTCTTTCATAAATAATGAATACATAAATGACATTTTAACAGATAATTAAAGTATAGTTCATGTTCTATCTTTTATCGATCATTCAGCACTAAATT
>CM032665.1:2472623-2513947 GCA_019095985.1 Streblospio benedicti | reverse complement strand
GTGGACATCTCAACAGTACTAACATTTGATTGAACCTATTTTTGATGGTGGGCCTTTATGTGAACATAGACCCTCTCATGATCTCATGGATGTTTAGAATAAATAGTTGATTCTGCAGAAACTGTATACTAAGAGAACACTGACCAAATACTGAATATCAAAATATCATTATGCCACGCGTAAATGTTAACACAAACATTCTTGTACAATCACTGTAAACTTTTACACAAACATTTACATCAATTGATTGAGCTATGATTACAAGTCTAATGTAAAATAGTCTTATAGTTACAAGCAATTTTGATGAAGGTAAATCTTTCAAGGATATTGTTTTTGTATAACATTTGGTACAATTGAAAAAGTCATACAACTTAACAAACCAACTCATTAAACAATACTTTGAATTGATAACTATGACATTGAACAGCAAAATTGAATATCATCCTATCATAAAATGTTACATTTATTGACAATATAAACAACTCCTTGGATTGGTCCTTGATTATGTTTTGCTTAGAATGTAAACACTCTCATTAACACAATTTAACACATCAACACACTTAAAATCAGCTCTAGAATATGCACACACACCATAAAATATTTGATGGTTGATAACTTTAATAAATACACACTAAAGACATTCAATAAATGCTAATAATATAACTGCAAATGAGACAAGGTGGACGTATATAATATAGAAAATCACAATGATTTTGTTTAAGTAAGTACATCAGCTTCGTTCAACTCATCAAAATACAGTTCCATTGATAAATGACACTTTCCATGGGTTAAGACATTGTTGCCAGAGGATTTAACAGCATTTTCAATCAATTATATATTAGTCTAGTCAATGCTTCATTATTATTATTTATTCAAAAATGCATTATTTCTAAATAATCTATTTTTTTTTTTTTTAGTTTTAACATCTGTTAAATTATCTTGTGACAGTGTATTTGGTGGGCATATTGTGTTGTACTATTTAAAATAACAAAATTAAAAAATAAATAAAAATGAAATATATCCTTTGAATGTCTCTTAACACCATGTTGTCTACAGTTGTATATAATCTTACAAATGAACACTGGTCCAGCTTGATAACTGTGATCCAATGGGCAAACTTCAGCAATTCAAAAATGAATGTTCTGATAAAGCATTAACTGATTTGAACTGATAATGTTCTTAGATATTTACTTTGCATAATTTCTGTAGAAACACCACTGACATAATATCCATACCATTAAAAGTCTCACATCTTTTAATATGTATCGGTAAATGTTTACATTACAAATTACAATACAGTCATGGTCACCTATCCTTAAATTCCAATATTCGCTTTAGTTTTATTCAATAATTCAATAGACGCGCACAGATAAACACATTGAACATAGATTTTCATAATTTTGGATAGCAAAAATATCACACAAAAACCCCACATTTTAACGTTACTCGCCAAGTAGGGCAAACTAAGTGTCCTGCTCGAAGCACAAAAATATCTTCATTTAAAGAAATGGTAATTCGATGTTAAATTAGCCATGATGATTTTTATAAAAGCAAGTAGAAAACTTGAGATTCCCATCATTTTCAATTCTAACTTGTTGTTCTAACTTGTTCTTCAGTGAACACATGATCATACAGCATAAAGCACTTAACCACACACCATAGAAGCTCCACTTAAGACCATCTCTATGAAGAGCCGGCCTTGATAATAAGACCCTTTCTCCTGGTCACAAGTCTTCATGAAGAGATTACAAAGAACCTCCATAAAGAGACCACCTCTTCATTGAGACCACTTGATGCAAGCCCACTGAAGTAGTCCTAATAGAGGTACAAAGATCATAAAACAGAAGAAAAAAAACTAGAAACGTTGCCAGTGGTCATCAGCTGAGTGTGACGGTTGCTATAGCGATGAGGAGCAGTGAGGTTGCTCGTATAGTTGGTTGGTGTGTGGTGGTGCCTCCCCCACAAGGCGCTCTTATGTCCGTGCTGACTGGGGGGTCCACTGGGGAGGCTGCCTCCTCTGAGGGGCATGAGATACCATGGCGCTGTGACAGAACAAGAACAAAACATTTATCAACATGTTCAGAGTTACATAAAATCACTTCATACATGTATTATGCAAAATTTAAGAAGCTCACCGACACTAAGCGCATATTAGAGAGACATGTAGATAGATATATATTGTATTTACTGGACTTGGGTGTAAGCATTGGTATTAGTGAATTCTCTCTCTCTATGTGTTAATGGCTATGTTTCACAGCTACTTGCTTATATTTATCCATAAAAACTATAAATTCGAGTTATCAGCCTCCCAGATAAACAGGTCACAGTGTCTTACCTGACAGATGTCGTTACAGGGTGGACAGACGACATTCCCCAGGTGCAGCCAACCGGCCAGCACCTCCCGCACCCGCAGCACCTGCCCAGCACGCACACACCGGTACGTCGTGGCTCCCACCGTGATGTGCAGCCCCGAGCCAGACACGCATCGGTACTGCAACGAAATGTGTGATGCGTCGTTTATGGTCTACTACTATCCATACACTCAATCGACTTGACATATACACATAGTTGTAGGCATCATAATCATGCTACATTGGCTTTCTTCGGAGTATGCAACATTTGCTAACTATAACTTGTATCACCGGTACCTATTTAACTTTATATTAACAGGTACCACTGAGGTACTATCGTAGATTATGATACCAAACTATACCTTGAGGAAAATTTTGTCCGTCTGCAACACCACCATGAAGTGTGCATAATGGGTTTGGTAATTATAGCTAAATTACGTCGTAATCCTCCTTCCCCAAAATATAAAAAAACCTATTAATTTAGTGCTAATAAAAAAGTGCTATAAAATTAATTTCTAGCTGTGCTCTTTGCTTGTGAAGGAGGAACGACAGAAGTAGACTGAGAGGCAGATTGATACAGACAAACTGACAGCTAGACAAACAGACCAACAGACAGTACCTGGTAGCAGCCACTGCCCCAGTGTTCGATGTCATGGACGGTGTTACAATGCTGGATCCGCCATGGAGTCTCATGCTCAAAACACAGCGACAAATCGCCGTAACGCTCCAATGTGTAATTGATCTCCGGATCTGAAAGCGAAATAATGGAGACCCTCAAAACCATTTATCAAATAAAGATAGATATATTTTGTGAAAATCCATTGAAAAAAAAGTACTTTCACAAAATTAATCAATGAATTTTTATAAAAAAAAATAAATCCAATGAATCTACCGGGTATTTACAAACATATATATTAAATAGTTGCATATGTACTGCTATTTACAGTGGCAGATCAATGGGCCAGTCCCCCTTCTACTCTAAATTTAGATTTATTGGGGCTGTTAGAACCTGTTAAGTGACTGACCAGCGTTGTTGTCCTCTATAGCACAGCGTGACCCGCGCACCACAGTCTCACCCTTCTTCCAGTTGAACTCCTGCAACACACAAGTCGACACTGAGGAACGCAAAGCTGTGAATGAATGCAATTTTTGTAAATGTGCTTTCAGAAATTTTTTTAATCAACCATCATAGAAATTTCAACATGATATGACCCATTTATCACAGATATTGTCCTTGACATTGACAATTATTGTATCTCCTTTCTACCCATACAAAATAACGGGCATGTTTTTGTTCAACGCCTTCTTCTGGATATGAATACATAAGATATAGGATTTATATAATGTAAATGTGGTGGTTTATAGTCCTGATCCTTGTCTGGCTCTCATGACTTTACAATTTACACCAGGTCATTGGCACACGTAGTGATCATCATTTGATCAGTTCTCGCATACTTGATCGGCAGCACATTCAGCGCACAATGCTATTGCCTAATCACTCACACACACACTCTTCCAACCCAATGACCTGTACCTATTTAACGTGTAGGTACCATGGAGCAGTGTGCAACCTATTAGGGGTAAGTTTGCTCAACACTTACCATCAGACCCGACTGGGAATCAAACCCACGACCTTCTGGTCACAAGTCCAACTCCCTAACCATTCGGCCACGGAGGCACATTTTGATCGATTGTTTGATTTCATGTTCCTGTTTGATTGGGGTATGACATACTTTTCATAATACCTCATAAGGACAAGGTAATGGTATGAGTCTTGTAAGTGCTCTCTGTAAAGAGTGCTTGATATTGCTGGTACATGCATGTGTAATGTAATGTGTAGGTATTATTATGGTTTCTTGCCTTTCTTTGCTTGTAAATTTGAAGAAAAAGGGTGCAAAATGCACATTGTGTTTGGACAATCAACTTGACATCTTGAATCTAGAATGAGTTTAACCACATGGCAGCCGAAGCGTACATGTACACAGACCCCGCACTTTTATATGTGACTTTCTATACACCAAATGCTACATGTTAATCGTTTGGCAACATAGCTATACACATTAAATTATACTTGGTAACAGGGCGACAATATCAAACAAACACCAAGTGCGAGAGATTCGTCAATAGGGAGCTGGCCAATTTACCTGTATATACGGGCAGTAGTCTGCCAGGTCGACGGCGCCTGCATACCGCGACACCTCGCTGGCTGGCACGCCCTCGATAGAGCGGAAGTTCTACAAGGGTGAGTAAGAAGGTCGAAATCAACAATATAGAAGTCAAGAACAACTTAGAACTCCACCACCACACTATATTTGTATATTGTACATTATCGTATGGGACATGGAGATATCAACACTGGAAGTGATGAGCTCCACATCTATGTTGTACAGTCAGGTTTACATGGGAAAATGCTATTCAGTAACACTCAATATTGTACATACTTTTATCAATAAAATCCACTATGAAACATCCTGCCCCAAATCTGGCAAATTTTCACTGATCAATATGAATGAACAAGTGCCTAATCCGAACCTTGATGCAGAATATTATACCTGGTACTTTGTCGGCATTGTGGCGTTGTAGAGACTGAGGTTGCACAGCGTAACAGCCTCCCGCCGAGTGGCGCACTCAGTCCGCAGCCCTCCAGCCGGCTTCACTCGTGAGCAGAACGGGTGTACGGAATCCCCACTACAGGCAAAAAGTGTCAAGATCAGAAGGGAGTGTGCGGAAAAAAACTATTAGGGGGCGGACAGTGTCAAAATCAGAATGGGTGTATGGAAAAACGGCTATGGAAATACACAGCCAATACAGAATATATTACATTGATACTATAATTGCTGAGTAGCATATAGAGTGAGTGGAAAGCCACCTGATGCATGTGAACACATCAGCATTATCTTTCTGATATCTTTTCGTATATCACAAGAACCAAGTTTACTAATTTCTCGAAGTTACCAAGTGAATCATCGATGAAATCTATATTTCTCATGCCTTATGTAGATATGCAACAAGACTCGTCAGCCATTATGGTGCTTTTGCTATTAAATTTTTCAATGTAAAGTTTACTAAAGACAAATGCAGTAATGGCAACATTTTCAAACGTCATAAATTACGTTTTACTTATCTATGAGTATAACTTGTTTGGACTTGACTTTTGTGTCTAGAAACTTCCCTAATTGGTGGCAACCCTGAAGTGAGCATACATGTACTTGATTTTCTTTCAAGGTGAAGTATGGCAGCGATAGAAATAAATTATAAAACATGTACATTTGCATTCATTCAAGTCAATATATTGGTAATTGAGGATGATACTGAACACATGATGGTTGGACATAAAAGGAGCTCACAATTAAAACTCTGGCTCCCCATTTGATGGCGGCCCCGATGTCTCCCACTCACCTCTGGGTGCGAGTTTTGATCCAGTGATAGCAACTGTTCTGCACAAACTGGCAGCCGAGGCCGCGACCCCACGACAGCTCCTCTGCCTGGCTGTAGTCAACCTTGTACCAACTGCAACGCAAAAATATCTCCAAAATGAATATTTGTAAGAAATGTGATGCCTGATTTATTGAGGACTAATTATACTGATAAAATAAGCAGAAATTATTATTAATGTTTTGCATGATTTATAAGTGTACTATTAGTGTTTTTACATGTAGACAATGCAATTATAGTTACGTAAAATTGTCAATTGACAATTTAAGTCCAAAACAACTATTATGAACATGATTGATATCCTTTCAAATCCCTTAAAGTTTTCTCAAAATTCGATCTAAACTCAAAAACTTAATATCAGATATGTTTTTCTCTAATTCGACAATCAATATGTTCATGCTACAAAGAGATAACTATGAGGGTTGTCATGTTATGAACCTGATTCTTTTGGATACATATAGAAGCAAAGCTTAAAGTCTTCCTTCGTAAGAGGGAATACACATCAGCTGATGCACATACGCAAAACAGCAGATTGGAATAACAGGGCTGATTGTTAAGGACAGCCAGTTGGCTTTGAGCTATGTGCTGGTGCTTTATTTTTGTCACTTATTCTGTAACTGAATCTGAATTTTCCGTGCTTTTCCATGTGGATAAACTATTTTTTTTTCAAATCTTCAGCAATTATCACTTCTACTATTCTGTCCCACCTTTTTTATGAGTCAATTATAATTCGATCAATAGCAAACACCATGTTCTTCTCAAGCAAACTGACAGTGGCTCACCCCGTGTCCTCCATGAGCGCGAGTGTTATCCGGGAGATGAGCGGATTCTGGGTATACGTTCCTGTCATCACCTCATTCTGCAACAGCACGATTTTCAATTTGGAAGACATTGTTTTACACGAGTGCCAAAATGTATACAATACAAAGTAAAATTTGAAATTAATAATAGAATTATATTGTATAAAAGTGTGTGTACAAACATAAATGCACATACTCTAAAGTAGGGAAGAATGTTTGCAATTTACTGAAATGCACATGTACATATACATTCATAGAGCACAATAATTGGTCGTTCGAGACTTCTAAAACTTTTGTCTGTGTGACTCACGCTTCTACATGACTCATCCGAACAGATTCCACATTTAAATGATATATTGGTGGCACAATGACAGGCACACAGACATAATTCCTTCGAAGACGCGTTTCTCCCAGTAAGTGCTGTGCTCGGCAGACAGAGACTCAGACACACACACAGACATTACCTCGAAGACGCGTTTTTCCCAGTGTGTGAGCGCTGTTCCCAGCGCCCCCTGATCCTCAAGCTCCGCCCCCTCAAGTGTGGAACAGTTGAAGTGCACCCGAACCTCTCGCTGGAAACAAAGCACACTACTGTGTCAAACGTATCAGGTATAGGTTCCTCTATATGTATGTATAAGTCTCAGCTGATAAGTCTATAAGAAAAATACAATTTAATTCATCACAGGTAAGTTTACTTAGATAATTATCATGCTATAATCCATTTGCTTTGGTATTTATCTCCATAATTAGTGATAATACATGTAGTGCTGGTAATTACAGTACGTCATAGAGTAAAAAACCATATACATGTATGCAAGCCGTAGAGCAAGTGATAGGTTCTAATATATGTGAGAAGAAAGCGTCAAGTCCAGTTCATATCATGAAGTAATCAAAAATAAAGGAATCAAAGATAAAAAATTTCAAAATTAAGAGGAAATTTGTCATGAAACCAACTATAGCACTGACCAGCACGTTCGGAGTGACCACCATCTGGACAGTGTGCTGCACGTTTCCAGTGATGGTCTCCCAGTCACGCGTGACTTTTCTCACCACTTTGTCACTCCATTGATAGACCTGTAGCCTGATAACAAACACAACTCTCATCAAAAACTGATACATAAAAATCAAATGCAGGTTTAAAACTAGCATTAGGTGATCTGTGAGATTTTCGGAGTTAGCTTTAGACAAGTAGGGAGTCCAAATCATGCCCTCCCGCCTACACTACAGACCAGTATAGATACATGTGCAGTCAGGTGTGCTATCCACTTCATCCCATAAGACATACATAATCTTTGCGTTATCACACACTGAGTACCTCTGAACAAAAATATCCATATCCCACACTGAGTACTACTTTACGTTCAGGATGTTATGCCAAAAAAAAAATATATGGATATATGAATGTCAAGCATGAGTACAATGTTTTGACGTACATTAATCTTTAACAGATGTTATTCTTGCAGGGAATCATTGTAAAATAGATTGCTAGTTTTGTGGGTAAAATGTTTCATCTTTTTCATTAATGTGCTATATACACATGTAAGGATATTAGTAAATATAATTCTAAAAGCCTCTAAGACAGCATAATCTTTTTTTACTATGATCTTGTATTTAATAAATGATGCCAATATTTAGTTATCAATATGTATGTGTATGGAATCAAGTGAGGTCTGGTTATAAAAGAAGCTTACTCCTCGTTAAAGTCTGGTTTGCCAGTAGATGGAGACCGCAGGGTGGAGAGGCTCTCCCCCGGGTCCCGGTAAAACGCAAATAGACCCGCCGCAAAACCCTGGTGACAAACAAACACTTTTGGAATATATTCACTGAATTTCAATCAATATTTTCTAAAATACTAACTTTGATGTACATCCATCTTTATTCAAACTTAATTGCTACATATTTTCAAATATATCTATTGATATCAGAGCTGAATTTTGCTGACATCACATTCTGTCATGCTGTGTGACGCCATTGGGCTCTGATGAAGTATGTTTGAATAGGTGTGTATTTAGTACAACACAGTTTACAAAAACACCTCCAACCACAAAAAAAAACCTTTTATTAAAAATCTACCACAAAAACCTGAACCGCATAAACACAGTATGCCCCAGGGTGCACATTCACACACGGTACTCACTAAGACACATACTGGTACATGTAGTTTCACACAGTTCTGATCAGGAGCGCTCAGTATTACATATAGTACTCACCAAGGGTGTGTAGTCAGGCGGCATTACTCACCAGAGCATGGAGTATCTCGTGTTTGATGGTGGCGTGCATCTGGTGCAGGTCGTGAGGCAGCGTGGAGATGGCACGAGGACACAGGTTCACATAGCCCGCGATCGGTCTACAACACGCGGAAACGTTCGTGTGTTTCTTTTTCATATTTGCAAAATAATTTATCAGCTAAAATTCATATTATATTTTTGGGACATGGTTTGATTATGATATAAAAGGTATTATCACTGTTTGCTGTGAATCATCATTGAACTTGTCCTGAAAATGGTTATTCACTGATAACTTGAACTTTTGGATAACTCGAACTTCTTATCCACTTGCTTAGGTGTGAGTTTAACGGGTCCAACAAAATTTTGTAACTCACAAATATCAATAGAGTAAATAATGAAGACTGTCCATCACCTGTCGAGCGCTGCCTCGAGCTGGCAATAGGCGGTGTAGGCGACCGTGGTGCCCACCCCACACCTGTCAGTGTCATACGCAGACACGTACAGCACAAAGTCGGCACCTGCCACTCCCGGCCCGCGCGTTCCCACTGACCGGTAGGCATCGGCTGTACGCGCCTCCTTACAGGCCTACAACACATCATTAACAGTTTATTATACAGTAAATCTGTTCTATTGGATTTTTAGAGAAACTTACACATACACACACACGTTTCACATGACATCTGCCATTTTCCCTGAGTGTCAGTGAATATTATGTGGTTTACTGAAGTGAAATCGAGCCAAATTGAGCGTCGTTAATGGGGTGTACCTCTCTCAGTGATGTGTCCCATCAAGATGACAGTATAGTAGATTTAGCATAGTTAATACAATACTAAGTTCAATGGAACACGTCTGCAGAAACAATCACAGAATTGGGATTTTCTTAAACTGTCTATCTTTGCTTCATTTTTTAATTCAATTCTTATTCAATGGCACAATAAAGATTACCTCGAGATGGTCAGCTGGTACGAGCGTCTCACCACACTTGGTGTCAGCCACGCAGCCGTCTACACAGTACGGGCTCGGGTCGCCAGAGTCCTGATAACGGACACGCTCGCTCGCACACTGCCTAAAACATGTCATGGGAGATGTTATAGTCTATCACTCTGTGCATATTTCACTGTAAAATAAATGGAGCATTCTGAATAGTCAAGCAGCGTTCTAAATTTTTCGATTCCCCCATTCGATATTAAACTTATTGAAAAGTGTGTTTACCATAGCGATACCTTTAGTGAAACACACATGGAATTGTATTCGTATTAGATATGTATCATGCTCACACAACATCGTAAATTACACTGGTTACTTCATTAATACATATTCATGCAACAGTCTCAATTCTGTGTACCTGAGGAGCCTGATGGGTGCGCTGGTTGGCCGAACTTGCAGCGTTTTCTCCCAGTAATGCACCGAACTGGGGATGAGATCATTCTGTAAGAAGTTCATGGAAATACATCTAGATTATTTTATGCTGTTGTACCAAGAAACAAAATTACAAATAATCTTGTGAGGTTTTGATTAGATATAGATAATTTTCTCTACATCTTCATACATCAAGGATGGTGTCACACACTAACTGCTAGTTAATTGATTAGAATATGCATTTGAATATAGGTTTGTTTTTTTTCCTTGCAACATCTCTTTTTAAGCAATCTATTGTGATAAATGAAATATCAAATCAATTGCAAGCTCAATTTAATCAAATACTTGGACAAGATTCCGTTCTGCTGATGGAAGTTTGTGCACACTGCTCTCATATTCCAGGTGTATTCGAAGAGGCTGATCTAGGGAGCGCTTTTTCACAACATGTGCTGGCTCAATGTGAACGTTATGCACAACCTGGAAAAACAATATTTATGCTGAAACAACTCAAAAACTTGAATTTGTTGAGAGCACATATCACTTTGCTCACTTCTAGTACAAAACTGAACTCTTCAGCCTGTAATTGAATAATAAGCAATAACATAAGCAATATCATAAGCAATAACGTAAGTCACATTACTAGCAATCAAACAATTTCCATTGCACTGTCATCCTTGCACAGCAAAGCTACAGTTATGCGTAGGTTTGTACAGGTCATAGCAAGTAACCCTATGTGTTGTGTGTTTGTGTGTTTGTGTGTTGGGGAGTACTCCGCAGCCATCAATTTTGATGATTATAGCAGCGGGAGGCCACGTAGTGTTGGTATATGGTCCTCCAGAGGGAGGATAGTTAACCAACTGAGCCTCGGGGTGTGGAGCGTTCACACAAGCTATTGTTTTCAAGCTAGGTGAGTTCTTTTACGTGCAGAGGGATGGCTCTCCTCTACACAGGACACGTTTTTAAACGAGGCTTCCAAACCTCATGCTTGGTGTTGCCACTGTCTAGTAGTGATACTGTACTGTGGCGACATGGTGTGTAGAGATCGGAAATGCAGTAGCAGATATACGACGTAACGGTCTTGGCGACACTGAGTCTGCCGTGGTCGGGCCGCGAACTCACGACGCAGGCAAATCACGTTTCGTAGTCCTGCTTGCTAACCACTGTACCATCAATCCCCTATGTGATCTTGTGTCCCTGGAAACCGGACGGACAAGAAGGCAAGGGTTTTGTGATGTGTTACTGCAAACCTTATGGACAAAGAGCCGCGGGTTTTGCGACGTGTCCCTGCAAACCTTCTGGACAAGCCGGCAAGGGTTGTAATACATGTCGCTGCAAACTGTTGAGACAAGCAGCCGAGGATTTAACGATGTGTCACTGCAAACACTTCGGACAAGCAACTGAGGGTTTTGCGACGCACAGATAAGAACATGTAGGCTACTGCTATGAGATGTTGTTACAAAAGTGAAGACATGCTACTGTCATGAGAATTGAATTCCAACACAGGCTAGGCCAAGGGGTCTACTGACACTGTCAATCATTTATTGCCTTTGTCACGGACACATTTATGAAGTGAAAAGTACATATATATAACCCAATCGGCGTTATAACATACCTCATGTCTTTTAGGTGTAGTGTGTGCACATGTATGTCTACCGACACTGTAAGGAAACGTAGTGACTAGACAGAAAAATAATATTTTAAAATAATAATTTGGATATTTTCTTTCTTCTTCAGCCATTTTACCCTAGTTAGCCTCTACCACAGTTTGTCTGTCTAAAGTTAAATATATATCTACTGCGAAGACATTAATGTGCAAGGCTATTTTAACCGGCAATTAAATTCACTAGACTCACATTATTGTACAGAATAAACATAAAAAAGAAGATTAAAATCATAATATATAAATACTTTAGGCATCTGTAAATGCTTTATTAAATTCATTTTTTATGAAATAAGTAATGGATTACTTTTCAAATTACATACTTATAACTGTTATAATTTGAAAAAGAATAAGTATAGCGAATCAACTCCACTTACTGCTTCCGGTTGAACTTTTTTACCCCTTCCTGATACAGTGTGATATTTTTAGCCATTTTTTAATGATAACAAGTCATTGACATGGGGGCGGGACCCAATAGCAAATAAGTATGGCGTTCTGTATGTGCTTTTTGGTCATGACATCTCTTTTGGAGTTGTCATTATGTGGAATAGTCATAGACTTGGGTGGAAAAGATTGGCAAGTTGAAAGCAGTGATGGAGGTAAGTTTACCAGAATACATATATCAGCTAAAATTGGCTGTCTTAGCCTGTCTAGACCATATACATATACTGTCAATGATATGGCCATAGTTTATGTATAGCCTAAGTATACATCGTAGACCCTATATATTACAATGTATATGGTATACATTGTATACATTGCATTGATACGGTCTAATGTTAGTTATTACATTGAGCAAATTAAAAATTACTCAATTGATAATACAATGAAAATACAAGAGAATATTGTTTTAAGATGACTGTATAACCTTTCATATTTTTAACAGCCTACAAGAACCTTAGTGGAACTGTGCCAGGAAGCATTTACACAGACCTTATTAACCATGGAATTATTGAAAATCCGTACTATAGGTCCAATGATGAAGCATACATGTGGATAGGACGTCAAAGCTGGATTTACACAAAAACTTTCACTGGTAATACATGTAGAACAAATAATATGCTTATTTGAAATGCACACGTGTGTAAACCAATACCTGACCAATACAAATGTTAACATTGAAATAAGTAGAAGTAGATTGCACATTTTGTCTATTGTGCATTCTTGAAAATCTTAAAATTTAATCATAATCAATGGCAAGAAAGTGAAGAAAGTAATTTTAGATAATTATTTCAATTTCAATTTGAATGTTTTTGATGGTTTCCAGTTGATGCATCTATCTTGACAGTATACGATACCATAGATTTGGAGTGTAATGGGCTGGACACAGTGGCATTTGTCTATATAAATCTGCATTTGGTCGGATATTCAGACAACATGTTCATCTACCAGAGTTATCCTGTTAAACAGGCTCTGAAGGTAGGTGAAACATTTTATGGATATAGGGTTATATACAACTGTATTCATATACACTTATGTACATGTACAATTACTTGGCATTCTATATTGTATCAATTATTGATTTGTACAGAACCATGCATCTTCAATTGTGCTGTGATGCTTCCATTGCTATTGAATCAAAGGATTGTAATAATCTACCTGGAAACAAACAATTCGAATCTACTCAGGGACCAGGGTTGACATAATGAAACACCCTATACACTTTAAAAAATCTATGACGTTGTCTCATGAATTCCACTAAAATTCTTACAGAAGAGACCTGCCCCCTAACCAAAATAAATGGATCTACCACTGGAATTTGTTATTCTTATCCATCATTGTTGCTCACTTTGCTTAAAATCCTGGATCTGTCACTGGCATATTATAGTTAAATTTTTTTGTAACATTAACATACACAAATGTATCTACTTTTTGAAGGCTGGATTAAACGAAATCATGATTGCCTTTAAATCACCAGTGGTCTATGCAAGTGACCAATTTCTAGCCTATCCATATGATGTACCACCAGACTGTGCTCCAGAGGTAACTAGCATGTTCTTTTATGAAGTGCTATAAGCCTGTGTGGGAAAAATTAATTTGATCTCATATTTGTGGCTGTAATATTTACGATATAATTACGGTGTTTTCCTTTTATGCTGTCATATATTTTAGGTACCAAAATATATGAAGTATCCAGAATAATCTGTATTTCATTTAAGCTTTTCAATCTGTAGGTTCCTCATTAAATCATGTGTAACAAAATATATATTATGTAGATTATAAGTCATTTATAATTCAATATTAATTTTGCTACACATAATTTGTTATGTTGAAGACTATATAGATTTGAAAAGCTTGAATAAGATACAAGTGATTCTAGATACTTGTTATAGTTAGATATTTCAAATAAAAGAATAGCTTAAAAGATAAAAAATGCAAAAATTATATATATGATAATTTCATAATACATAGGCCTATATGTTGTTGTATTAGATAATAATGCTGCATAGATCAAAAGAAACTCTACACACAAAATGTACTACATTGATGAATTATATTATGATTGATGAAACCTGTAAGTCTTAAAATTCAACCAAATGAATTATAGATCCTAATATGCAGTTCTTAACATAATTTTAGGCTCAGCATGGCGAGTGTCACCCTAACTTCATACGCAAAGAACAGTGCTCATTTTCGTGGGACTGGGGACCATCTTTCCCCACTGTAGGAATATGGTACAGAAAGCTTGTTGAGAAATATGTTTACTAACGTTGTCATGACTATCATCTATAGCACAAATATACAAATGTAGATGTTTGTCAAATTGTATCAGTAACTATTGAAATAATCATGAATATTTAGTAGATGAATATTTTTATATGATTCGCTTACTTGCTTGAATTTAATTTATTTCAGGAAGCCAATTCATCTTGCTGCGTACAACAGCATTGCAATGAAATATTTCACTGTTAATACAAATAGAGGTGAATATGCAAACAATTGAAATTTTATTTCATAACAAAATTATTTTTAGTATATTGTACAGCCAGAAATATCTGTGCACAATTTAATTTGTTATATTTTGATGTTAACTTTAAAATTGCAAAATGGAATCTGCAAATTGGCTGACATGTATGTACTGAATATAAGAACTACTAAAAATACAATACTAAAATTAAATAAAAACACAATGTGTAATAGCTGCAGCATATTATAAGTTTAAAGTACAGGGTATAATCTATAATGTAATATAAATCTACATAATGAAATGTAAATGTGCTTGTTTAGATTTGTAATTCACACTCCCATACGACTTGACATATACTTTGTGTCATTGGCATCCGTGTCACACTAGAGTGCTTTTCTCAGCTCACTGGGAAGCATGCACTTCATAAAAATCATATATGTATTATCATTCAAGCTGGCTTTCACTTGCCTACCCTGTACTTATTTGGTATTATATTTGCAGTAAGTGCCAATGGCTCCCAGCTCTGGCAACTTGAAGGCTCCATTTACTTTGACATCAGCACCACTACCTCTACTGTGGTTGTTCCAGCCATAGATATACAGGTTTCAGCTTTCCTCTTTTCATTTTTTACCGTTTGTCTAGTTTTTCTGTCCTTCAATGGAATTCAAGCCCACAAACTCTGTGTTGAGATGATAATTGATTAAATATGTACATGTAAGCTGGGGTCACAGAGACAATGGTTTGTCTATGTACCCTTTTAATAAATCGCTATACTTGGAATGATTGTAACAATCTAATATTTATGGGGTCATGATTTCACGTCCTGTCTGGGTTACTTGATGTAGTAGAGATGGAAGATTGTCTTCAGCTATGTCAATATAGTGGTTGGAATGCGTTTGTTATGCAGAAACACATATATGTATATAATTAGTACTATTTTGTTTCTTAAAATAACAGCAACATATTTTATTTTCTGATATATTTGGTATCAATTGTTACTGAAAAGTTTCTTTAAAATAATTGTTTTTATTATAATATTTAATCTTTTTAAAAATTTGGTATGCTATTTTCACTCAATAATTTAAAAATTCTAGCTTATCTAAAGTCAATTAAAGTATATGATTCAAATAGAAAAATAAAACCACAATATATAATAAATATTTCCAATCGACTAGGAGAGTGTGAATATGAATGTATATGTATGAAGTCATTTTTCATTTTCTTAAAATCTTATCTAAAAGAGAATGCAGAATAGTTCAATACGGCAGTATACATTGTATATATTCCATTAGAAATATCCATTTTTTTAAAAGAAGATAAAATGATATGTAATACAGTTGGACCTGTCTATCTCAAACTCGGATAAGTTGAATTTTTGGTGTAAAAAACAAAAATTGATAGACAACAATGGCACATAGGTTTATCCTTCGAAGAAAATTACAATTTTCGCTAGCTTGAATTTCTAAGCAACTCCCTTCAAGATTAAGCTGAATGATTCTAACTGTACTCTGGATGATGATATATTTCTCCTATTTCATTGCTTCATCGATTTCCACAGATTCCCTCTGTTTTGTCATACACGGAGAACTCTGTGGAGTTGTCAGAAGACCAATGGGCGTTCTCTGTAACAGTTCAACAGGTGGGTCAGCCAAATATAAAATGGCTAAGTATCTATCAGTGTTAATAATTCACGAGTGTCTATGCTTAATATTCAATTGATCACAATGTTTAAATCTTCAATTTCATCAAATGTTGCAAGTGAATATATCATTGATTATGGACTCTTATGTGTGTAAATTTGTTATGTATCTCGTACAGCAATGGAAAAAACACTGTTTACCATAAATTACAATGTACATGCAAAATCCCTTGTTTGTCTACATTTGAGGTCATATGGTAAAGAGCCTCGTCCTTCAATAAAGTACCTATTTATATTCAAAATTATGCCCAAAAGACTGCAAAACTGACCTTAATAAAAACTGGATCCACCCTGAGGTGTCTCAAACCATTTTAGTCAGATTTCATAAAGTTATTTCAAGTGATTACATTGTACGTCAAGAAGATTTCATCACCAAACCGGTGGCTAGGCCAGAATAGATAAGAGGTTCATGTCTTGATCTGTTGCAAAATACTGTTAAAGAGAAGTCCCTTTCACTGTTTAGATAAAGCACCTTTCAATGATATGCACAAAGTGTGCTAAGAGCCGCTGAGGTATTCTTCACTTTAGTAATGCACAAAGTTACATGTACATATGTATACTTATGTACTAACCTACTCGTTTGTAGTCATCCTCTATCAAGGAGTGGATGCCCAATGGCCATGGGGAGCAGACGCTGTATCCCATCACAGTCACGATGCACCGGACGGACGGCACCAACACCAGCATAGGTGAGGCATGCCACATAAGGAGTGTTAGTAGTTCATTGTGGGTGTAACAGAAAATGACAAACATGTGTTGTGAACCATTACCATTGGAATACTTGGGAAATATATATGGGGAATATATGTCAAAGATCTAATACCCTGTAATAATAATAATTACATGTAGGAAGTACATGTAATAAGTGTAACATGAGAAGTAGGAATCTACATCGCAAATTGAGTCACATTATATTGATTGTAAACAAATTTTTTTCAGACAGTGTCTATTATAAAGAATTTATAATGTTCATATGTGGCAAGTATTATGTGTTCAAATATTCGAGCAGAGGATATGCTGTCTTGCCTGTAACAGCACACAATCATATGAAATTACATAAGCGAATGATTTTATATGTAAATGGAAAATGTTCATTTTTTATGGTCTTTAGTCCTCGCTATGACTCTTGATTCACATCAGGTTATTGCATCCTTTTCACGCTATATCTTTCTCAAGTCCCTGGGGTCATACAGCATATTGCAACCGTAGCGTGATTTTTATTATGTACTAAGTCATCTATTAGATCTATTTGGGCGAATAGAATTGTCTTAGTGCACAAGACATATCATATTGCTTTGGTCAAACATATTTGTTTGGCCATGAAGCAAAATCATGAAATTTGTCACAAAGAATCATCATACATGTATAACTGTTGTTTGTTTTTCAGTCTATAAAATTGGTTTTCGTACAGTAGAATTGGTGCAGGAAAAGATTGCAGGTTCTGAAGGTGAGAACTCAAAATTAAATTAGTGCTAAGTTTTAATATTGTATTGTTAAATATGCTTCTATATTTTGAATAGCTTTTGCGTTACATTTCATTTAGCTTTAATAATCCAACTTTGTAAACTACAGGTTGAATGATTCGAATGCTTCATTTTGTATTAAATTACTTAGTATAAACCCGGCATTATATGAATAGGGATTTTGCTGCGTTGGTCAGTGTACCATTGTCTGTTCTCTGGCAGCGCTGATGAAAGGGCCGTCGGCTGGTCATTCAAGGTCATTCCTACCGTCTAACCTCTCAAGGTAGCAAGTTACATAAGAGTATACTACACGATTATCAGTTTATTGGTCAAATTCGGGAGTAGTTGGCTGCTGTGTTTTGATTTCGGAGGTTAGTACATTACGGGTGCCCCATTTTCCTCTGGTGGTGTAAATGAAAGGGGCGTCTGCTGGCCAATAACGGCCAATAACAGTCATTCATAGCATTTAAACCCTTTAAGTAGTCAGTTACGTAACAGCGTACTACCTGGTTATCGGTTAAATGGTCTATACAGGGATTAGTAGAATGGAGATATACCATATCTTTGTGTTTTTAGTTTACGAACAAGTAAGTACTTAATACCTACATTGTATTCACTACTCATGCCGACCTAACCATTCAGATAATGATACCGGGTAGTTGTTTATTGATAAAACATCTGTAGTTTGTCTTCTGTTATAAACTTGTTGAACACGTGAATGGTATGATCTTTATCACTTTTATCGTTCTTATAATATTGCACTCTGTAAAATGGTGACTCGTGTTAATGAAGTTTAACATTACTAAGTATGCCCCGCCCCCTTTATTGCCGAAGCTTCGAAACTTTGGCTCTCAAAACGGCCAAAGCTTCGAATATCAAAATTGATGAAAATTGACATCTCTAGTTTAAACCATGCATTTCTGGACTATATTTTTTCTGAGAGAGATTCAAACATGGGTTTTAAATCTTAAAGATGTTACAGTAAAACTCCAAATAAGATCACTCCGTATACAGAGACCACCTCTATGATAAGACCATTTTTAACTGTCTTGAATGGTCATAAAGTGACAATTTCGAAACCCGATAAAGAGACTACCTCTATTTAGACCACTTACAAGTAAGTCAGGTCTCTAGATGGTGTTAATAGACACGTTCTAAATGTAATTAATAAACAATGACATTACTAGGACAAGTTTTTAGAATCCCAAGGATGTGTATTTCTACACACCTTGTAGGCTTTATTTCCCTGCTCTACATGAGGACAGTATATTTGAGTTACAGCAAAGAAAATACTTACAAAACCGCCCATAAACAATGGACTAATCTCCAGCAGTTGACATCTTGAAACCAAAAAGAGGCTCCACTTCCTGACCAATAAAATGTACACAAAATCTTCAGATACCAAACACAGCTCCTCCATCTTTTCTTGACTTACGCTACACGTTTAAAACATTTTCCAGTGTTAGGGATTGGGGACAGAACTGCAGAGGTGATAGAGGTGTCCATAACAGCCCATTCATAACTAATCGGTGATTCCCTCTCTTCAGGCCTGAGCTTCTACTTCCGGATCAATGGTGTCCCCATCTTCATGAAGGGCAGCAACTGGATCCCTGCAGACAGCTTCCAGGTGACATATTCGTTGTTGTATAAAAATTGTTTTTTCAGCTGTTTGCCTTCAGCAATTCATCAGACACTTAATGTGTATTTTATTTTGTTATCCATTTCGTGTGACATACATGGATTCTCTTCTCTGCTCTTAAAACTCCTTTTGCCTGCCTCTCATTTTTTAACATTTTTTTATATTTTTTTAATCCTTTTGTTATTATGTATTGTTATGTATTGTTGTAGGAGCGGATCAGTGAGGCGACTATCCGGCAACTTCTCACCTCGGCACGCGACGCTAACATGAACATGCTGAGGGTTTGGGGCGGAGGGGTGAGTACCACATCACGCTGCGATTATGATTAAAAAAATTATCTTTTCTGCCATATCAAAAGAGATTTTCATAAAAGTTACCTCATTTGGTGCAGGATGAAACATAATAACTGTAATAATAGCATACTAGTCTAGAATATTTGAAATAAAGAGAAAATGATGTATTTTGTTTGGTTTCTTCAGTATCTTTAGAGATATTAGTATCTTGCATATTGCATTGTTATGTTATGCATTTGTTACGGATGTGTAGTAATTATGCATACATAATTGATGGGTTCAAAGGTCAACTTTCTTATAAAATGTTTTCCCCCAGTCAGTTAGAACAATGTGATGCATTTGTACATGAAGCAGATCTTTGATAAGATCCCATATACATGTACTACCTTCCAAGGGTTCATGCCCATGTGAATGCCTGACCTCAAATTCAGACCAAATCAAAATGTAGACAATACAAACGTAAAAAGATATTCATATAAAAGCCCACACCCTAAGTTGAAAACTTTCAACCTAAAGGGACCTAATGACCGTATAAAGTATAGCAATTTTGCAAGTGTAATTAATCCCTTATACCTACATTGTACGCATCCTATATATTTGAGGTGTACGAGTCTGATCTGTTCTACGATCTGGCAGACGAGCTGGGCATCACCATCTGGCAAGACATGATGTTTGCTTGTGCCATGTATCCAACCAACCCTGACTTCCTGGAATCCGTGAGGTCAGAGATCAGGCACCAGGTATGCAACAGGACTGTTCAAAAACTTATCAGAAAGGCGGGAACAAAAATAACAAAAAAACACTTATTTGCCAGAATAAACTTGTCCAAAATTGTCCCAAGTCCTCTAATGATTTTGAAATGGTAGAACATTATTTGAATTATTTGGGAATGGGAAGAAACATGTATCTATTATGTCATTTACTTTGTACATACTATAATTTACTTAAGCAAATCCGTAGATGGTTCAAGCCGCCTTGTGCCATGTCGAATTTAACTTCAATGACCATGCAAGAGCCCTCAAATTCAAATTCCTATGAAAAGTGCAGAATGCTTGTATATTGTAGTCAGTTTGAAATCTAGGAAAAGACAATAATTCATTGACACAAGGAGAAGGAGGAGGAGGATGTTAATATGAGCTGTGGCACTTTTCATCCTCGTCTTTGGTATTTCATTATTGAAAAAGTCTCAGTAGAACTCAATATATCTTGAACTCGCTGTACTAGTTTTCTAGCATCTGCCCACCTAGTATATGTAAAGTAATACTAGGTAAAGTGGAGGGAGGAAAACAGATGAATGATCCTCGGCACCCTATGTATGGACACCAAGAGGTTTCAGCAGTGCTGCAGTGATGTAAGAGTTTCATCAAGTTTGGCTGTGCAGAATTATTAATAGACACTTTCAAACTGGTAAGATGGAACCAATTGACCAAGATGGCAATACAGCATGATGATGTTGAAATTTTTCTTTGAAATTTTGCAGGTTTTTATATTGAAGCCTGAATATAAAAAAGCAGAACAATTTCAATTCTTTCAGCCACTAAGCGTAACCTTTAAAAATCAGTCTACCAGTATCAAATGTCCAACCCGAAATTTTTACTATGCGGCTAGACATGTGAAACACTTGGGGGACATGATGATCGATGGCTGCAAGACTACAATGCATTTGGCTTCAATATTTGGGACTAACTGACCCTAGCTTAACACATGCCATGGTGTTGACCTTCTGTGCTTGCTGTCGGCAGGTAGGACGTCTCCAGCACCATGCCTCCATTGTTGTCTGGTCGGGAAACAACGAGAATGAAGGAGCTCTCAGCAACAACTGGTGACTACAGTTGCCAATTATGACCACCACCTCTGTAAAGAGACCCCCTCTATACAGCAACAGCCTCAATTATGAGACCGCCTCTACAAAGAGACCATCTCTATGTTAAGACCATTTTGCAGTTAGACCACTTTAGGCCTGTCCAATTAGTGGTCTTAACATAGAGGTTGTACTGTAGAGGGTTGTAGGAGTGGAAATCCTAGCCAGGATTGGGGTAATTACTTTGAAAAGAGAATAATGACCATGTGGTTTTATTTCAAATCGTGATTTATTATTGATTAAATCTAGCTTTTAAAACTGATTTCAATTACCCAAACTCTTATCATTTACTATGAGTAGTAGTTTATTAAAGTATCATTATGTTTCTAACATTTAATTTATTATTATTAATTTCTGAGCAATTCTAATTGCCCCAACCCTGGTAATTGGTCGAGTCATTGCTAACGGTCTTATTTACATTGACTGCAATGCGAGGCCTACCTCCAAATTGAAAGCAAACCTTCCCTTGTACGTAAAATGATTGATAATTTCGATATGCGGAATATTTGACTGAAATAGAACCTAATTTGAATGTTATTATAAACAAGAAGTTTAAGAAAATCAAAGCTAAAATAAAACCGAAATATGAGAAAGCAAGTGGCTGTGTAGTGAAAGCAAGTGGCCTGAACATTTCACGTCCACCTTTTTTGTACATTAGTTATGAGGTAGTTCAAACTTGTGATTTAAACTGCAATTTTTGAACACTGTAAATTTTGTAATTCAAATACGTTTGACACATTTTCTTTATGCATGTACTTTCTCTTTCCGTGTGAATTAATCTAAGCATATCTGTAGTTTTTCTAGAAGGACTTTTTGAAATTGCTGTCTGTATGTAAAATCCTTTATGATGACCGACTTTAGGCTTTATTAGTATATGGGCAGGTTTTCATTAAATGTGATAACATTTATAACAAGAAAACTGTGTTTTTTACAATTTTCGTCACTTTTTTAATCATGAAACACACAGTCGTCCTGCATTTTCTTCTGTACTTCTGTTTATAGAAGGACCAATTGAATTAAGATATCAGATTTTTGGAATAATACCTATCTATTATTGTGAATAGTCAACTTTGCAAACATAACGGATTTTACAATGTTTTGATACATTAGTTTGATTTTGATACTGCTTTACCATATACTATTGTATTTATAGCTTCTTATATCAAAGCAAAGGAAAGTAGAATTCTGTGACATACATGTATACATGTACCTCATAGATTGTATCTTTTAAAAGGAAATCAAGAATCTTTGGTTCATAATTTTTCTTTTAGCTTTTGTATCCTCTGGTAGCAAGCTTTTATGAACTTCCCATTAATATTGCTATTTAACCATAGGTCCCATGCGTACTGTGGTTGGTTTTCTGCCAGAGATTCAGACTTTGTGACTGTGACCATTATTTTCTATATGTTCTATGATAATATTGTTACATGCTGTGGAGAAAACAATAGTCATGGAATAAATCTGCCACAGTGCAAGTGGGACCCATGTGTTTAACCATGTTGTGTGTAATGATATATACATGTACAAATAGTATATGGTACAGCAGCCCGTACAATGTAGTCATTGTTTTCTTTGTAGGCAGTGCATGTTAAAATTTGTCAGTTTGATTATTGCTATTTTCATGTCCTGTAGGGTAGATCGTTCTTCTTCTAGAATTTTCCCCATATCCCACTCATTTCAAGGGCTATATCTCACATTCTTATTTCCCCATATCAGACATTACAAGCATGAGTGATGTTACCCCACCACTACATGCAGATCCTCTCCAGAATTACCCATATCCATATACATTGCAGGACCAGTAATTGTTGCAGATATGATGGTTAGCTCTAATTGATCCCTCCCTTTGGGTGTGTGTTGATGCGTATGTACCCTTGGGTGTTGTGTTGTAGGTTGGCCGTCTAAGTCACCACCCTGCAATCATGATCTGGTCAGCCAACAATGAAAATGAGTGGGGTATGCAGGATGTGTATGTATCATCTACCACAAAGTGCTGATCATTTGTCCAGAATGATTATTTGGATTCACTCTGTAGTTTAGCGTACCAGTTGGTTTGGAGGGGGTGAGGGATGGTAGGTGGATGAGGATTATATGAAACCACCTATTAAAATTCAGTCATTCATTATAGTGCCAATGATCGACTGCAAAAATTTTATTGAATGATGCGTCTTATTGAATATTTACAACAATATGGTGCTCTAAATTCTGCATCCTCTATTCGAATAAGTACCGGTAGTGTTTGAGTTATGACCGCATTAACAAGAGCTGTTAAGGTGGAAGAGTTTCAAGAGGTAGTTATTACTAATATTTGAGAACCCTTTTGAAGACACAGGATTCTATCTCAAAACACTGCCCAAAAGTTTATTCAAATATGGACGATTTTTCAGCTATTTATCCCAAAAATGAATGAGCTTATGTAGTCACAATCTTTCTTTCCTCAGGCCACTAGTAGCTTCCAGCACTTCTAGTGCATATTGCATGGCAATACTATACTGTATACAATCATCTAAATGCCCTCTACAATATAAAAGCCCATCTCATAGCATTAGGACCATTCCATCATCATGACCATATTGAAATACACATTCATGAAAAAACTCACCATAAAAATTGACAATTTTTCAATTTAAAAACCCATGGGCATTTAGATGTCTGTATACAGTATATCTTTCCTTCTACATTCCTTACCAAACTGAATTCTGATTGGTTGACAGCCTCGTAAGGTGTACTTCTGTTAAGCTGAAGAGAAAATGACAATGATATTTGAGAGATGCTTACCTCATGTAACAGTGGCAATTAAAACCAGTTCTTTTTTCAATGAATGAATATTTGGTTCATCCTGGGTTCCATTATTCATGATTTAAAGAATAATGCTAGCTACCCACATGTATAGGAACAATGGTTTTGCTCTGCGGCGAGGCTTTTGCTGTTTTCTGAACAGCTTCGTTGGTCAAAACCATGGTTCCTATAGGCACATGTAGCTAGAATTATTCTTTAAAGTTCTTTTTTGCCACTTTTTGTTCCTATTAAACATCTTTCAAATAGACATGTTTACCTTATTTTATGTGCTCAATGTTTATCAATTTCTTTGTTGGGTTATAATAGGTTTATACATGCTAATACATCTCACTAGATAATCTAATGTTGTATGCTGGTTGGATGCTTTATGCTGTGACATGCATTTAATAATTTTGTTTAGAATGTGAATGTAGCTAACTGTAGGTTCATCATCTTAAAGTTTTCAATCTGTCCTAACATTTCATGTAGGAATTCATTTTTATAAAAATTCAATTTCAAATGTTAAAATTCATCATGTTATAGAAATGTTGTAATTCAATTTATGAAAATTCATTGTTTCCATGTACTAGAGGAAATAAGCTGCTGCCTTCTTGAACACCATACATGTAGATTTAAAAAAAAATTAAAACTATGATTGCAGCTTGCTAGTAATTCCAGTGATTTACATACCAGTACATACTATCGTGTATACATGACCACTGTATTTAGAGATAGAATTTAAAAAAGATTAAATACTAGTTTAATTGGTGAACAAGCACATGCATGATTTACCTACCTTTTTATGATTACAAAATATAGACAAAATAAAAGCTTCAATAAAGAGTTTAGGCATTGAACTCCATGATGTTATGCTTAGGCCTCACCTGTTTATTATGAGACCTTTTTGGCTTCTTTTGCACAGGTATAACCTGCCTTCTTACAAGCAGTACTATGAAGACTATGTGCGCCTCTATATAGATACTGTGAAAACAGTACTGCAGCAGACAGACCAGAGCCGCCCATTTGTGCCCTCATCACCTAGCAACGGGATTGAAACCGAGGCTGAGGGGTGGGTGGCTCGAGACCCACAGAGTGAGCTCTACGGTGACGGTACGGAAGACACAGGCTTGGCACTTACACACACAGTAATATGTTTATAAAAAGAGATCATGATCTACACCATTGTTTTCTTAAGCATACCGTATATTACCATCCAATATGCGTGCCCACCCTTGACTTTTAACAGCCCTCCCCCATCTTTTTTATCTTAAATATCCTTAAGGAATATGTAAGATCTGCACTTCACAGCCCACCATCTAGTTTGAGAAAATTTCAATTTAATGGCCCTGGGTCTGAATTGGATGGTCGTATAAAATATATTATATATGATATATTAAAACAAAGTAGACCTATATATGACTTTGAAAACAATGGCGGAAGCCATGCTCTCTTATCTTAGATATACTACTGTATGCGATGGACATGGCATCCTGAAGATGGCTAGTCTTTTTATATTCAGGGAGTTTGAATCCGGGTCTGGTTCAGTTGTGGGTGTTGAGCAAACTCATATCTAAATAGTTGCACACAGCTTGGTGGCACCTACATGTTAATTAGGTACAGATCATTGGGTTGAAAGAGTGAGTGATAAGCATTGTGCGCTGAATATGCTGCCCGTGCAAGTATGTGAGAAATGATCAATTGATGATCAATAAGTGTGTCAATGACCTGTTGTAAAATGTGAAGTCAAATTACTTGGATTACAACTATAAACCACCACATTCACATTTACAATATATTATATTGTGTGTATTGTTTTCAGTGCACCACTACGATTACGCATCTGACATGTGGAACTGGACTGTGTTCCCGCGGCCGCGCTTCGCCTCCGAGTATGGACTGCAGTCCTGGTGCTCACTGGAAACCCTTGAGTCCGTGTCCACCGAGGTAGGTGCTATAGCCAGGTGCCATCATCCACATGTGCAACAATAGTTTCCCAATAGCTTTTTTTATCGTGGATTACCTGTTGTAGCTATTTGTGAATTTAAAGTATAAATTTTGCATGACATTTTGTGGGGAAAAAACTTCTCTCATTTCATTTGTGTTTCTGTATTTTCTATGTGTACGGTATATCTCTCTATCTGCAGCAATCCTGATTTATTTGTGCAGGCTCTAATTATCCCTCATTTCAAGTGTATGGCCTGTTTGCCGCTGTATTTTTGGACGCACAAGTTTGCACACTCTTATTTATTCATTATTTTCCCTATTTGAATGCCCACAGTTTCTGCAATGCGTGTTCCTACCATTTCTACAATTCTTGGATCTGTAACAGCACAATATGCTGAACAAAAAATTCATAACATCACAGCATAATCATGCACAATACTTGATAATTTGATTCCCCCCTATTTGCTGTGTTGTAGGATGACTGGAGTTGGGACAGTGATTTTAGCACCAGGAGAAATCACCATCCAGATGGTGAGTGCAAAGTGCAAACCTACATTTTTCATTTATCTAACATGTATTGGAATTTCAATTGTCTGAATTTTGATATTCCAAATTTCAGGCTGTCCTTTAAATAACGGGCATGGTGTGAAAAAGGGATCAGACACTTGTTTTTGTTATAAAAGCTACTTTTATTCCTGCAGAAACATATTATATTTTTTACACACTCCACTGGTGGTCACTTGTTTTTCTACCCAGAAGCCTTCAGTGGCTTAACATAAATATGACTGATGGATGGCTTCTTACATGGATGTTTACAGGCCCTAGCTAATGTTTGTGTTTGTTCAGGTAATGCCCAGATGAAGGCGGAGTTCCTACAGCACTTTGATTTCCCCATGCGGCATCCCATCAGCAAGAGAACTCAGTTTGAGGATGAAATCTATCTTTCTCAGGTGGGTGATGCATTTTGTATTGTCAAGCAGCTGTTGTCAAGTGAATTATGCTACATGTTAAAAACATTTTCAGCAATGGGTACAATATATCTACAGAAAAAAGCATGCCTGCGAAAAGGATCCATTCTATATTCATATATGTTTGCAGATGAACCAGGCGGTCGGCATCCAGACGGAGACTGAGCTTTACCGCCGCTTGCAGGGGCGCATTGTGGATGGGGGCAAAGGTCACACAATGGGGGCGCTGTACTGGCAGCTTAACGACATTTGGCCTGCGCCCACATGGGCCTCCATTGGTCAGTTGAATGTCTCTCCCAATAAAACAAAGCATAAAGCATGTCAATTCAGTATTAGAATATTTGTAAGTACAGTGTAAGTATATAATGTTAGGTTATGATTAAGTGTTTGTAGTTATTTTGTACTTTCGTGATGGCCAGAACTGCGAATAGGTTTGATAATTATTTTTATTCTCGTTTGCAAGCCCATACACATTAATGTACTTTTAATGTTCTGCATATGGGCTTTTATGCTCAGGAATACGGTGAATATTGATAAATAGCTAGAATATTTTAGCTTGCGATATAACAAGATGTTTCATTGTTAGCTGTTTCTGAATGTGTTCTAAATTGTCTGAAAATGATCAATAATGTACCGTATTCCTGCGCATTAAAGCCCATGGGCCTAACATGTACATTTATACATGTACAAGAATTTAAAAAAGTACTTTAAACGTATATACCCGGTAGTCAGATATCATTTAGTAGTGATTTCTTAGCATCTGAATTCATCATATAGAAAAAAGAAACAAATCTACTCAGATACTTCTGTCTTAGTAGGTTTGTTCATTTTCTATATGATATAGACAGATACGTGTACATTGTATTAGGAATGATGTGAATACAATGCAAATATAATTCTATAGCAATTTTATAAAATGATTTTGATAGATAGGATGAAGAAAAATTGAAATGAAATACTTCATTAGGTTTGTTTTTCAGAGTATGGTGGTAAATGGAAGCCACTGCATTACTACGCACGCCGGTTCTTCAATAGCTCGCTCCTGTCTCCGGTACTAGAGGGCAGCACTGTCCGTGTCTACATGGTTGATGATACACTAATACAGGTAACATCACAGAGTCTTTTAAAAGATGTTATATCTAATAGTTTTTATTAATCTTATGGTTGGCAGAGTGAAAGGAGAATTGTGACGATTGGCCATTATTTGCTTGGTCCATTGCTCCCTTTTTTATGCATACATTGATCATCTATGGATATTGTCACCGTAATAAGTAAAGTTACTTTTTGTTTACTATACAATATTTTAGATGACCATTTTTCACTAACTCAGTGCAAGCACCACTCACTCGTTTGATTATATTTGCAGGTTCCCAACCCTCCTCCACATAACAGTGAAAGAAGTGGCGAATACAATAGTGGAACCAGAGGGGAACATGTTTCAAACATTGAGAGAGAAAATAGTGAAAATTCAAACAATTACAAGCAGTTTGATATTAAACAAGAGAATCGTTTGAATAAAGCAATAGAAAATAGCAAAATTGTCAAAGACAAAGTATTACGATTCAAACCGCGTAAGCAAGAGACAGAAAATCCGTCCATCTCACGTGTTGTGAGAGAAAAACCCACCGTACAGAAATCACCTGCTCCTCCACCTCCAATCAGAATCCTAACCCTCCATCTCATTATGTATTCATTTACTTCCTTAGAGCCAATCAAAACATGGACCAAACAGTTTCAACAGCCAATTGGCTTTGGCGAAAACTCTCAAATCATCTATGAAGAAGAGTTGGATACTTTGCTGCAGAAAACAAATTGTTCTAAAGAAACGTGCTTCCTTTACGTGACGACCGATCCCACTGCTGACGATGCACCGTCCAACTTCCTGTTTTTTTCCTATTTTACTAACGTGCTGCACAAGGGGCTGAAGCAGCGGCCCATAGATGGTGTATCCGTGGAGCAGGTGAGTCAGAGCGGTCTTGTTGTTTGAAATGGTACACACAGTATATTGCGTCGTGTTTAACTAGATCCTCTTTAGTGTCAACTATTAGAATGTCATTATTGGCAACCATTGTATATTTCAGGCTTATTCAATTCTCAAGTGATCTAACATAACGCATTGCATTTCACCATTAGGTTTCACCTCAGAAATTCCAAGTGACTGTGTCAGCATCAGCTGTCGCAGCCTTCGTTTGGTTGGACGTATCCGGCATCTCGGGCCGTTTCTCAGACAACGCATTTCACATGGTCAGCCCCACCCGAGTCTTGTACTTCTACAGCTGGGCTCCTGGGAGCAGCCTGGCTGATGTCCGGGCAGGGCTCCGATACCGCTCCCTCATGGACATGTACCAGCTACCCATGGATGCTTAGAACATCCAAACAGGATTGTATACTTATAAATTACAAAAAACAGTTTGTGAATTCCTCTTTATTAATGTCTGTATTGGAGTTTGCAATGTGTTCAACTAGTATGACCTCTTAATCTTATCACCCAAAGTACATGTACATGTGTTGCTTTTTGTTACATTAGAAGCAAATCACTTTCCTGCCATAGACATGAATAATCTTAATTGATTGTTATTTATTTATACTAGGTGGCCCGGCTCCTACGGAGCCTATTTTGTGTATGATGGAAACGAAAATGTGAAAAAACGCTGTCTAGATTCGTCGGTCTCACTCAAATAGGGTCATCAACACAACCCGTGATGTACAATACCCGTGGTATTGTACCCGTGGACGATAATAGAAGATATTAACGAAATACCTTATAGAAGAACTCACACAGCACTTCTGGGTGAAGTTATATAGCATTTTATTGCCTGTGCAGTAGATGTAGTGCTCTATTTTACGATAATAATATGAAATAAAACACAAATTAATGAATTCTGTAGACAAGCACGTGAAAACACAATGGACACGGGGAAAAATGCATTGAAAACACAAAGCAATCGGCTGAATACTCGTAGTTATTAACATGTTTTGATTGTGAGATCGTGAGGTGCGAATTCTTAGTGTGGAACATGTAAGGCTGTTGGTGCGAACGCCACGCAGAACCCAACTTGTTTTTCCGCAAAAAAAAGCTTTTCAGAAATCAAATTTATCGCTTAATACTGCATCTAGAAATATGTTTCAGATGTCATTTTGAAGCTTAGTGTTTCCTCTATCTTGTGTGCAGTCTCATGATAGTATGAGCCTACAATCCTGGTCAGGAAAATTATCGTCAAATGGGACTGACTTGGCATATGTCCATACGGGCTTGTACCATTGGAAACAATATGGCTGCTATTCCACTTATAGTGCCATGCATTATTTGACCATTTCGCACCAGTTTTCTCATAAATGATGACATAATTGAATGTGTGCGGCTTGCGAACCCATTTCTACATTACTGACGTAGTGCAAGTTGAAGTTTTTAAGTGACAAAACTGTAGTGGTGAGCGCCAGGAGAAGAAAAATGTCACATTTTCATGGAGTCAGCATTGCCAAGCAGTTTCGGTCAAGCAGTCTCCTAAATGAATAGAGAATGAAAGGTACGGTGCATATGGCAACATGCACACAGTAGTAAGGCAGGGAGCGGGTCTAGGTTTGAACCGCTAAAACGCCACTGATAAGAGCAAAGGAGGATAAATGTCCGAGATTCGTAGGGGGTGGTGGGCAAAAGAAGTAACAGCCGGCTTTCGGTAATTATATTAATGACTGACACTTTTCAGTTAATTTGAATAGCACAGACAAGATTGAAAATGTAGTTATTTTATTTGTATTCCCTACCATGTATTTTGTTACCATGGATCCAGAGTCAATAAAGTGAACACAAGATTTCCAACATTAATCAAAAGAGGTTTTCTTGAACATTTTCAGTGGTAAGATTAATGAGTCATTAAACAAAACAAAATAGTGCCACATATATGATAGACATGTGAATGTGTATGTATCCGAAAATAACTGTGATAGCACAAAATGGCTCAAAATAGTAATATAAAGTGTTTTGTTTATGTTATATTTAATTTTCACATATTTGACAGCAAAGATGTTCTTAAATCATGCATATTTGAATATAATTTTTAATTTAATTTTTTGTACTTACGGTTACAGTGTAATATACACAATGTTATTTGGATATTTTAGAATAAACTTATTTTATGTACATTCTAGTTGGGTTTCATTGGTTGCGCAGTCTTGTAACAATATCATAATTCAATAGATGATAACTTAAAGCATACTGTAAAACTAGAAATGTTTTCAGTGGTAAGATTAATGAGTCATTAAACAAAACAAAATAGTACCACATATGATAGACATGTGAATGTGTATGTATACGAAAATAACTGTGATAACACAAAATGGCTCAAAATAGTAATATTAAGTGCTTTGTTTATGTTATATTTAATTTTCACATATTTGACAGCAAAGATGTTCTTAAATCATGCATATTTGAATATATTTTTCAATTTATTATTTTGTACAATATTACACAATATTATTTGGATATTTTAGAATAAACTTTTATTTTATGTACATTCTAGTTGGGTTTCATTGGTTGCGCAGTCTTGTAACAATATCATAATTCAATAGATGATAACTTAAAGCATACTGTAAAACTAGAAATGTTTGCGCACTATCTAATTTGCGAATTTTGTGGGTAGGTGCAAAAACGTAAACTTAAATAGTCAGCAAACATTAATAGCCTATGTAAAGTAGGTCCAGGATGCCCCCCCCCCACCCCAGGATGGACCAAAATCGCAAAATTAAATAGTCACAAAATAATTTATAGATGAAAATCGCAAAATTTAATAGCCATGAAATATTCTAGTTTTACAGTTACTATTAGCGATACGCCACACTAGACCTTCCACAGCATCACATAAAGTTTTAATGGAGGGTCCCTTTTACACCATAATAATTTGTAAGTTAAGTCACTTGATCCTAGACATCATTCACATACAATCAGTCGCATATATAGATGTTTTTTTGTTAGATAAAAATAACCATGAATTAGTATTATGCCCGAAAATAAAATCACACTCAATTTTATTTTGTCGATATTTTCAAACCAGTATCACTTATAAGTAATCACTATGATGATAAAAAAAAATTTGATTACATAGCATTTTATAGCCTGTGCAGTAAGATAATAGTGCTCTATTTTTACGATAATAATATGAAATAAAATACAAATTAATGAATTCTGTAGACAAACACGTAAGCACAATGGACACGGGGAAAAATGCAGTGAAAACACCTAAAGCATCCCGGCTGAATACTCGTAGTTATTAACATGTTTTGATTATTGAGATCATGGTCATTCTTAGTGTGGAACATGTAAAGGCGGTTGGTGCGAACCATTTGTTTTTCCATAAAAAAGCTTTTCAGAAATCAAATTTATCAGCTTAATACTGCATCTAAATATGTTTTCAAATGTCATTTGAAGCTTAGTGTTCCTCTATCTTGTGATCTCATGATAGTATGGCCTAATCCTGGTCAGGAAAATTATCGTCAAATGGGACTGACCTAGGCATATGTCCATACGGGCTTGTCTGATTGGAAACAATATGGCTGCTAACCTTATGGTGCCATGCATTGTTGACCATTTAGCACCAGTTTTTTCTCATAAATGATGACATAATTGAATATTGACCGACTGCGAACCATTTCTACATTACTGACGTAGTGCAGTTGAAGTTTTTAAGTGACAAAACTGTGATGGTGGCGCCAGGAGAAGAAAAATGTCACATTTTCATGAAATCAACATTGCCAAGTAGTTCGGTCAAGCAGTCTCCTAAATGAATAGAGAATGAAAGGTCACCCGTGCATATGTATGCACACAGTAGTAAGGCAGGGAGCGAGGTCTAGGTTTGAACCGGCTAAGCATGATAAGAGCAAGGAGGATAAATGTCGAGATTCGTAGGGGTGGTGGGCAAAAAAAAAGAAGTAACAGCCGACTTTAGGTAATTATATTAATGACTGACACTTTTCAGTTAATTTGAATAGCACAGACAAGATTGAAAATGTAGTTATTTTATTTTGTATTCCTACCATGTATTTTGTTACCATGGATCCAGAGTCAGTAAAGTGAACACAAGATTTCAACGTTAATCAAAGAGGTTTTGAACATTTTCAGTGGTAAGATTAATGAGTCATTAAACAAAAAAAACAGTACCACATATAGACATGTGAATGAGTATATATACGAAAAATAGACATGTGAATGTGTATGTATACGAAAATAACTGTGATAGCACAAAATGGCTCAAAATAGTAATATAAAGTGCTTTGTTTATGTTATATTTAATTTTCACATATTGGACAGCAAAGATGTTCTTAAATCATGCATATTTGAATATATTTTTTTAATTTATTATTTTTTACTTACGGTTCTGATTGTAATATACACAATGTTATTTGGATATTTTAGAATAAACTTTATTTTATGTACATTCTAGTTGGGTTTCATTGGTTGCGCAGTCTTGTAACAATATCATAATTCAATAGATGATAACTTAAAGCATACTGTAAAACTAAAATGTTTTCAATGGTAAGATTAATGAGTCATTAAACAAAACAAATAATTTACCCACATATATGATAGACATGTGAATGGGTATGTATCACGAAAATAACTGATAACACAAAATGGCTCAAAATAGTAATATTAAGTGCTTTGTTTATGTTATATTTAATTTTCACATATTTGACAGCAAAGATGTTCTTAAATCATGCATATTTGAATATATTTTTCAATTTATTATTTTTTACAATATTACACAATGTTATTAGGATATTTTAAAAACTTTTATTTTATGTACATTCTAGTTGGGTTTCATTGGTTGCGCCGCCTTGTAACAATATCATAATTCAATAGATGATAACTTAAACCATACTGTATAACTAGAAATGTTTGCGCAGGATCTATTTTAAATTTATTGGGTAGGTGCAAAAACATAAACTTAAATAGTCAGCAAACATTAATAGCCTATGTAAAGTAGGTCTAGGATGCCCCCCCCCCACAAATGGACCAAAATCGCAAAATTAAATAGTCACAAAATAATCTATAGATGAAAATCGCAAATTTAAAGCAGATGAAGGTGGGACATTGTTAGGCACTATCTCTGCCATGTTTTTCAGAAGTATACCAAAATATACCTTGCGGATATTTTTAAAACTCAAATTTATATGATTTTGCAAGGTCTCAAAATTACAAGAGTCCAGATTCTCTTAATTGACAGCTAGAACTCATATTTTACAATCAAAAAGAACACCAAACTCATATGTATTATTCCAAACAGTATGTGCAATATATTTATCATGCAAAATATTGACTTAACACGAGAGATGGCGTGTATTCAATGAATCATTGGCCATTTTACGTAAAAATGAGCTGAGACTTCACTCAAAATTTGAATTTCGATAACAATTTTAGTGCTTTATCATTGAGAAAAGGCATTTAATATGTACTTAAAAAACTTCCATGGGTTGTTACCTTTCATATGAAATACAATAGGATATATTAGAGTGACATATGTAGCAACAGTAGGTGTTTAAGTTTGCCCCACCCCTAAAATTGGAAAAAACGAAAAAATCCTCAAATCGGGTATATATGCCTTACTAACAGCTATCGAAGTAATTATATCAAATAAAATGTTTTTTGTATGGATAACATTACATTTCCAGAGAATGTTTACCATTAATATATATCATTTGTTGATCTAATGAGTAGAAAATACCATATTACGAAAAATTGTGCTGGGACTTCACTCAAAATTTGAATGTTGTTAACAATTTTAGTGCTTTATTATTGAGAAAAAACATTTAATATGTATTAGAAAAACTTCCACGGGTTGTTACCTTTCATAGGAAATACAATAGAATATATTAGAGTGAACAATGTAGCAACAGTAGATGTTTAAATTTCCCCCACCCCCAAATTTGACAAAAACGGCAAAATCAGCAAATTGAGTATATATGCCTTACTAATGCCTATCGAAGTAATTATACCATATACAATGTGTTTTTTTTTCTATGGATTACATTACATTTCCAGAGAATGCTTATTGTTAACATATATTATTTGTTGATCTAATGAGTAGAAAATACCATATTATGTAAAATTGTGCTGAGACTTCAGTCAAAATTCAAACATTGTTGAAAATGTTATCGGTTGAACATTTAGAAAATACGTTATCATGTGTGGCATTGGGTGGCAGGAATAGCATGATGAACTTCAAATGTTGGTCTATATGTTGTCAGTTTTCAGGTTCATCAATGGATAAATCTACATCTTCAGAATTCGTGCAACTCACACCTTTACACTCACCACATGCAAGATTGCACTCAAGTCCGTTTCGTCTGCATGAGCATCTACCCCCACATCCAGTTTTGCAATTGTTCTTTAGGAGCGGGGGCCAAGTCCATCATGACTGGTAGCATTTTACCACTTTTCATACACCAGCCCCAATCTAGTGGACTCATGTCGATATCCTGCTGCTTCAAGTGGCATATTTGATAATATACACGTAAGCTGTGATACTTTGCAGCATTAGAGGTAAGGGGAAGGGATTTTGCTTCGACATGGGAGGAACTTGTTGCAACTTTTTCACATAAACGTGTATAGTGAAGTGCTTTTTTTGCTGTTGAATAATTCTAGAAGAATATTTTCTCCAGCATGAATGATTTCCTCTTTTGATACAAGATTTACTGGGAGGTCAAAAATCTGTGCATTAACAATGAAGCTTTCACTTGACAAAATCTGTGTTAATAAAGTTCCTTTACAAATGGCGAAAAGTCTTGAAGTGGTGTCACACCCTCCCATGGCATGAACAAATAAAATATTCATGCAAACAGAAATACCTAGTTGCAGTTTTCAAACTCTTTGGTTTTGGCAAAAAATAAATTCTGTGTACATCAACATCTGCATGGTACAGCAGAAGGATCAGCAGATCTGTATCTTCGCCTACAACAGCAGTTGTGAAAGAATCTGCAGAGTTGGTAGCTGTCTGGACAATTGTAAGATCAGCATCACCTTTGGCATAGATTACATTGAATCTAGCTGCTGTCAAGTGATCCCCGAGTTTGAAAATGAAATTCTGCTTGTTCAAAACATTAGAAAGATATTCGTCTTTCTTAACAGGAAGTGGCATGTCAACAGTGAATTTTATGTGGGGACAAACAAGTTTAGAACTACGTCTAAGATGTGTGGCATCTTTGATGGAAGGCCCATCAAGATATCAAAATTAAAAAAGTTTTCTGTTCTATAAGGATAGCCAAATGGAATGCACATGCTTTAACTTAAGAGCTTAGTGATAGTGGTAGTGTTCCACAGTTCGAGTCTCAACTGTGGATAGACTTGAGAAAGAATCCTCTAACATAAAAAATTCCTGGTGCCGTAACACCAAAGCCGTTGTGCAGCCCTATATTAGGTTTTTTTTCTTGTTTTTTTGTTTTTTGTGAAGTGACTATTTAGTTTTTTATGTAAATGGCAGTAGGTCACATTTTATCTTGAATTGTCTTTTTTGCCCTAATCTCTAAATGTAGGGCTTCACAACACTGTCAGGGTACATCTGTTTACTGGAGCCTGGCTGGGATGGGTCCTACATAAGTATCCAAACTGTTTGATGATGCTTTTCATTCAAATTTCTGAAGTTCCACTGTTCCAAATTCCAATACCACCTTTGTGTAACAAACAGACCTTATTATTGATGTAATCTATGCTATAATCAACCACAAGTCAGCAGATGTTTCCAAGCATAGTCTTCCAAGGCAAGCCCATGTGTGCCCTTCCATACAAATTCCTGTACAATACTTTAATAATATATTCGTATATCAAACTACTGGTATAACAAAATTTACTGATCAGACACTTGGTTCATGTATGTAACTCAAGTATGTGATAAGTGATAAGCCACAGCATTTGAGTACACTGGACCCTCCAACCTAAGTGCCTGGTCACGTCCTTTCAAACTGAACTCCAGCATGAGGCTCACCTCAAGCCGCACTTGAATATATTGTACAATGCGAACTGACTAAAATTGAACTTGTGATATGATCACAAAAGGACTCTAGAGTATAGTTGCAATACAAGTCTACCAACATTCATAATGTTTGGATAATTTGGGCTGTAGTTCCTACTTAACATATTGTTTTTAGTCATCTTGAACCGTACTTGGTTATTGGCACGGTGCAACATTGAGATACCCACATTGATGAACCAATGCGAAGGTGATGACTAATTGCCTGGCTCTATATGGCAGCCGAGCAAGCAGACCAGCTCCTGAACACAAACACTTTGTTTTCGGGACCAAACCCTCTGCCTAGCTGAACTATCTAGGAACCTGTCATCTCATAAGAGATCTACCTATATTATGATTCTTAAACCTAGTGGTAGCTGGTTTGGGATATGTCTGTGGATAGGACATCTTGTCTATGGTATTCATCTTTGCACTTTGAATATGATTTTAAGCAACAGGGGAATTTTAACTATCTAGCAATCATTTAGATGCAAAGATAATGTAAAGCTTGACTATACCTCTAATACATCAGATGATCTTCAAAAAGTAACCCAGCTTAGTGGCATAAATATAGATGGGAAAAGTGTATAGATGTCTGAATCATATAACATTAAAATGAGGACAGAAATTGACAATCCAACCTAAAACCAAAGCAATGTAGTTTAACGCTTTGACCACCCCATTACTACTTAATGGGATTGGTTTCTCTCTCGGTTTCTCTCTGACTGGGAGAACATAGTTATGTCTAAGAACAAGATTATCAATAAGAGAGCATCAAGCTTTGAAAATGTATTATTCATATAGTGGAACTTTGAATTATGATCACTGCTATAACAAGACCATTCCTCATGATCCCATAAAGAGATCATCCAAAACCTCCATACCTCACTGAGACCACTTTCTATTAACAAAAACATCTCAGTGGTCAATATTGGTCAATAATGGAATCAAATAGTTAATAACAGAAGGGGTCTATTCATATATTTTTATTTTCTATAAGTAATGTTTCATTTATTTCTTTTGATGAGCTCTACAGGCTAATTGATTTTATTTGGAAAAGCTTAACCCTACATGTTTCCTGAATAACTGTCCTGTTGAACACGGGACCATTGTGTATAATTTCTAATATATATATTTTACTCAAGGAATCTTACATTGCACATTATAACTACATATGGTTGTAGGTCAGTTAATATGCTTGAGTACCATAACCATCCTAATGTATCCAATCTAAGAAGAAAGCAGTTTTCTTGATAAATTCTATCAAAATACACTTTTCAAATCACAATGTCCTGATGTTTTTAGTTTCGCATTTTTTTCCAAAATTAAATTGGTTATTGTTAATTATCCGCAAGGTATACTTTGGTATACTTCAGGATTTGTGTTTTCTAGATTTTTATCTATCCCACCCACTTTTTACCTGCTTTAAAGCAATTAGTTCTACCATTTTTGCTAAAATGATTCGCCTATAACCATGAATGAACGTTATTGCGATAATGTGGTTTGAAACATTTTACATTGTTACACTGAAGATATATTGAACATCTACATTGATGTTGGTGTCAAATACATTACATTATGTAAAAATTTCGATGCTGTCTGAATGATAAGTCTTCAAAATCACATTATCAGATGAACGTTCATTCACAGATTTCCGTTCGGCTGTCTAGCTGTATCTAATATTAGAAAATCCATCAATGATTATCCTTTATAAAACAATGTTTATATAATCATTTTCAAATATACTACTAATTTAAAAAATAAATATTATAAACATCTTGCAAAAGACAAACAAATTAACAAATGAATTAAATGCACCAAAATGAATTTATGGCCTTGGTAGATATTTCCATCAGCCCAAACAGTGCAAAACATCCCACAACAAACACCTGCCAAATAATCCATTCTGACAGATACGTTTTAATGAATGGTCCCATGTTTTCACGTCCCCGCTTCACAACGACGTTTTTTCGTTCTGCCACCAGGGCGGCACTGCAGTCGTCAGGGGTAAAGATCACTGGTAAAAGTCACGAACAAGGACTGGTGATTAGTTTTAAATAATGTTTCTGGCCCTCACAGTAAATATATAGTTTACTGATCCTGACTCCCTGAAGGCCAGAAACATTATTTAAAAACTAATTATTTTCCTTGTTCATGGTAATAGTGGTAAAGATTCAAAATGGCGCCTCAATACTGTGTATATTGGTCATTTTGAAGATGGTGAATGAACGTCTATGTTCATAATTATGTTTTGACACACACAGAAATTTCTTACACTCTAGTTTTCATATATGATACTCTACATTTTATTTGAATTGTATTTAATGAGCTTTGTCCAGATTTCCAAGTTGTCTTTTGCCTCAAGCTCAAAAGCCAGAGCCGATTTTGACAGTCAGTGTGTTTGAACGATTATCAATAATTCAATTCAATTCGTTTATTTCAGACACAACATGCATTATGATACAGTCCATAGCTAACTAGAATAATTAATAACAATGAAATATAAAATAGCAAACAATGTTGAATAGTTATGAACTACTAATTTAACAAAATAAACACATTATGGCATCTTCAAAATTAAGATATAACAGATTCATCAATGTAATCTAATTCTAACTGCCATCTAAATCGGATGATAGCACCTTGTGGATTACATTTTCAGATCCATCAACTCTGTTCATAATTTAAAAAACTAAATTTCTAATGATAGCTTGACAACCTGACATTATTTAAGCCAACATACCACTAGCACTACATCTTTTAGGAAGGTTCATAAACATTCTAAATGCAATTATAAACTCATATAATTTCTTAATTGTACATTTTATAGCACCACCATAATTGCGGCACTGCGTACAGTCAGGGGTAAATATGTGCACTGGTAAAGTTTTAACAGTATCAGAACACATAAAAAAATTCTTGCTAATGTATTGCCTTGGCATACAACTGTCTACACTGTCTAAGTATATCTTGGTCATCTGATACCATCACTCAGTAATGATATGTCCTAGATATTTAACCTTTATTCACAATATTGATACTTTCTCCTTTTATACTAAAAAGGGAACGGCGCCTCAATTTTTTTGTGTATAAACTTCTACATATCAAAATAGCACTTTTCTTTGGATTGTATTTAATGTCCTGTTCAATTATATTTGTTCACATATGTTGCAGAAATGTTCATGCCTTTAGCAGAAGGGGCTACAAGCACAAGGTCATCAGCATACATCAAATGATTTACATTTGGAAGCTAGTAATTAATGATATCTTGTCCAGATTTAATTTGTCACTTGACCATCCATATAGACATTGAATAAATAAGGTGAAAGTATTCCTCCTTTTGTACACCATTTGTGTGTTAAATGGTTCAGACCAAAATAAAATAAATGTTGCTTGTCCTTTCTAACTGTATACGATGCGTACGTTATCCTTGATAATATACATGTCATACATGTCATATATACACGTATATATTCCATTGATAAAAGTCCATATTTTTGCTACAATTTTCAATGTATAAACACTCCATTCAACATTATATGTACAAGTCTAAGTACTCTATTTTTCAAACGTCGAACGTAATAATAATGCGTCGGTGTTATAAATCTAGCGCAAAGCCGCACTGGCAAGTCAGAAAAGTATGTATTTAAACTATATTTATTATAATCATGACGCGTATTTGAGAAACAATGCTCAGATGCATAGATACTTAAAGGGCTTTGTTATTGATACACGACGGTTTGGAATAACATGGATGAGTATTTCTTACAGAAAATACACCTCAAAAAGTCGGACTTTCCCGTACAATTATAAGGCGAATTGCGCAACGTTGCCCCTGACGATTGCAGCGCCGCCCTGGTGGCAGAGGCGGAACTACGGTTTCACGGGTTTTCCATTATAGTTACACCGGGCATAGGGTTTATCCTGATCTTTTAAAGGG
>CM032665.1:2438394-2472523 GCA_019095985.1 Streblospio benedicti | reverse complement strand
TTAAAATTTTTAATTTTTTTAAAAAAATTTTTTTGGGGAAAAAAAAAAAAAAATTTTTTTCGGGGGTTTTTAAAAACCCCCTCCTTTTTTTCCCAAAAAAAAACCCTTTTTTTTAAAAAAAAAATTTTTTTTAAAAAAAGGTTAACCCCATTTTTTTCCCCCCTTTTTTTTTCCCCCGGCCGGGGGGGAAATTTAAAAAAAAAAAAAATTTTTTTAAAAAAAACCCTTTTTTTTTTTTAGTTTTTTTTAAAATTTTAAAAAAAAAAAAAAAAACCCCTTTAAAAAATTTTTTTTTTTTTTTTTTTTTAAAAAAACCCGGGCCCCACGGGTTGAAAAAAAAAAAAAAAAAATTTTTTGGGTTTTTTGGGATTCCAAATTGCGGGGGTTTTGGGCCCCCCTTTTTTAAAATTCCCCCCGGGGGGGCCCAAAAAAAATTTTTTTGTTTTTTTTGGATTAATTTTTCCCAAAAAAAATTTTTGGGAAAAAAACCCTTTAAAAAAAAAAATTTTTTCCCCCGGGTTTTTTTTCCCCCTTTTTTTTTTTCCCCCCCGGGGGGGGGAAAAATTTGACGTCACGGTGATTATTAACAGTAAATTTAAACGATCATAAATTACCCACAAATCCATTCGGCAGAAAAACAACAATGGCTAAAGTTTTGTCGGTATTTGTGCAAATAAATTCACTATATTTTGGTATACACTTATTTGATTATATGTTTTATATGTGATAAAGGAAGTGCATCTCATTATGAAAGAGGCACATACTAACTGCAAGTTTGGTTCATAAAGAGAACTATGAGAAGACCGGGAAATTCCTTTTAGATAGGATTTGAGGTAGATAAAGCTCCTTTATAACTTTGTTTATTATGTAAAGAGCAATAAAAAATTGGAGGATGATAATTATCAAACCCAAACAGATCATCAGACAAACCAATACATGTATGTGATTCTGTGAAATGTTGGTAGCCTCCCATGAGACTTTATTATGCCTCACTGCACTCTTGGAATACAGTCATTCCCCTATTGAAAGATGTTTAGTGTTACTTTCTACATTACATTTTGTAGAAATTGCAGGTTTCCTTTTTATTTTATAAGAGTAGTGTCAATTATAATCTTTGTCTCTTATATATCTAGATTTTGGTGGAAGTACACCTTTTCAGTAAATTTCCTATGATTGTGGTTTTTCTGTATTATTCAAGTGAAATAGTCATGGGGGATTATTAAAACCATTAAGTAGTACAAGGAAATACTGTAGAACCTATCCCTTTGTGGAGAACTTTATCAAAAAATGAAAATTGTCCATGTAAGGCTGATGTCCTGAACAGGGAGGTTCTCAATGTGACATTGAAGTAATCGGAGAAGAGAAATGTGTCCACACATTATACGGGTCTCCTAAATATAGAGGTGCCTACATAGACAGGTTTCACTGTACATAGAACATCATTTCACCAAGTATTACTGGTATTAATTTCATGATATCTGAAGATTTCAAGAAATTGCATAAACAGTTTTCTGTCAAAAGAAATGGTAGATTCAGTTATAATCCAATCAATGGAATAAGCATCTATGTTGAGTCAACACTTTAGAAATGGATTGACATTGGATTATGGCATAAACTTGGTAAAATCTTGTACCTATTGTAATATTGTTCATGACAGAAGAAAACACAATCTCAAATATGGATGTGAGAAAATTTTCATCAATTGCTTGAATACAAGGCCATAAAATGAAAAAAGAAGGCTGGGGCGACGTTGATAAATAATCTAAGATAGGACCACAGGATTTACAGAAGTGACATGTGGCTGACTGTTTTTATTTATGTACCTAAAGATATGCCTATATTTCTAAACATTTTGTGTTTAAAATAAATATTAAAAAAATTTTTTTTGAAAAAAAATGTTTATGTGGTGGGGCTATTTTTTGTAAATGAATGAATTAAAAATCATAATTATGAGAATATTTTCCCTAATAATAAATTGATGAAAATGTATTACGCTTCCCTCTTAACAGAACTCGAAAAGCAGGATGTATGTTCTGCTTGTTAAAAAATTCTCGTATCTTTTCAAGCTTTACACACGATTATATCGTATGAATGTCATTAGCTCATAAACTATGGTTAGAATGTGTGATAAATGTATCTACTATAGGTTTCAAACTTTCAACATGACATATTTTATACATTTGAGTTTATAATAGGCCAAAGTAGGGGGGATCGTATGAGGATTACATGGTTTGAGATAATGAACGCCTCTCTTGTAGAAGTCCATTCCTCATTCCAGCACACTTTCAAGTCATGTTTGAAAAATAAAATAAAATAAAAAGATCGCTACCGGACGCTCATTTTGTTTAGAATTTTTTTATGATATGTAATATTTATTTCATTTTTTCTTAAATAGGTGGTTCTTTTGTAGGTTTCTTTAAAAAGTGTTTTTTCTGTACTTGTATTCTATGCTCCCTCGTCAGATTGAAAGGTCAACATTCATAAAAAAGACAAAAGACAAACATCAAATTTCATTATATTACATGTATAACATTTTTATATCACATCCATCAAAATAGATTATAAAATGCAATCATACAAAATATTATTCACACAAATGACATTTCAAAAGAATGTAGACCTCGTAGATAGTGGCCTACGCCCTATAACATGGAAAAAACGGATGGAATGGGATGTTCCTCCATGAGCTCTCAAATTGTAAACTTCAAGCTAGCAAGTCAATAACAATTCAGTAATAAGACATTGAGAGATAATTTACATGATGTCCACATGTGATCATGTTATCTCATTAATAAGAAGACTGTTAGACAACATACCCCCAAACTGAATCTGGCACTCACTTCACTAGTTTTTTGTTGTGTCAGATAAAAATTTTCAAATGGCCTTACCAATCTCGTTTGCTTCCTTAACGGGCTTGCCATATGATAGTCCGCGGGCTCCTTATGGAAACACTCCCCCCCCCCCCCCTGAAGGAGTGTTCGCAAACATATTTTTATTGTACCTTAGATACTACTCTTAAGGAAAAATGATGTTTGCCCAAAATATTTGATGGCGAAATATATTTTTCAGGGTCAAACGGGTCATCGGGTCAAAATTTCATAAAATTTCATTTATCTCGATTAATAACAAATTTAGAGTAAAAACTTGTATTGACCTTAGATAGAAACATGTGTATGTGGAATCCAAATAAAAATCAGATTTGACCTTCGACCTCTCCTTCAAGGTCAAACAGGGGTCATTGTGGTCTAAATTTCATAAAATTGAATTTATCTCGATTAATAACAAATTTAGAGTAACAACTTGTATTGACCTTAGGTAGGAACATGTGTATGTGGAATCCAAATTAAACATCACATTTGACCTTTGACCTCTCCATCAAGGTTACTCTAGTAGGTCAATTTCAGGAATTTTGTTCATTTTTGCGTTTACGAAAGAAATGAGCAGCTTTGAATATTTTATTTGTTAATAATCCATGATAAATTAGTTTTATTGATATAAGCATTTGTATTCTAGATTGGAATTACATTATGTTTTATTTTAATCAATATTTTACTAAATAGTTTAATATATCAATGGGTTTCAGTTTTAATGGTAGAATTTGAGGCAGCATCAGTATCATTGATATCTTCATAAAGTGCATTTTCTCAAATTTTGTTATGTTTTAGTTTATTTGATTGGACATTGGATTAAAAAATGTGTAACTTACAAAAAGTGCACCAAATGTAATACATCTTCATAATACAATGGTCATTTCTAAATCATGGAAAATTCAGTGAAAATGAAATCTAAGAAGCAATTCAAAACAAGGAAAAAGGGCAATATAAAATCATGCATCATACGTTTTAGAAGTATGCAATCTTTCAAAATAGATGATTTATCAGATTCAAGTTGGGGAAAATTAAGAAACAATTGAAGAGAGGCAAAGTTTAAAGCATCTAAAACAACATTATGATGAAATTTGCAAAAGTGTACCGACTGAATATGGTAGTAAATGCTGTGGTTATCACAAAGAATGCTACAGCAAATTCACAAATCTCAAATATTTAAAAGCAATAAAATGAAAATCAGATCAAGATCCAGAGGTTGAACTATCAATAAAGAAAAAAAAATCAAATTTATCAATCACATTCACTTGTGATTTCTGTTTATTTGTGAAAATACTCCAGAATTAATTCTTCCTGGCAATTTTATTTTTAGTGAAAGTTGGACATGTAAAACAGAAACTGCAGGGAAGACCTTGAAGAGGGTTCAGAGAGACAAGTTATGAAAGGATGCTGTGTAAAGTGATAGATGTAGATTTGAAGGCAAGAGAAGCTGTATACCATGATGAATGTAGAAGCGCACATAAATATTCAGCAACAAGTATGCAAGAAGCTTTAAGGCAAAAGAAGATAGAAGAAGCTCATAGTAAATGTTATGAAGTCATAGCTGAATATATTGCAAGAAACATAATCATTGAAGCAAAGGTAGAATGTATGATTATTCTTTGTGAAAAGTATTTGGCATATATGCAGGAAAAAAATCCATCTGTGTATGTGTATAGTGGTAACAAGACAGATAAGCTTAAGAAAAAGATGATAAACCATTTCTGACCAAAGTTAAAGTTCTGGCTACCAGATCATAGAAGTGAGCTGGTCAACTCCGATCATATTAAAAAAAAAGAAGCCATTTAAACTGCCTTTGAATATGCTTCATTAGATTACAGAAAACTTGAGGATGTTGGATCTTCATTGAATTGTACCGCGAATAGAGAAAATGCACGTTCTGTTTGATACTAGAAATGTTTATTAAATGAGTTTGACAGCCGTATCACCTGAGTGCACACTACCACTGTACTGAGGCTCCAATTCACCAACCACTTGAGACAGGTATAACTGCCGCAGTGTACCACTCGGACATCCTGACCGACTCGGGTGGTCTGCCTTAAGTGCTTTGTGAATAGGTGCCACAGTGGTAATGGTCGAGGGTTTAAGTCCTGGTAGAGGCTATGTGATATAGTCCTGTAAACTTGGAGAAATAATCCTCTGATGTCAATACTTACATTTAGCCAATTAATGTCAATATATGCATGTACATATTCTATTCTAGTTGCCAGTCATAGAAAAAATATGTTCAAGGCAAAACAGAAATGTCCATTCACTATTACTCAAGTGATCTTTTTACGAATGATCAACGTTGTTCAGCTCTTAGTTTCTCTCTACATTAACATAATTAATGTAAGTGATTTACTAACTTCATAAATGATATAAAAATCCTTTTGCAGATATTTAACAATTAAGTACTTGTACAGGACAAGTACACAGGCAGTGCAGGAACCTTAGTAGGTCAAGATTAATCTGTTCACAAGAAATACATCTTCAAGTTTTCTGCAATCTGATGAAACATATTCAAAGGCAGTTTCATTGGGTTCTCTTCATGAATATGATCAAAGTGGACAAGCTAACTCCTATGATTGGGTGTCTAATAAATTAACTTTGGTCCAAAATTGTTTATCATCATTTTCTTAGTTCAACCTCTGGATCTTAATGTGATTTCCTTTTAGTTGCTTTAAAATATTTGAGATTTGAGAATTTGCTGTACCATAATCTGAGATAACCATTGCAGTTACCATCATATTGATTCAGTCCGTATATTTTTGCATAATTAGTTAATAAAGTATTAATCAAAATAAAACATAGAAGTAATCCCAATCTAGAATACAAATGCTTATATCAATAAAATTAATTTATCATGGATTATTAACAAATAAAATCTTTAAAGCTGCTCATTTCTTTCGTACACTCAAAAATGAACAAAATTCCTGAAATTGACCTACTAATGTAGCCTTGAAGGAGAGGTCAAAGGTCAAATGTGATGTTTAATTTCGATTCCACATACACATGTTCCTATCTAAAGTCAATATAATTAGTTGTTACTCTAAAATTGTTACCAATCGAGATAAATGCAATTTTATGAAATTTTGACCACCAAGTCTCCCTGCCCCACTGCCATAAGCTTTACCCCACCCTCTCAAGCCAAGCCCCCTCCCATTCAGCCACATACTCACAAGCCCCCCCCCTAATTCTCTCAAGCTATCACCTTGTCTCAAGCCCCACCCCCACCACCCATACTCTCACAAGCCGCCACCATCTCTCAAGCCCACTATCTGCCATATACCGGTACCCACAAGCCCCCCCCCATTCTCTCAAGCCCTCACTTTCTCTCAAGTTACCTCTTCCCCCTGAAGCGTATACTCACAAGGCCCCCCACCATATTCTCTCAAGCCAAGCCCCCCAGCTATATACTAAAAAAAAACCCAGCCCCCCCCCCCTTTGTCTGGCATTCTCTCAAGCCAAGCTCCACCCCCTCCTCCCCATACTCTCACAAGCCACCACTATCTCTCAAACCCACTCCCCGCCATATACTCACAAGCCCCTCATTCTCTCAAGCTCTCGCATTCTCTCAAGCCAAGCGGCCCCTTCCCCCTCAGCCATATACTCAGAAGCCCCCGCTTTCTCTCAAACCCCAGCTTTCTCTCAAGATACATTTTTACCCTCAGGTGTATATGCTCACAAGCCCCCATTCTCTCAAGCCAAGCCCCCCCCCCCGCACACACAGCCGTATACTCACAAGCCCCCCTAGCCTGCCCCCACTAATTCTCTCAAGCTGCCCCCCCCATACTCTAACAAGCAGCCGCCATCTCTCAAGCTTACTCCCCGACATGTACTCTCAAGCCCCACCCGCATTATCTCTCTGGTGAAAATATATTGTTTAATTTCTATCTTAAAATTGTTGTTCCTATGTTGTTATCTTTATATAACTACCCCTTCGAGTCATCAAAATCTCCCTCCGCGGGTGCCTGCCCCGCGAAACAAAATTTTCAACCACCGCCCCCCTTCGAATCTTGGATCCATCTCTGAATTATCCATAACTATTGTAACCTATTGCGTGTAAGATCATGGAGCCTCGATGCAAACAATTATTATGGGTACATGACGCTCCACGGAGAGTGGTCTGCCAACTTATTTAATAAACATTTTCCACAAGTCAAAATGACAAAGTTATACACTTTTTCTGCGTATCAATAGATATGAGGTCAAACCCATGCTGAGCCAGTCAACGCTCCTTATTTGTATCAAGGCAACAAACTACTGAATAATCGTGATTTGTCACTTTTGATTTTGACCAATCAAAGAACACAAATTGTAACAATCACTAATCATTCATAATTAGTATTCTCTCACTGATTACTAAAATAACACTTTTTTGGCTGTGACCAATCAACAAACATGAAATGTCCTAAGCATGAATTATTCACAAGTAGCATTTTCCATATCATGTTAAAGGAAAAAAGGAATGACATATCAGTATTGTTTCTTTACTCCCTTTCTATTGCCAAGAAGTCTAAGAGGTCGTGTGAATCAGTGTGCGTCCAATGCGGCGAAGTTACGTTTTTTGACCCATTACCCCGGAGACAGCAGTGGAAGTTTGATTTGTTATATTATCATGGTTGCAATATAAATATATAAATGAATGTCAAAAATTTATTTCAATCTTTATACAAAAATAGTGAACTATATCAAGCTTTATAGTAAACACACCATTCACATTTACAATAAACTCCTTCAATACCACAACGTTCTGATTATACAATTAATAATTGTGCATTCACATTCATTGATTGTTCTCGTAATAATGTTCGACTGGCAGATCCAACTTTTCAGTACAGGGGGCGCAACCAATGATTTACTTGAGAGCTGTGCATGCAAATGTGATGCCAAAACCCTGTCCAGTGTCTCATTTGCCGGTAAAAAATAGCGGGGAGATGTGACAGTGCCCATGCTAATGGTTTCAATGATTATAAAATCTCCCATGGTATTCTATAAGAAAGCAAATGGCATATTACATCTTTTCAAATTATGAACAAACAGCGCAATATCCTGTTATGAACATCCACGTTACATCGCTTTGAAGGCAAATGTTACAATGGTAATATGATATAATCCTTATGCAGAGTCAGCACCATATGTATTTCGTACACACACTCCAGTTTTCATTTGCATTTTAAAAAATCAAAGGTGTTATCCACTAACAGAAACCCCCAGATTACTTTCGTACAGTCTAAACGAAGTAAAAATAAAAATGACACCAAGTCACCGATCGTCAATAGTCGGTTTACGGGAATCTCGTTCACACTGCCCATATGCATTGTTTCGATATCTTGTAAATGTAATTATTAGTCTGAAGTATACTAGGATGCAGATAATCAATTTTCGCTTAATTCACTAGGTCTGTTGCAGTCTGAAAAGTGTGAAATAAGTCAACACAAAAGTCAAAGACTACCCATCTCGGTTGTTTCCATACCCACTACCTTATTGTTACACACATCACGAGCTGGAGTTCTGTTACATACTTCATCATGCACAACGCACCATTGGGTGTCAAGAACGCATAGCAGGCAATGCTAGGGTCATACATTCTGATAATTGAAGTCGAATCGTCATCATGGTGTTGTAAACAGTGGTTATGGTCTGTTGCCGTATTGTTGTCACTTTACAGACGTAGTAATGTGTATTTCATATCTCCAACGGCACACTAAGTTTTGAGTTTTGGCGATGAGCATTCGTGACAGTCAGGCTGGGCATTACGCTATCATCACGAAGGCCAGCTTGAATACATGGCCGGTAATGTTCTATCGCTCACACCTGCTGGTTTTGAGTTGCTCTTAAGACCACTTGCACAACTTTCAGTCACTTTGCGGGGCAGCCAGTTTCAATTGGTCGGCTGACCTCAAGGGGCACGTCCATTGTCAGCTGACCCATAGAGACAGAGTCGTTGTCATCAGACCTCTTCAGTCAATGCCGTTGTCAGATGAACTATAGTGTCCGCTGACCTTCTTGGTTTTACGCTGTTGTCATAGAAGCGATTCTTCCATCTTGTGAGCGCCCTGAAAAAATAAATAACAAAACCAAACCTCAGTATCATCTGATAATATGGTCTATAAATTGTATCGAACACTTATAGAATAGAATAGGAAAACCTACAAATGAACATGTTTCTAAATTGTAGAGTTGCACGACGTTTGATGAAAATATACAGTATATGAATGTCGTGCGCCCCCCGCCCCCCCCCCACATGTACACACATACACACTAGCTACGCCCTATATACAACACTTCAAACTTTCAGGTTATTAAGACTGGATGAGGATGAGAATAACTCATTTTATCTTGTATTGTCCACTAAATGAACAGACATTTACATGTCAATAACAGGATTAATAATTAACTTCCACAGCTAGATGTCAAGAACGATTAAAATGTTGCTTTGTGCGTGGAGAAAATCACGTATAGGGCCGGTTGTGTTTTAGTAGGCTGAATTTTGTATAATTTCAGCTATCATGCTGTAATTCAACATCTTTTCTGGATTCAAGATGGATGCTGCCTGAGATTACGCCACACAACTCCAACAAGTTGAATATAGATCATCCTTCCCCTCCACCACCTCACCCACACTAAACCATGTCATCACCTCTCCATCCCCGTGTTCATCATCGTCGTCTTCTCCATCTCTCATGTCCACGCAGTGGTGCTGACACTGCGGCCCGTGGGGTAGATACTCCACCCCGACTACCGCCGACAGAACCTCCTCATCCTCTGCCGCAATTTCGAAATCGTCCTCATCGTCGTCATAATCGTCATCAGTCAGCTCTTCCAGGGCGCCATCTGATAAGTGCAATATAAAACTTCTAGTAATTGAATACGTGTATAGAGGACCACCCACGTCATGAGACAACTTTTCACGATACAAAACTTCCTCTACTGCCATGAAATTGTCGTTGTAATCATCATCCCTCACCCCATTCAGATACCCACCTGACAAAAATAGTTTGTTATGTCACAGTGGGGGATCAAAAAATTGGTGCAAGGGAGGAAGGACCCGTTTGTCGCGTTGCATCAAAATGTACGTGAACCATGTGTACCCCGAAACCCAACGTGTCCAGAACCTGGTCAAACTAATGAAACTTTAGCACTGTTTAGGCTAGATGTGAGTGCATTGTGAGTTACCTAGTTACCTATGAATCTCTACAAGCCAGATTTAATTTAACAAACATCTACTGTTACACTGTATGTTGAGCAAAAATAAAGCCATTAAACTAAAAAGCTTTCAATTTCACTCGAAATGCCTAGCGAAGAGATATCTTAATAGCCTTCCCGGATAGGCTACAGTTTTATTTAGGCACTTTAAACACTGTGAAATGTCAAAGCCTAGTACTGATATACCCCCGCACCTCGACTGCTATCTTCCCTACCCCGCGAGTATCGTGCACTACCTCTCCCTGTCCACCCCTCCTCACCTAGGCTGCTGTCGTCTGTCCCCTCCGAGCTGCCCTCGCCAGGGGAGTGCCTGCCGCTGTCGTCCCCGCCGCCGCCAGGCTCCTCCTCCAGCACCAGGGTGTGAGCGCACCTGAAAAACACGGTTCTAATGCTATGGTCACAGAGTCTCGATAGTTCACAGAACCAGCCCTAACATTGCAGTTGAGTTCACCATTTGCGGTTGCTGGTATTTTGTCAAATTGTCTCAGTCACATGTACACGTGTTGTTTGCTAGCAGAATGATACACTCTCTTGTGTTTGTAATCTACAATGGTGACGTGGTTGGGGTGTTAACCTTCGTGACTGTTAGACTAGGGACAGAGATAGTTTAATGCTCTTTGCTAGGCCTTAGATTGTTTCATATGTTGCATTATTTATGGCCATGCTATATGGCCATTCTATTGTATATGATTCCCCAGTTAGATTATCCTATGCTAGGATTGGGAAAACATTGCGAGGTTTACACATACATGCACATGTAGATATATTGCAATTGATGGGTTTGAGTGAACGTATATTGTATGCCCCCCCTCCCGGAAGTGCAGCAATTTGTATGTGGTATAGCTCTATTGACTAGTGCTGCATTGCTATTATATATAGGCTATAGAAGTATTTATTTTACAGATGTGGTTTTCAATGAATGTGACGATCTACACTGTCCAATACTGATGCACACTGGCCTAATCCTAGTATGCGAGCTGGTATATGTCACGTCATGGCATACAGGTTTCAGGGAAGTGTATAGACCTGATGAAAATCCAGTCACCAACTGTTTTTTCCCGAATCGTCAATTACCAATACGTGTCAATGTCTTTCACCAGGAATTGCAATAGAATATGTTGGATCACACGTCACACACAATACAGACAGTTCACCAATCACACTTAAGGTTTAGGGTAAATCACAAATCACATTTTGGTGTATGACCCCCTCAGGTTCCTTCCGGTCACCCGGGGAGGCTGGGCATGGGGGGTGTACTCAGTGTTGTCAGTTCACATCACATTAAACCATCAGTGCACATGAGGTTAGTAAATACACACGGCAGAATATTACCATGCATAGTCACGGTGATTAAAAAAAACAAAAAAAAAACACGCTCGCGTGCGTATTGTGTAGCCTACGCATATTCATGCCCCCCCCCCCACACACACGCACCCAGGATGATTTTAACATTCTACTATACTGTAGTTTCAAACGTATGGAGCATGGTATTGTCTCTTATGTATCTCGTAATCATGTAATTGATGACCCATCAAACATACTCAATTTAACCAGAAACCCAAAAATCTGTCAGAAAAAATACAATGAAGGTTAAGATGTATCCAGCGTGGTGCCGTCTCTAATGTATCTCATGCAGTCACATCACTCACATTAGTGTTGGTTTGTGGCAACAGAAGCAGCAGGAAATATCATTACCATAGCAAATTGGCCGCCGTGGCCAGTTGGACGTGCGCAGCTATCTTTTATATTTGTCCACGACTAATCTCCATATCGAGGGACATACCATGACAGCTGTTTTTTGGCATTGCAATGTGGAGAAAATGTCAGGCCATGCAGCGACTTGCTACATGGTGTAACAAAACCAACACCTTCATGTACGAGCTTTTGTGTTTGTTGCAGGATTATGATTCTATGTGAATGAGTAAATAAAGAAAAAAATTAAAAGTATGACCGAAAATAATATTTTACTTTATGAACCGTCCAACATCGATGTATAGTACCAAACATATAGCAGTTTTTGGAAAAGTTATAATCATCTTGTCACCCGAAGGTACAAAATTCTTGCTCATTATTGTAGTGTGTTTAACACACAGAAGCCAGTCTTCACATGGCTTATAATAGATCTAATTGGGATGTCCGAAAGACTGTCTCGTACCATTAGAGAGGAGATCTATTTACAGAGGATGGCTATGGTCTCTTTGCCAAGGTTACTATTGTTACATATGAGGTTTAGTTTAGTTTTTTTCGCCATTATCATAGGCAGATCCAGGATTTCGGAAGGGGGGGGGGGCGCACTTAGGAAAAGATGGGGCGCACTTACGGGATTTCATGAAAACCCCTATGAAAATGAAGTAGTTTGGTGGGAAAAGGAGTGGGGCGCCCCCTGGATCTGCCTATGATATTGCTCACTTATGCCCAAGTCTGAGCGTGATGAATGTTCATCCTTGAGCTTTTACAATGGTGTAGGAGATGAAAAATACACGACTTAAAAGATTTTCACATCTTAGAAACAAGTCTGTGACGAGATAATGTGTCAATTAACGATGGCTGCCATACCAGATTGTTTTGGCGTCAATATTCAAGACACTCTGACCGTGGCTTAACACTTCCTAATACGTGTATGTCGACCCATGGTCTGAAAAAGAGAGGTGCTAAATCCAGTGAGCTAATATGCACGGTTCATTTGAGACCCTACAGGAGACCAGATGGTGTGTGCACATGAGCCGCTAGAGCCAGGTTATGGTAACCAACTGAGCCTCGGGGTATTTGGAAACAGCAGGCCAATTGTTTTAAAATAGGGTGTGTTATTTTGTGAGATAATGCACTCTGTGAGAGGTCTTGTTATGTTCACTTCATAAAAACTTATCGAAACATAATAATTGCATGGTCAGCTATTTTATGACATTTACTATACACATAAACACATTGGAGTTATGAGTTTCTGCTATATATTAATGACATGGTAAAATCAAAATACTAAAATTCCCATTGAACATTTTACCACTGCTGCAACGCCGGTCTAAGGAGGTAAAAAAGGTGTCAGCGTTTACAAATGTGAGGTCTTTTGATTGAACACATTCACGAGATATATCGTTTCTGCATAAACTGCGAATGGCCTTCATAACATCGGACTTACACTGAAATGGTCACAGCTGTGCAGATGCACATACATTACAATCGTGTTTACAGCTTACAAAATGGCGACTAGATTTTAATTGTGGTAGCAGCCATATTGGTGATGGTTGAAATTCAAAATTTGAATGTATACATGTATGTAAGTAGGTGACGATTTGGATGCTACTCACCTGCCATCCTGCCCCTCCTCCTCGTCAGAGTCGTCGTCCTCCATGATGTCCCTCACACTGTCCGTGTCTCCACCACAGCAGCCCCCGGGGCAACCAGAGCAGCAGCACGCGTCCCCGCCACCTCCCGCGCATGCTCGCACAAGCGCTACCCCCACAATGAGCAGGATGACGACTACGACCACAACCACCACAGCAGCTTCCATGGCAACGCGGGGTCACAACACCCCCGCCGACACCTCCATCAGGTAGGTCACGCGACCAGATGACACGTACACATGGCTGCCAATTGTCACACAAGTAGTTGGTGCTTCTTACGATGTTTATTCTTCTTCTTCAAATGGGCACTTAAATGTCTCTAAACGAGTAGTGTACTGAGAATGACAATGGATAAGGAGCAACAGATATATTCTCAAACACCTGGTTTATTTTCACTTTGACGTTAATGTGGGGGTAATAAGCCTCTATGTGGTTCAATGCGACACAAGCTGCTGCTGCTGCTGCTGCTGCTGCTGCTGCTGCTGCTGTTGGTGCTGCTGCTGTCTAGTTAAATATATCTTTTTTGCTTTTTCAAATTTTACCGCCCATATCCATATGGCATGCACTTGTCCGATTAATCCCACTTGATTTTAAACGTGTCGTTTGCAGTAAAATCAGCATTTACCTTCACTGTGTCTTCTATATTCTAGAATCAAAAGAAAACAAAAAACCTGGTTAATGGAGGTTTAAGTAAGCCTACTTGTAAGAGGCGTGCATTGCGTGTGTTGAATGTGCAATACATATAATGTCAACAAATACATTATCTGAAAGCCCAGCATTTTAAATTTGCACAGTCAAACCTCCCCACCGTGACGCCTCCTCATCAAGGACACCTACCAAATAGGGACACATTTGCACTCTTCTGTTTACTACATGAAGTTACTAACATGTTTGAGACCCCACTCAGATGGAAATTCGAATATATGCTATTCGTGAATGTTTTTTTAGTTCCTAAAACAAGGGTTTATTTTTTATCAATGAGTGCAAGCATGCACACGTGAATTTCATGTAATTTCCACCTTTTATGTCACATAAATAGTACTTGGTGAGCCAATGGAATACATACATTTTTATCTATGTGCAGTGTTCCATTTCTTCATAACCAATTAATTCTCTAATTGTCTCTCATGAAATGTACCCAGCAATCAATGTTTGTAAACAGTACTAGACACTGACACCTTAACAGCCTTAATAAATATTTCTGAGCAGCTAATTTTGGCTGTGGGTGCACGGGTGATAGAGGCTGCAAGTTAATGCAGTGGCCTTTTTTGCAGGGGAGATATGAAAGTGACAATCAATATGGCAGTGCACTCTTTTATGGGTCGGTATTGATATTTTATCAAAACGCATGCTAATAATTGTAAAATCATAAGTTATTAGGAGCAACATGTCAAATATATCAAAAAACAAAACTATCAATTCAATCTAAGGAGGCTTGCTGTGCATGTGCCTTTAAGGACTATGATGGCACTCAAATTGGCTATTTTAATGGTGGTTGAGATGCTGAATGAATACAATCCATAGTGGACAAAAAAGATTTTATATATCCGGAAAGGGAAACTTATTTTCATTTTTAGCGTTCTTAACATTAAGTTCTTATATTATGTACAATATAAAACAATATTGTAGGATTTGACAACGAGATTGTCGTGTCAATAGTAAAATTGAGCATGCTGACGTCTGATTTACCTGAACGAAGTGAGGGTAAATCAGACGTCAGCATGCTCAATTTTACGATTGACACGACAATCGAGTGGTCAAATACCATTCTATCATGACTAAAATCCACACTAAACGTGTGTCTGATTCATTTTTAATTTAAAATATATCATATCATAACGTTCTCATTGCCATTTTGACCATGCGACGTCAGCGGCTGTATAGAAATTGTGACGGTACTAGTCTAGTTCAGACTAGTACCATAATAGTGGTCTCCGCGCGTGCAGTCAATCGTATAATTGAGCACGCTCGTCGACCAATCAGCGTGGGTTATTGGCGGTGATTTTTGCACGGAATGATAGAATTAAGACTTTTGCCCCGGTTGTTTATTTTCAAATACATATTTTGTGTGATTTTGTGTGGTGATCTCTGAATATACACACTGATTGATGTTGTGTTTTGATGAACAAATAAAGCTAGACACAGATAGGAAATCACCTTATTACTTTTCTCGTGTGTGATACATAAATCAAACTCCTTGAATTTCCAAGTAATTTTCTCCCAAAATTTTATTCATATCATTATGTATTGCACAAATATTAATTTTCACATTTGAGTCCTATTGGAGTCCTAAGTTGACTCTTTTTAGATTTCAACAGACATACATTGTGAAAATCTAGCTGGTATATTGTATTTGATTCAGTCTGCGTTATAAATATGGTGGACGATTAATTTCCAGTGGACAGCTCATAGTTTCGGGGGGATAAGGCATGCCTAATCCACACATCATCACGTGACGTTTTCGTGAATTATACGCTCACGCAGAGGTTACACGTTTCCCGGTACGTATTTCAAATAGTTCTGCAAACGTCTGCTTGTTCCAGCATGTTGCTGACTTCTGCTCATTATTGTAGCAATACTACAATAGGGTCTTCTGAATAGAAGCACCAGGGAATAGCTGAAACAGACAGACGGCATATGATCGCAGGCTAAGGGATATCATCCTCCATATAAGGATGCACAATTCTAACCATAAGCTCCTATTCGTGCAGTAGATATTGAAAACAGCATACAAAGGAGAACCTCTCCATAAAGACATCCTGCGGTTGGTCTAGAGTCGACGCAATAGAGGGGTCTCTTGTGACAGCGATTTGTCATAAATGGTGTGAAATTTCCATGTAACCTGATAAGGGATTTTTTGTGTGACTGTGGACTCACGATCTCCCGCACTTCCCAACAGATTGGACATACGGTGAAGACGGGCGTACTAACTGTTATACTAGGCCTACTCTGCCCACACAGAGCTACAAACTTGAGCCTAATCCCCTTCTGGAGAACTAGGCGTGTGTCTGAACTATGTGTCACACTTAAATATACTGGGGTTCCTATAACATATTGCAATCTTGTCAAGTGTGCATTGCTGGGTAATCCTCGTGTCCAGGCTCCTCTTGTTACTGATTTGGTCTTGATCTTAGACGGTACATGCTATATGAAAGAGATATCCCGTGCACTGACGATACTCGACTTTGGCGCACCAGGTCAGTGACAGCACTGGTCAACTAATTATCCGGGCTACATTGTTGGTAATTGGGTTATTTGTGCTTTAGACTAAACTTTGTATAAGCGTTATTATGTCATCCGAGGAACATCATGTGACATTCATGATCTGTGATTACATGTGATATTATATTCTATTCATATTTTGACTGTACATGTTTTCAGTTCCAGATTAAATCTAATCTAATCGAATGAGATGCCCTCTGCTGCATCATCCACCTGATTCTGACAGGTTGTGTTCAAAACGTACACTTCATGTTTGCTCTGAAATTGCTCATAAAAATAAAAGATTAGAAAGGAAAATAATACCGCCTGAATAATAGACACAATCGTCGATAATGTCCTGGGAAATTACTACTAGTGTACATAATCGCTATTGGCCATACATTTGTCCGGATATTGAAGCACATAAACCAGAATTTATACACGACATGTTAATGTGATACGCCAACAGTCCAGCTTGTATGTAATCACTGAAGTAGTCTATTTATAAAGCCTCAGTCTGATAGGCACGACTGTCAATGCCTGACACTTCACAGTGCTGCAGATGAGAAATTCGGGGGTCAAAAGATGATCGTGTCTTCAAACAACACGTCTACGGTGCGAAAGTTGGACAAATACCGACTGCAATGCCAGAATTTTGCTTCAGTCAATCGTGAATGTTGGACACCAGTTTTCTATCACACATCCCTCCAGCCATAGACACTGTGCGTGACATGCACCAATCCACCTGCTCCAATCCAACTAGGCAGCGCTGTTTTCGCACAATCCCCATAATACTTATTACGTCCGTGGAAAACGTATTATAGTGCGTCGAGCTTATGACTTGTGCTTATGACTTCTCCGAATGCAATGTCGTTTAGTGGGAGGCTCAGTGGCGCGCTGGCTCATTCTGAGGTGTTCAGACTGACGCAGGACTAGCCTGTGTCAAACCACGCCAACGAAACACGTCCACACTTTATCAGTGATTAGGGCGGGTCTAGAAAATGCCGGGTTTTGTGGCAATGGGAGGCACGGGAAACCCAGGAATTACGTGCGTCTTCTGGTCCAAAGAGGGCAACAAGGAACGCGCTTTATAAGTATTGAATACTTTGAGACTAAACCCTCCTAAGATCCGTACTTGCCCACTATAAGGGTCCAAGTAAGTCGTGTAGTAGTATACATACCGGTATTTTTGTAGCAATGAATCTATTCCATAAGCGCAAATTATCAAAACACAGTACAACAATTAATTATACACATTTCCAGCACCCTATTTGTTATTCTGCATTATAGTATTAGGTTTAGACATTTTTTTAGCAAGGTACCCCAAGACACCGTGAAGTATCATTATTTAGAAAGTCAGAAGTATCATTATTTAAAATGAATTCAGTGGTTACGCTTAAAATTCATTTCCACACCTCTTCCAATACTACATGTTGCAAAACGACTTCTTGTCACCCCAAGTCTCTTCCCCAATTTGTGTCAATTTTCTGTGAGATAGAACCTATAAGTGCGTTTTCTCCCCGTCACTTATAAGATCCCCTGTGTCAATACTTGGCTGATGTAGCGTTATTCAGCCTGAAATATCACATTATAGTAGCGCTGGCGATCCCTGGATGTGGACATCTCCATCTTTTTAAAGCTTCAAACCATTCCCTGCTCAAAACATGGGTCAGACAGTGCAGAATATTAAAGTCGTACGAGTCGCAGTTTTTTAGCCATTGTTATTGACGCATCATCTCGCCATAGACGTGTTCATAAAGGATAGCATCATATTTACAACAATGTCCTTCTCAGTACGTACAGCACAGTAGCAATAATTCGAGAAATGAATATCAATGACTGAGAATACAGGGAGACTATATCTGCGTAATGTGCAAAGCGTTTTATTCCGAGAATTCTCGGATCTACCACACACCATTCTTTACTATTTAGCGGACAAACTCGCTGCTTGTTCACCATTCTCAATAACACTGACTGCGTACTGCGCAGGGAGATGGGAATGTTATGTAGTTTGGCACAGATGCATATGCCCTGGTGTGCATGCAAAGTTAACCGGGCGCCATAGAAAGTGGGCTGTTAAACACATATACACGATTACATTTCCCTGGCTCATCACTTATTCATAATAATGGTGCGGGAGTCTGGCGCAGGCTCGCCTCACTTAGATAGAGTTGAACCCCCCAATTACGCCAAACTCTCTATTGAGACCACTTCTATAATGCAACCGTCTCTCGTGATCCTATAAGTCCATAAACAGAACGCAATGAACCCCCGTACATGGACCACCCCTCTACTGAGGCCACTTGAGGTCAGCCAATGGGTGGTGTTAATTCAGAGGTTCTACTGTAGTTATAACCAGCAAGTGATTGGTGACTTATGACCATACTCACCATAACGTGTGTGTGCAGTAGATCCTCTCTAACAGGACTTCTCAAATGATCTCAGGTGGTTTCAACAGAATACTGGTCTCTTTATGGGCGTTTAGTCTAATTCGCGATTGTAGAGATCTATTTGTGAAAGGTTTTTTTACCACGGAAAATGGCCTTATTATAGAGTTGATTTATTTAATAAAGAGGTCTTTGTGCGAGGTTATATTGTAATTACAAAAGGCCTGATTGGGGAGGTTATGAAAAAGAAGCAAACATATCTATGGACAAATTGAGAAAGATCAGATTTTGCTCATAGTTCACTTACCAGGATTGCATGTCACAATCCAGTCATAATCTCCATTCCACAAGGAGATTAGTATCGAACCTATTTGGATGAACTTTTGTCAGTACACTTTTTTCTCAAATCCATGTCGGCAACTGTCCATATTTCATAAAGATTAGACACGTATTAGGCACAGAATTGTGAAAACTGAATAAACAGACACACCATATGGTTGCTGAAGTAATCCTTTACCTCAATCTGAATCGGCGTTTAATCCGTCTCAATGTTGTGATCACGTTGACACATACTGATTGAGTCGCAGCTCAAATATTTCTTTAAGTACTTAAGTTTCACTCACACTAAAGTGGCGGCGGCGGAGGCGGCCGATTTAAAATCGATAGAGTGGCCCCTCGTGGCGGCGGCAGCAGCACGTGATTGAACGAAAATGTAAATGTATGAATATGCTGATTTAAAGTCTCCTTTCCCGCTATCCAGAATAAGACGACTCTACAATCTCCATTCACGGTGTTGGTCATTTTAGTATCCACTTTTTCCATAGTCCACCAAGTGCACTAGACTTACAAAGTGCCTACATGGGGTCTTGAAAATATGTTGCATTGCATATTTAGAAGAAGTCTAGAGTTGTGACAATGCTATGCAAGGCCCCAGTCTGAGAGTCACAAATGTTGATTCCCGACAGTTAACAACACGCTATAAGATGAGCAAGAAATAGGAGAAAAACCTCAATTCAAGCATCGAAAGTGTGAGACACTGGCATCATATAATATGATGCAGCTGACGTGCGTATGGTGTGTATGCTTTACATCAGAGCTTCTTGCTATAAACCACCCGACACGGGGAGTCCAAAGTAATAAATGGCATAATTCCATTAAGCACTCCACAATAACTATTTCCAGCATGTTTATGTGTTTGAAGCATACGCAGAATGCTCCTCTCACGGTCATACACAGAGAGGTTTTGGTTTTTATCAATGGGGTTGTCTTTTGTTTGCTTTGATTACTTTTTGGAGGCCATTACGTGTGTTTTTTATGGTTCTGTTGACGTGCGTGTGTGTGGCCATTCATATGTCAAAGCTAGGGTCAGACATTACGTATAATTGACGGCTAACCACTCAAGATGTTGTGGTGGTGGTTGCTTGCCAAATTAACTTTAATTTGACAGGGGAAATAAAATAGACCTACGTTTGAACACAGGTAACTTCGGCTGAATGAGAATGGTATGATACATGTATCAGCTTGGTTGCTGGTTCAAACTATTGTTTGGTAGATAAACCTAAGCATATCTCCTACACAGATCTGCTGTCTCGTTCGCCTTCACATATCTACATGGTGGATGTGCACATGGTGACCGCCCCAAAGCAGATTCACTGGCATTTGACGTGCAAAAAGACGTCAAACATACATGTAGAAACAAAAATGCACGGCTATCGTATTTTGTCACCGGACACTACTGCCTGCAGCAGTCAGCATGAGCATCTCATGTTACATGGCACATCAAATGTTTCATCATCATCACTCAATATTTTCCTGCTCAGCCGAGGCACAATGACGTTTTACTCTATACTACAACTTCAAAACACAAATATGGTGACTATATTTGAAGTGGCAGTAAATAGACTGCGATTGTTGCGTGCTTTCAGCCGGCAAGCTAGTTTTGTTTAACGTTTGCATATTTATTTTATTTCACCAAGTAATTGGCACGAATTCCTCATTATTAGGAATATGATTTTGATTTCTCAATACCCACCACCTACACAGATGATCGAAGATTTAAAGCCACGTCTTTTCACTCACGATTCCTACTCGCTACCCACTCCCTGACACAGAAGGACTAGGACGCCTTGATGTGCACGTGAGTAGTCGGTGAGCTACGGCGCTTGATCCTCGAGGGTGTGGTGCGTGACGGCATTGCAAGAGGTATTTAAGAGCAGAGGAAGAGCAAGTGTCAAGTCCCACAACAAATAGATGGTGGTAGTAGCCCACGATGACGAGATTCGGAACTGTACAGTTGGCGCACAGTACAGCGTGATCACGTGATACAGCACTATGAACCTCGAGCACCATAAATGGAATAACGTGATATGCTACCTCACCACAAAATACCTGGATGACATGTGATAGCCACACACCTGAAGCCCTTGTCTCACAGTCACGAATGTTCACCCCCTCCCCCCCCCCAAATGTCACAAAGTGATGTAGTCATATGCTACCCCTTCACAGAAACCATTGTCAGCCAAGTGGTAATAATAGCCGAGTGAAGGAGATGATAGCACATTATCACCCGTTGCTCACTCAACTTTCAAATGTCAAAAAACTAAATGGGCGAATGCTCATAATGCATTACACTTCGTGTGATTTAGGCAATGTCGTGCGCACTGCTTTTTGAGCAGTCTTACAACATATAATTTGTGTATCGGTTAATAGGCCCGAAACAGATGAGGGTGGATATTGGAGACAGAACGTGAACGTTGTGATCGATGTGTGTGATGCCTGGATGCAGCAGGCGATATATCATGCACCCCGTGTCTTTTGGTGTCGTCTGCCGTTTTTACGATAAACGTCATGGTCCTAAAACACTGCATATAGTTGGTGGTTATGTTCCAAGCTTAGGGAGCGTTTACAATTCACGCCAAACACATTTTGGCACGTTCTGAGCCCCACTCATCAACTATCGTCAACTTCATGACAACCCCCATTGTCAACTGTGTGTGCTGTGTGTGTGTGGGGGGGGGGGGTGTCAACGTAATTTATATAGATTGTGATTTATAAACAAACATTCCAACTAATACAAAGTATTTATTTTATCTCCGTTTTTTAAACTACAGCCTTAGATGTCAATAGAACTTTGAAATATCCGTTATGCACCCCCACCCCCGTCAAAGTTTGGGTTGACCCCCCTGTCAACTTTCGTCAACTTTTGCTGACTCCCACCCCCCTGCAGAGTTGACTTAAATTGTGAACGCTCCATTAAAGGAACCATAAACGGACAATTCATCGATATACAATCATACCATCTTGTGAGGTTCCGCCGACGTTTGTAATGCGACAGCTCAAAGTACTGCAAAACCTCACTATCATGGCAGTCTCACAGAACTTGTCCCGTGCACAACGAAGCATTGTATGTGCGTTCAAAATACGGAAGCAACGTATAGGGCCGACACACAGAACACTTTCGCGAGACACTGCACAATAGCAGTGTAAAATCGTCGCATTGTCGGCTGTTTGAGAAATTATCACCGGAAACACCGAGGATTGACAAGTGTCATACATAGGCCGATCCAGGTTTTTGGAAGGGGGGGGGGGCACTTAAGGAAAATGGGGGAGGGGGCGCACTTAAGGATTTCATCAAAAACCCTACGAAAATGAAGTATTCTGGTGGGGGAAAGGGGGGGGCCGCCCCCGCGCCCCTGGATCTGCCTATGTCATACATACACAGTGAGGTGTCCATGTTGATGAGGCGCCCTGACTGCCTGTGACTGATCCCATGCTTTTTATGCCCTCGTCGGCAATATGACTGTAAATGAACTCATGACGCAGAAATATCACTCACAACGTGACAGTCAATGGATCATCAGAAGAGCTGGTGTTGTGAGTTCTCGAAAGGGATTGCGGTGGTTGGAGGGTGGCGGTAAAGAGAAAAGTGCAAGCCGGGCGAGAGCTGGTAGTTATACTGTAGTATCGTATTTAATATAGGTAGCAGGGTATCAAACTGCCCACAGAGTTGGCAACAGTGAACAGAAGTAGACCATGACAAAAAATAGGCATTCCCTTAATGATGTTAACATGAAATCCAGCAATTGTGAAATGGTGAAATCACATGACTCGTCAGCTGGCACAAGACCAATCGTATTTTAATATTTGTAGTGATGATTTCTATGATATGATACATATGGCTACCTTTGCCCTCAACCCTGTAGGCACATGTGTGGGTAAATCAAAATGCCACATAGGTCATAAGTAACATACATGTACATGCCTCACATTTGAAGCGTTCAAACGGACGTCACAATGATGGTGGTTTCTGAAAGCCCGAAGAAGACCAAGTTTACAAACGAGGGTAATTCCCGCGTCACTCAAGAGAGCTTGGCCATAAATTGTACACAAAGTGGTGAGATTTCATTTTTTTGTCAAATACAATGGAAACTGTCTCTGTGGACACCTTCGGTAGAAGTGAAAAGCGTTCACATTCAACAGGTGTCCTTAAAAACATTCAAATTACTGTATGATATGTAGGGATATAGGAAGTAAAAAACTAAGTGTCCACGATTGCTTTGTAAGTAGTATTTTTCAAGCTGGTGCCATTGTCGACCTGCACGAGCACGGTATGAGATTATATATCCTTTTATATATAACAGCGGCACCATACATGTATGTAATTAAACAAACAGTTGTGGATATTGATACACAATTCACACTGACATGTCTTGGACACGTCTTCAGAGATAATGCTAAATTGCAGATTGGCTTTTACAAAACTACTAACGACATGGAGCTTATTTTTCTGTATTTATTTGATATATTTACAAACATTGGTGGATTTCTTTTTCCTTGTACTGCTGTATTTGACTGTGACAGTACACCTAATCATCCCCCATCACATACATCTATTTTGAGTCAATTTGTAAGATGAAAAGAACAGCAGACAAATGAGGCCAATAAGATGCCCTTATTCGGGTATGAGCATTGAACAATACCTTGCACGTGACCTTTTACACGCTGTGGACAATAGAGGCTCGAATGTAGAGGGCGTGAGGCTAAATGTTAAGAGGCTGTGTAGGTGACAACCTACTTGTATTAAGACTATCTCTATAAAGAGACAATCGTATTTTTGGACTTAAACCTCAATAAAGTGAGAACATCTCTATAACGAAACAATATGTTGGGGCTTATATTTCAATAACGTCGGATTACCTCTTTGATAATACCATTTTGTGGGCTCAAATATCAAAAGAGTGAGAGTAGAATAAGACAAATCTTTTGTAGCCCCAACCCAAACCTCACTAAAGGGAACACTGTAAACCTAGTGAAAGAGAGCAGCAATCTATGGGAGCTAGTCCTAGGTTGGTCTTAACAAAGAGGTGCTACTGTAAATGACTGTGCCTTCTCTCCGCATCTGAAGAAGTGACCTACATAGGAAGATCCAGGCGGCGTGGACGCGCCCCCCCCCTTTTACCACCAAAACAAAATACTTCATTTTCATAGGTTTTGTTTACACGCCCGCCAACAATTGCACATACAAAACCCATGAAATCCCTGAAGTGCAACCCCCCCACCCCTTTCCAAAAACCTGGATCTGCCATTGAGCATTATCAAATATTCACGGCTGTAATTGGTCCGTGATGGAGAAAAGTGCACTCCCAATGAAACCATTAGGTCATCGCAGGTGGGAGCGGCTACCTAGACGAGCGGACTGCACAAAGTCCACGTTTGACATGGCCACATCAAATATGTATCCCACACCCGTCCACCTATAGATCTATGTGTAGATGCTTTCTCCGTCACAGCTTGTAACCGCTTTATGTATCAATCGTGATATGCCCGTTTTTGTATGATTACTGGTCTCCCTATATATGTATTGAAGGGTGGGAAAGTTGGCATGGGGCTATGAGTGTTTATGTTTAGAGATAGAAGCCAGGGCCTTAGTCACATATGAGGCAATGGGGGCAGCTGCCTCCTACTTTTTTATTTTTTTATTTTTTTATTCTTTTTTTTCGGGGGGAGTTGGGGGGGGGGCTGTGTGTTGTTGTTAGGTCACACCCTGAATGAAACTGCGTCAGCATATCCCAAAATTTTCTTGGCTGAGCATGTCACCCCCCCCACCCCACCCCTCCACCCCCACGCATTTCCACCCCACCAAGAAAAGCTATGGGTCTATGGTGTTTGCCTGCATCATCGCTCAATACATTTTGCCTCACGTGTTTTGCAATCCTGGCTACAGGGCTATGAGGGCAGCATAAACAAACTTCGCATCTGGAGATGTAGAAGCTACGTTGAAAGGCGCGCCACGTGCACTGGACAGTCACCTGACTTATCGTGTCTGAGCTTTCAACAGTTGCAAAAGTAGAAGACAGGCCTTGATGGACACCACCGTGGAATGTTTGGATTGAAATGCCAGGATGTACGTAGGCAGTGTTTATCATTTCGAATGTCTGAGCAACAAAAAAGAACACTGTGCTAACCAGAACGCTTACAATATAACTACAGGGCTAATGTCTCATAGACGGTATACCGGCGGCCAATTTACGATAGTAACATTACTTGTAATAGTAGTAGGCCTATCATTACTAGTCTATAATTCCAATATCATATTCAGCAAACATCAGCTGTAATAGCTGCGACCAACGCTTGTCGCCGTCACGTATTGATCTGTGGTGCAACCTGATGTCACTCGCAGTGATTGTAACTCAGTAGCACCTGCTACACGAGTGGCCGTTAACAGTGTAGTGTTAATTAATGCAGGCACAGTCCCGGCCGCTCACCTATGTGATGTTTTTTGTCTGCTGTGAGTGTTTCTAAATATTGGTTTATACAGTGACAGAATTTCCAGGATTTCTCAGAACAAGGGCCTCGCGCTTCAAATTGTGTGAGCGTACTGAGACTTAGTGGGTCTAGGATAAATAACTTTGACAGGAAAGGGGGATGCAGATGCAGACCCCATTTTATATCTCACTGGGTTATGGTGAACTGTGTAGATGCAGAATTATAAGATGTTTTGTAACATGCATTGCATTGCATTACATCATATTGCATTACACTACACTACACTACACTACACTACACTACACTACACTACACTACACTACACTACGGTGCACTACACTGCATTACATTACACAAGTATAAAATTACACCACACATGCATTACATCTCAACTTATGTTACATAAAATACAAGAGCCAAAATATTTACAATATACAGTGCATAGATGGAGTTCATATCAGCAGCGATCAGCCACAATAAACAGACGGGTTTTATGGCCTTCGCCTTGCTTACCAGGACCAGACAGTGCAGACACACACCAACAACGTCTGCTATGCCGGAGTTCCACATTCCCGACAGTTAACCCCACACAGTAATGTTACCATGGTTGTTATTATTGACCTTGTTATCTAGTTACCGGTGTTTTATTGTGATACTGAGCCATGCTTAATTTGTCATATATTTGTCATCTCCCAACGCATTGGTTATCGTCGGGGCCATTATTCGTGCACGTCCGACTGGGGCTTTATCGCCCATCTGGGGTTGGTTATTGCTTCTCGGATCAAGTGTCGTGGATGAGTGCTGGTGGAAGGTGAGCAGGGATTAAAGAGATTATCATTCAGTGGATTAATCACATGATCATGCAGCGGATTAAACTGATTATCTTCATTTGTTTCCTCAGAGGCTCTGAAGAGCACACAGACATGTGTCTGCATTTGCTGCCGATTTGGAATGTTTATTATTATATGCCATATTTTATTGTACCAATACCATGCGCTTTTATGCCCAGGGCCAGACCACAGTCACTGTACAAAAGACGCCATTGGGGAGGGACCAGGAGGAATTCGTATCGTTCGGCATTTTGTCTTTTGTTCTTCATTATTCTGGATGTTGTCTCGTTGATTTTGCTTTGTGGCCCCCAGCGCCAAAGTTAACAAACACAGAACCCCAGTGTTATACATTTATCAATATTCATAGGCATGTAATGTGCATGTAAATACAACTAAGTGACGAGACCTATACAGGTATTTACTATCAGTCAAATGTGTGAGAAGCTGGATAACAAAATTCAGTTAAAGCATCCTAAAGTTTTACCATCTTTCAGGATATAGCCGGTGTGGAACATAGATAATTAGGGGATCATTTGCTGCTATTTGGGACATCATGCAGCACCTATATGCGTTCGGGGAAATCAAAATTAGCGCTATTTGTGCTCCACACGAGGTGTTTCCTTGCAACGTAGAATACCAATAGAAAGTTAGAAACATTGTGCATGTGTATGTTCTGTCCACCTCCATTTAATTCAGAGCAGACCCTCACTCATCTTGAGTTACCAGGTGTAGATTCACATCACTTCAGATTCTGTTCATAGATCACAGAGCTGTGATGTATCTCTGTGAATAACAATGGCCCTACTTAGCTTGTTGTAAATCCACCTACTTTTTAGGTGCCACGATCGAAAATAACACATTGTGGTAAAGGATGAATCTTCCTATTTAGGGAAGTAAGTAAGTGGGGGTTGACCGCTGAGGCTATCGATTTTTGATGCACGCGTGGACCAATTAAGCACTTATCTTACTACATATAGATCATCTTCAATTATTCATGCGTCTTGTATCTTGCCTTGGGTTCACGGATGATTTACTAACAGCAGCTAAATCTATCAGTCTGTTAATCATATTAGCGTCTACAGTGAAACCTTCTCGTGTGAAGACTTTCATCTATAGCTAGTATGAGGCTGTAAAAGAAACTCCATGTGCTCTATAACCTCGGATCAGACAGTCCGAATATATATAAGAGGTGATGTGACCATTGGCAAGGGGCACATGGTCTCGTCATAGATGTGTTTTTAAACGTGAAACAATCAACTTTCCCCTATATGTTTCTCATCTAGCACTGCAGAGTAAACATTTAATCATGAACATTTGTGACTGTCAGACAGGAGCTTAACCAGATGATTTGAAAAGTGTGCTGATAACACTGTGTCCACATGTAACGCTATAAGGAGAAAAAAGCTTGTTCATTCAGATTATGATCGTAACGTGAAATGGCGAGTACACAGCCCATTGTGCTCTTCCATTGTTGCCTGTGTTTATATTACTCCTATAGCAAGGCCAAAGTCAGTGATCCACCCTTGTAACAATAGCACTTTTACAGAGGCTTGCAAAACAATGGTGCATAGTTAGTTACAGCTGTATGTGTAGTTGTATCTGTCTCTTTTATTTTGTCACATGCCAAACATACTGCTACCGCTATATTGGCATGTCTGGAGACAGTTTTGTTTAAAAACAAAACAAAAAAAAACAAAAAAAACAAAAACAACTTCCAAAGGTTACATCATAAAATGGCCCTGGTGCGACGCAAACCCACGACTTCAGATTTGTGAGACCAGAAAGATGTCATCATCACAAGCAGCGAGCTGTTAAAAGGTTACATGGGCTAACCGTTGTCTGTGTAATCATACATTACATAGTTTGTCGATTACTAAGTATTATCTCCACGGGTTGTGGGTTCCAATCTCAAATTTGGTCTGAGTACATGTGAGTGAGGAGAGAAATGGGTGAGAGATGGACTGTATCTTTCCTTTCTGTTATTCATACTTGCATGAATATGGCACGTGGAGTAGATAAGGGAATGCGCCCACATTCCTCTCATTGCCTAGTGTAGGTGTTGTGTAGATGGCGATTTCTAGTGTTCTCATTACTATCTTTGGGGAATAATAACATACGTTGTTCTATACAACTAATAGCATTAAGCTATGATTATAACATTCTATACACCTAATAGCATTAAGCTATGATTATAACATTCTATGTGTTTAGAATGCGTATTGCCTGGCTGCGCTATAACGATTCAGAATTGTCACGGCATGCACATATGTGTGTGACATAAAAAGAGCACAAATCAATCACCTATATACAGCTGTGGCCAGACAGTTCCGACAACTGAAGCCGATTTACTAACTCAATTAGCACATGGTCTCAGCGACCAGATGTCTTTTCTTTAAGGTAGCATCTTTTCCCACAACGACGTATATATATTTGATCTACTGCAAATGGCGTGTTCCCAGACCATATCCAGTAACATGTTATGCTAACGTCAGAAAGACACATCATAGCCAATACAATGTAAGTTGAATGTTAGGGCAACTACAACATAGCTATGTTCACTACCACGTGCATGGGCTCATGCACCTCTATATTCACATCTGAGTAGCCAGTTAGTGATACTTATAAACAAACTTACTTGCATCCACAGAAGCATATCCTTGACTGGTGTAAGCTACAATAGCATCACAGCTTGACAATAATATGCGCTGTTGGTGAAATGAGTGGATATAGAAATAGCCACATTATCTATCACAGCAGCATAAACTCGTGAAAAACGAAACTTCAAACCAGCAAGTCATAGTCTCACCATCATATCTAAACTCAACTCATCAGTATCCTGTTTGATAAAAAAAATCTCACTTTCCTGACTCAGGTAGATCTATAGCGTGAAGCGACCAATCTCACCATCAAACAGTAGACTGTTGTCGCGAGCGGACGGTGGCGGCGGCGGCAGGTGAGCGAAGTAGAAGACTAATGCTGGTTGTGAATGCCCCATGAGTGTTCATACACGTGAATTTTGTCCATGGGCTCCAGCATCATTGGAGGGTGTGTGTGGTAGTTTACTTCTATGATTTACAACCACTCTACCATACACATTACTACTATTATAATTTATAGAAAGGTATCTAATAAGAACATAGACCAGGTAGCTGTTGAAGCTGTTCCACAAGATTTTAAGGATGTCCTGCTTGTCCACCTCTTCAAAAACAAGGGCAATAAGTATATTTGTGACAACTATCGCGGCATCTCCCTGCTGGTAATAGTTGGCAAAATACTTGGCAAGATCATAATTAACTGCCTTGTAACCACTGTTGTGAATGAGGTGTACCCAGAAAGTCAATGTGGGTTCCCCGCGTGTCGTGGTACTCTAGATATGATGTTTTCTGCTGGAAAAGTGCAAGAAAAATTCATAGAGCAGAACATGGACCTCTTTATAGTGTTCATTGACCTCACAAAGGCTTTTGAGTCGGTGGGTCGTGAAGGTCTATGGAAAATACTCCTCAAAGTTGGATGTCCCCCTCGTTTGGTGAACATAATACGATCCTTTCATAATGGAATGGTTTATCGTGTTATTGATCAGGGCTCATTTTCAACACAGTTTGAGGTTAGTAATGGAACAAAGCAAGGCTGTATTATGGCTCCATTGCTGTTTACAATCGTCTTTACTGTCATGCTCCACGATGCCTTCAAGGACTGTGACAACGAGGTGATGATCAAGTTCAGAAGTGATGGCAGCATATTCAATCGAAGGCGTCTTTGGCCCGTACCAAAACACCTTCAATGCTGATCCGAAACCTAGTGTATGCCGATGATTGTGCCCCAGTTGCATATTCATTTGAGGATGCCCAGCACATCGTGGATCAATTTTCGAGAGCCTTTCGCATATACGGCCTGGCCATTAGTATCGAGAAGACAGAAGTTCTACACCAGCCAAAACCAGGACAACCTCTCTCCAAGCACAGAACCCATCAAGATAAATGGAGAGGCGCTAAAATGTGTCGATAGATTCCGCTATCTTGGAGGTATCCTTGCACAGAATGCCAAGATTGGTGATAAAATCACACAACGCATTAGCAAGGCCAGTTCGCCGCATGGACGGTTACAGCACAGGGTATGGTCAGATCATGGCATACGACTCAGTATGAAAATCCAGTCGTGGTTTTGGGTACACTCCTTTATGGATGTGAGACATGGACTCAATACCGACGTCACATCAAACTTGCAGGCAAGAGAGGCTGGAGCCACTGGAGCCACTAAAAACGCCACAGGACGCAGCCACCAATCGGCGCCACAAGATTTGAAGTGGCTATTTATACTGCTCCGTAAAAATAAAGTAATATCTATGCACACAGATATATAAAAAGAAATATGACTAATCTAGTTTAAATATGGTATTATAGTATGAGATGACACATTCGATTTTTCCAAAGGTGTACAATTACTTTAGGTATTAAACAGATAAAACAATATTATATATAGTCCCTACATGGGGTAATACTAAGACATAGCCGCTATATAAATGAAAATATGACTAAGCTAGAGTGTATATTGTTGTATAAGATGACATATTCGATCTTTCCACAGCTGTAAAATTAGTTATATGCATTAAACAAATAAAACAATAATTTATATAGTCCCTACATGAGGTACTAATAAGACATGACCTTTGCATTAATGTGACGATTTTATTGTATGCGACCGCACCAGGTGTCCACTTCTAAGACAGTCGATTCCTATAAAGGACACATTCTAGTATTCCAGTATTAAAAGGATCAATTTTGAGAGAATTAACGTTGCCTCTATACCATTAAAATCTTGTGGCCCTTTTCCAATAAAAAGTGGCTCCGGGTGTGTATGTAAGGTGATATGTGGTCTTATACAATTGTTTCGTCTCCTATTAGACCCATTCCATTGGTTTGAGCAAGAAAATGATCTATCTTAAAAGAATTAAGGTGACTCCTAAACCATTAAAATCACGTGGCCCTGATCCCTCCTAAAAGTGGCTCCGGCCGCACGGAACTATGTATTCTGAAATGGGGTCTACTTTCAAGGGAGACAGTGGATTCGTGTCCTATTAAACCCGTTCTATTCACTTCAGCAAGAAAACGATCAATTTTGAAAGAATTAAGGTGGCTTCTCATAGGCAGATCCAGGTTTTCGGAAAAGAGGGGGCGCACTTAAGGAAAAGAGGGGGCACACTTACGGGATTTCATGAAAAACCCTATGAAAATAAATTATTTTGGTGAGAAAAGGGGGGCGTGCGCTCCCTGCGCCACCCCCTGGATCTGCCTATGCTTCTAAACCATTAAAATGTTGTGGCCCTTTTCCAATAAAAGGCAGCTCCGGGTGTTTATGTATGATGAAATGGGATCTCCCTTCAAAGGAGAGGATGGATTCGTGTCCTATTAGATCTATTCTATTAGTTTGAGCAAGAAAACAATCCATTTTGAAGGTATTAAAGTGGCTCCTAAACCATTAAAATCTTGTGGCCTTTTTCCAATAAAAAGTGGTTGATGGGTGTCTATGTATGCTGAAATGGGATCTCCCTGCTAGGGAGATAGTGGATCTTTCGTGTCCTATTAGACGCATTCTATTAGTTTGAGCAAGAATACGATCCATTTTGAAATATTAAGGTGGCCACTAAACCAATAAAATCGTGTGGTCCTTTTCAAATAAAAAGTGGCCCTGGCTATCTATTTATGCTGAAATGGATCTCCCTTCAAGGGAGACAGTGAATTCGCTCCCTATTAGATCCATTTTATTAGTTTGAGCAAGAAATAGATCCACTTTGAAAGAATTAAGGTGGATCCTATACCATTAAAATCTTGTGGCCATTGTCAATCAAAAGGTGTCTCCGGGTGTCTATTTATGCTGAAATGGGGACTTCCTTCAAGGGAGATAGTGGATTCGTGTTCTGTTTAGCCCACTCTATTAGTTTGAGCAAGAAAATGATCCATTTTGAAAGAATTAAGGTGGCTACTTATTCACTAAGATCTTGTGGCCCTTTTACAATAGAAATTGGCTGCAGAGGCCTATATATGCTGAAATGGGGTCTCCCTGCAATGGAGACAGTAGATTCCTATCCTTACAGACACATTCTATTAGTTTGAGCAAGAAAACGATCCATTTTGAAAAAAATTAAGGTGGTTTCTAAACCATTAAAATCTTGTGGCCCTTTTCCAAAACGAATTGGCTCCAGTTATGTATGTATACTGAAATGGGGTCTTCGTTCAAAGGAGGCAGTGGATTCGTGTCCTATTATTGTCTCCCTTGAAGGGAGACCCAACTTCAGCATACATAGGCCGCCGGAGCCACTTTTTATTGGAAAAGGGTCACAAGATTTTAATGGTTTAGTGGCCACCTTATTTCTTTCAAAATGGATGGGATTCCTGCTCAAACTAATAGAATAGGTCTATAAGGATAGGAATCCACAAAGGGGCCACAAGATTTTGATGGTGTAGTGGCCACCTTAATTCTTTCAAAATGGATTGTTTTATAATTAAAACTAATAGAATGGGTCTATAAGGATAGGAATGCACTGTCTCCCTTGATAAAGGGAGACCCCATTTCCCCATACATACCACCCAACCCCAGCATCATAGATTTGTATGTGTAAAAAAAAAAACACCCACTAACTTCCATACACAATCTTTCTAGTGCAGTCACTCTTAACTTTCTCATAAATTCACCCAATGGTTTATATAAACACTAGCTGTTTACCCGGCGTTGCTCGGGTTGAAACCGATGAGATCCGGAACGCATTAAATGCTCCTCGCTCCCCATCCTTCCTCCTGTCCCACATCCCTCGAACCAGTTCTCGTCAGTATACAGGTCTGTGATAGATTAAATACACCTCCATCACCGTGCTCCCATTCGTCATATGTCACAGCCATTTACACACTAAATGTACTAAATATGGCAATGATTGATCCCTCTAATATTGCTCCCCCAGCTACTACTACCCATATGGTAAACACGTGCGGAGCAGATTACATGTCCCACTCATCCCTACCCTTCCTTCCACCGCCACCCCTCCCCTCTTCTCTCCCCATCCCTCTCTACCCCATCTCCATCTAAACAGGTCCATAATTAATGCACCACCCCTCCTGCTGCTGCTCTGGTTGAAACGGATGAGATCTGGAACATATTACATGCTCCTCCATTCGCATTCTTTACCCTGCCCCACATCCCTCACACCAGCTCCTGTGACAGCCATGGACACACTACATGTATGTGGCAATGCTTGATCCCTCTAATATTCTTCCCTCCAGCTACTCCTACCCCTGGTAAACACGTGAGACCATTAAATGTGCATCTCAATCACCCCCTTTCTCATGTTTCTGCTGCTGCTCGGGTTGAAACTGATGAGATCTGGAATATATTAAATGCTCCTCCCTGCCTCACCACCAGCCATGCCCGCCCCCCACCCCTCACCCCCCTGCCATATGGACACACACACCCTTTCTGCCAACACCCCTCCTCAAAACAGGTCCGGAGCAGATAAAATGCACCTCCATCACAATCACCAC
>CM032665.1:2351992-2438294 GCA_019095985.1 Streblospio benedicti | reverse complement strand
TCTATCTTGTTCATTCTTTAAAATATTCACAAAAACAATTTATAACTAAGTTTTAAATTTTAAGTTTTTTAGAAGGTGTGGAAAAAAAATATTTTGGGAACCATAATCCCAACAAGTTTTGTCTGGAGGGAATAAAAATTTCATTAAAATGAAATATTCCCATAAATGTCAATATTCTTTTTAAAAAGCAAGCATATCAATTGTTTTTTTTTTTGATGATGATGACAAAAAAAAGAACAAGTGATCCCAACAAATTTTTCCATGGATGGTAAATAAACCATTAAATGCAATACCCAAAATTAAAATGCTTATTACTAAGGTATGATCATGCAATCCTTACAAGCTCTTGTTTGGATGGCTCACACCATCCAAACAAGGTTTTTCATTGATCTTGTAATATCATTGCATATAAATATCAAATATTCACTTTAAAAGCAGATTATATAACTAATTGTATTAATTTGAAGTTTATAGTAGAAGAAAAGTGCTTAGAGAACACATAAATTATCGGGATATGATCATACCATCCCAACAAGCTCTTGTCTGGATGGCCCTTACCATCCAAACAAGCGTTTGCATGTAAAATGCAATATTACACCATCCAAATGTCACATATTCATTTTAAAAGCATAGCATATAACACATTGTATGTATTTTGAGCTGATAGATGACAAAAATACTCAGAGAACACAGTGATCCCAACAAGTCTGTACATGGATGGTGAAATAGTATACCATATAAATGCAATATCACACCGTAAAAAATATTCAAATATTGAACATGAAAGGTTGATACAAAAAACTCATGTTGAACATGATGGTAGTTTGTAGTAATCAAACAATGTTTTTCACTCTTCTTGCATTAAAAACAAATGCTTATTACTAAGGTGGTTATGATCATGCAATCAGTTGTCAAATGAGAAACATCTTGTTTGGATGGCTCAATGGAAAATCATAAATTGTTTATTAAGTTTTTTCAAGAACATGGAATGCTAAATGTTAAAGTTGAAACAAATAAATTATCAAATGATTCACATTTAAAAAGTGTTATGGCTCACATATTTGGAAAAAAATTTTATGGAATTTATTAGTTTAAAGTCAAATATTCAGTTTAAAAAGCTTTTGATATAACACATTGAATTATTTTGAAGAATATGGAAAAAATGCTAAAGGGAGTATTAAACAAGTATTTGGAAAACATAAATGTCTGGATGGCCCTTACCAAACAAGTTTTTATGTTGTTTTTGCAAAAGTGAAATTGAAAATGCAATATTATTTATCCAAATGTCACATATTGTATTAATTTTAAAAGACATTCATAGCATTCATTTTACTCATTCTTTTGTTTTAATTGTTGTATAGAGTCTATTTTTGAGCATTTTAAATGACAAAAATTCATTTTTTTGAGAATACAGTTGTATTTTCAATTGTTGTATTTTAAAATGGATGGTGAAATAGTATACCATATAAATGCAATATCACACCGTATAAATGTCAAATATTCATTTTAAAGGCGTAGCATATCATGTTGAACATGATGGAAATTGATAGACAAAAAAACAAATGCTTATTACTAAGGTATGATCATGCAATCCTTACAAGCTCTTGTTTGGATGGCTCACACCATCCAAACAAGGTTTTTCATTGATCTTGTAATATCATTGCATATAAATATCAAATATTCACTTTAAAAGCAGATTATATAACTAATTGTATTAATTTGAAGTTTATAGTAGAAGAAAAGTGCTTAGAGAACACATAAATTATCGGGATATGATCATACCATCCCAACAAGCTCTTGTCTGGATGGCCCTTACCATCCAAACAAGCGTTTGCATGTAAAATGCAATATTACACCATCCAAATGTCACATATTCATTTTAAAAGCATAGCATATAACACATTGTATGTATTTTGAGCTGATAGATGACAAAAATACTCAGAGAACACAGTGATCCCAACAAGTCTGTACATGGATGGTGTAGCGGGAGGTGATAATTCCTATGATGTATGCTGCGGTTTACCGCCAGTGCGATTTGCAGTGGAACCTTTCTTGTGTAGACCAATTAAGTTGAAGTCGAAATTCTCCACATAGACAGATTAAAAATTCTTAATATGTACGATGTATAGCTAAGCACTTGCTTAAGTCCCAAACCCCTCATTATGCCTTCACATGCAGAAAAATTAAGCAAACAAGAAATATGAATAATATAATATAGTAATGTAAATTAGATCTAATACAAACAATGGACACAACATTTCATAAATGCAACATCCATTCTTTAGGTCATCTAAAAGTTATGTACATTGGAGTATGTATCAGTGTGTGCTTGGGGGCATTCAATTTTGAGAGGTATAATGGAATTTTGGCATCAAATGCTGCAAATAATAAGCATATTGAAGTTCAATATATGCCCCAGTTCTGGATCCGGCACGTGTTCTAGCATCAGCAGGTTAGAGGACATTCGGATCATCACCTTGTACGTTACAAGCCCCCTTACAATCTTATAGACGAGTATCAGACGCTGGTTGATGATATATTATTGTCTGCAATCATCTCTACATGCACATGCTTTTAAAATGTTCTCAATATAACATGCGTGTTCAGCCAATGAGCATAACCTGTAAGTGGGTATATAGAGGACGGGGGCTTACATGGGTATACAGAGAGAGGGGTCTGCAAGGGTATACAAATGGCGAGTGTCTATAAAGGTTTGCAGAGGGCTGGGGTTCACAAGTATATTGAGGTTTAAATGTAAACATCAAATACATAGGCTACAGTTCAAGGGGCTGAACGGCAAGGTTTATTTTGTTTGAGCACCTTGTACTGCTGTATATATATATGTTGAGAAATGAAACCGCTATGTGACAATGCTGTTAAATACCTGGTGTGGACGTAAATCTATTAGAACATACATGTAGAATGTTATACACCCAACAAAAGATATAGCTAGAGTAAGATGTTTTAACAACCACCCACACCCCTCAGCAAACAAGGGTAAATCAGCCTAATTTCGAACACTTCAGTTTCTGCCGTTTGAATAAAAAGATTGTTATTTTTATACCAAATTACGTCATACATCCATTCATTTTTATACAGTCACCAGCCGAAAACTGAAGGACAGAAATTTTGCTGGATAACTAAGTAAATCAGTGATAGGTACAGTTGAACTTCCAAATTAAGAACACTTCTATAACACGATCAACTCTATAATAAGACAGTTTTCCATGATCCCAGACTTTACAAAACAACAGTTTGTAAATAGACCACCTCTCTACTGTATTTGGTGTTAATAGAGGTTCTACTTTCTTGCTTGGCACTGTGTGCTTTAAAAATGCAGATACCAAACTAATTTAAATTAAGTCATTGTCGTTTTAAACAGAATTAGATAACTATTTTCAAAAGTTGGCGGGTTTTTTTTCTGTGGGAAATCTCACATGATTTTATGACCCCCCACAACAAGATCACCGATTAGCACACCGGGATTATCTAGCACTAATTCACCAGGACTGTGGAGCTGAACCCATTTAAGATGTCTGAGTGATTACGTGTAGTCAATAGGAATCATTTTATCAATATACCGTCATTGCATGTGGTGCTGTGTCTGGAGTCACCGGATGAAGCATATGTTTGTAATATGTGTGTAATTATAAATCAAACATGCTGCACAAACAGGTAAAATAGCGCTATATCATAAGTCAACTTGAAACTTTGAAGTGCTTATGCTATTTGACAAAAGGAATGGTCAATTTTGGAAAGAACAGTCAATAGTATGCAACTTTGAAACAATGGTTTGTAATTCTAGAATTGATCATGCATGAAATCTTCTGAAATCATGCACCAATCACACATATCCTTCATGATTCAATAGAACCTCTCCATTACGATCATCAAGTTCCCAAGTCGTCTCCTTTAGAGAAGTGGTCTTTAGAAAGAGGCTCATTTTGGACTCTATACGAACGTTTAGGTAAATGGTCCTATTACAGAGGTGGTCTCAATATAGAGGTATTTTACGTAAATAGATTTCAATATATTAATCCAGTTAGGGCATTGACATGTATAATATTTTTCCTTTGGTATTTCACAAAACAACCCCGTGATTTCACATATACACTAAAGGTGTCGAAAACTGTAGCACTTGCTCTAGAGTATGGTAATTTGCACTAAGTGTAATCAAAACGGAGCCACACACAGACAGAGAGGGAATGTAAGTTAAGACTGAGCTGATTATGTAAGAAAGAAATATTGATTTTCAATTTATTTTTTGTGGGTCATTCCACCAAAAACTTGCATAAGAAAAATGATCTGTAAAATGTATCTCTTTAATGACACCACTTGAGTGGGGTTCCTCGTGTCTTATTTCAAAGCGAGATTCCCCTGTAAAACTATCAATATGTATGTATGACCTTCGATTGGCAGACAGTCAGCGGGGTCACGTTTCACTGATATGAGTGTCTCCCATTGAGCACTCATTGAACTTCGGGTCCAGAAAGCACAAATGTTTTTGAAATCTATTTTCATCATAATTCTTTTTTTTTTAATGTTATCTACCAAATAATTTTCATTCTATTTTATGTGTGTCGAAAAATATATTGTTAATGCACCGTTTGCCACTTCAACATATTATTGTTATTTAATATGTAGTGCCATATACTGCGTTAAAATTTATAGAAAAGCACAACTTGCAATATGGATCTAATCCAGATATCAGACATATGCTGATTCCCGCCAATTTGCTATCTGGATGTTTGGGTGTCTGCGTGGCGTTCGCAAATGGGGTATATAATCACCCGCAATTGACAATTATCAACTTGTACATTTTTTAGTACAGTGATTGGATGTTTTGTAAAGCCACGGTTCACAGCTTTTCTTGTTAACTTAATTTGCAATCAACGTGTACACACCTAGCACCTGGATTTTTATATTCACTTTTAAAGGATATTTGCGCGTACAAAATGGATATATCTACTTGTACTGAAAATGTAAGTTTATGTTTACCATCATAAATTGTAAAATTAAATAACACTTTATCTGAAGGTGGACACCACGTAATTACACTAACACAAGTGCTAATATTGAACTCGTAGTAAAAATGTGGTCATAAAAATACAGACAAATTTATACGAGCATTTTTTTAAACAGCGTTGTTTTTCTTGTTTTTGGATATTATTTTTTTAGTAAAATGTACGTTTAAATAAAATTGATTGCATGTATGGTCAATAACTCCGTGCGATATGCGATTGCGGGCAAAATTTGTCTACATGAACAAGCCAGATTCCAATCGATGTTAATTAACACCTTTGGCACGGCACGTGCCGTCACATAGCGTGCTAATTCATGGTCATTGTGGTTAAGTGATAATGCACTCTGCATGATGTCTAGTACAGAAGAATGATGGTGGTTAAAGTGTATTTGTCTACATCTTACATTTACACATGTGGACACCTTTCATGTGCGGACACTATACACCACTCGCATTTCCCATTGCTTCTATATTCCCATTGCTTCTATATATCATATGCAATGAAACCCGTTTTACTAAAAGAATGTGGGTGTTATCTTCGGAAGAGATAAAAAATATGTATAAAAGTGGGTATTAAAAAGGGTCCATTTATATACAATCTATACGAAAGATGTGAAATTGGAATACATGTAGCGAAATGTGTTCACCTGGCCAGGTTCCACTGTATAAGAGAGTAATAAGGACACGTGTCTTAATTTGAGTGAACATCTTTCACTTCGTCCAAGGTGCTAACATAAGGTTGCGCTGATCTCGCTTCAAATTAAAAGGCTATCAGTGGCTGTGGCTGCCCAGCAAGATTAACACAGATTTAATTAGGGGTAGAAATGTTATTTTAGGTGGCTCCCAGTGTGGAAAACAAAGTTTATCCCTCATTAGAAAAGGCATTAGAGGGACTGAAGCAATATGAACTCCAGTGGAACTTAAAGTTCGTATCCTACAAGAAACCTAAAGACTTTGGGGAACAACGTGAGTATATTTGTCACTGTATAATTTCACAGACGACTATAAATTATTAAATCGGTTACAATTTGAAAATGTATCGGTAATAAACCAGTTTCAATTAATCAGTTTGTGATGCATAATTTTACAGGTTTGAAAAGAAGTAGTGGGGATGGCAGTCGATACATGCTAATGTATATTATATGTTATGACACTTTTTGCAGGTTTACCAACAAAACAAAGATGGTTTGTTCATAAAAAATGAGGGCATTGATAGGCCATATGTTAAAGTTTCTCAGCATGTATTAGAGTGCTCATTTGGGCCACAACACAAAAAGCCCAAAGAACAGATGGTGAGTACAGTAATTGAAACCTTCACCCACTTTCACAATGCATAGATCTAGTATATTTGAAATGTCAACGTTTCTGTTAACAAAAGCAAAGACCATTAAAGTCATTGCACAACAAAGTGTGCACACCAAGACACAATGCTGTGTAAGATAATGTTTTGTATTGTTTTAATGTCGCAGGTTGGTGATCATGCATATTCCTTTAAAAGGGCTAGTGGCACTACGAAAGTTGGATGTCCTGTGAAAGCAAAAATATTTGAAAGTGTCACTCTGAAACACAAGGTAAAATGGGGTAATACGTAAGATTGAAACTCTCCTAAACTAACCGCAAACATGCTTTTTTATATGCATTTTAATACATGAAAACTTCTCTCCGTGTCATAAGTGTATATTGTAGCAATATTTTAAACAACAATCACCACTGACTTATTTTATATGATCGTTTAACCATAACCTTAAGGCATGCAAGCTTGGACGCTCACACCCATTTTGGGTCATGGGTACTGACCCCATTACAAGCATATTCAATGATATAGAGGGGGTGAGTTTCGACGAGTTTCAACGAGTTTCAATTTTATGTATCGCCCGCTAAACTGTGTATAATGTTGGTAAAAAGTATTAAATTAACTATTCTTAGATGCATTACTATGTTTATTACCAGACAGTAGAAAGAGTATTTTTTCAAGCAGGTTATGGAAGAAGGGCAAGAAGAATCCACGTTTAAAGATGCTTTGTCGCAAAGATCAAGTGAGACCTTAGAGTTCATATACATTCTGAATGTAGAAAATATTCACATAGGCCACGTCACTGGAGAGGTAACTTTCTTTGTGTTGCAATCATATTAGCAAAGGATAAATATTGTAACGCTCAATGTAAAAAGGCAATATGTGCTATGATGTTATGCAAATTAATAGATACACAATGCACATCTTTACACAGGCAGCTGGTCCTTTACTGAAAAGCGATGAAGGCATAAAGCAAGAAATTTAACACTTAGTCCAAAATGGCGAAAATCGTAAGCCGTTAATCAAGGACATCATCATGAAAAATATCAAAAGAAAATATGGGGTAGTTTCACCGCATAATAGACGACTACGACCCCGTGGGAAAGATTTCAGTAATATGATATCGTCAGCAAAAAACAGCTTCAGTATGATTTTGCATATTGTTTAATTAAAATAATAGGCAATTATGCTATTGCACTTTTCGAGTGCAACTGCATCAGTGAACTTTGTAGAGATTTAATATGTATTATATCTATCTATAATTTCATCACATCAAAGGCAATGATGCATTTGACTTTTGCATGGTACATGTAGACCCCTATATATACCGTAGGTATTATAGTGATGGACAAATCATATGTCCAGTGAATGAGATTTATAGTGCATATGTCCTTGGTCAAAAGTAAAATCTATATAAATTGTGCCTGTAGAAAAAAGACATTTCAATATACATGTACTTGATATTTTCCTATTTTTCATATTTTTATCATAGAATGAATACCAGTGAAGAGGAAGTCTTGCAAAAATTTTTTGATGAAAATAAAATAACGTATGCTTATGAAGAAAACAGGTAAGGATGATTGAATTGGATTTGTTAATGTTTTATTCAAAACCTTTCAGCAGCATTGCATTATTTTGTGTATTCAACTTTGATATAATTCAGGTCTGGAAAAGAGCATTTGGTTTTCCAAACGGATTTTCAGAAACATCTACTTGTGAGATATGGAGACTTGGTCTTGTTAGACTCCACGCACAACGTAACATGTAAGGACATGCCACTGTTCCAACTTGCCGTAAAAACAAATTGCGGCTATCAGTGTGTCGGGATATTTATCACTGAAAACCAGCAACATGATACAATCGCACAATGTTTAGCCATTTTGAGATCATGGAATGAAGATTGGACACCCAACACATTTATGGTGGATTGCGACAAAGCTCAAATCAAAGCCATCAAGTCAATATTCAAAGGTATATATCATTAGGTTACTGTTGTGAATGCAGCCATATGAATTGTCATGAATATTTGGGTATATGTGTGTAATCACAAGGATACTAGTATCATTCTACTGTGATCATGGTACAATGTATTGAATGATTGAGAACTTTCATATTGATACGTCTGTGGTATATTGAAATTGATTGTGTTCTGATTTTTTCCACATACGGCAGAATCTCGAATAGCCCTGTGTGAATTTCACACAAGCAAAGCTGTAAAGGAATGGGTGGCTAGCCATTTGAACAATAAAGAAGAGCAAGATGAAACAGTTCATTGGTATGAATTTTGGTATTATTCTTAACTTTAGTAAAAAGATGTGGTTTTTTCGTGCGTGTCTTTTTTTTATCAAGGAAATATAATTAGTATATAGCATTGCTGAAAGCTACCTCAGATATTACAACATTTTCATTCAGCTTTATTTCTAGGTTTAGAGAAATCAGAAGCTCGGTAAGTGAGGCGGATGCAGAAAATAGAATTAAAAGATTTAAAGAAACTACTCTATGGGAAAACAACATCAACCTTCAAGAATATTTTTCTACCTATTGGCTAGGTCAAAAAGAGGTATAGCATTTACTTTTCTAAACAACTTATGACAAGTTAACCAATTCAAACTGGCTTTTTAAAACTGGAATTTTGTCCTCTTCATACATAACACTTGCTAAATGTCAAATGTATTTGGTTAAAGACAAGTGCATTGTGTGTTAGGTTACAAATTTGTTTATGAAAATTAATACCTATAGCGGATGTTAGGTAGGTGTGTTGATGTTGACTGTTGCTTTTTTTTTGCCTTTTTTTTCTCTTTTTTTTTCTCTCTCTCTCTTTTTTTGGTCATTGTTGAAAAGCCTATAATATCTTACCTGGATGCAAAGTAACCCTTATTATAATGTAATGAATGTATTTGTCTTATAGAGATGGGTGAAATGTTTTAGACAGCAAGATCCAACAATTGTAGTGAACACTAATAATGGCCTAGAATCTTTGAATAAATGTTTAAAGGACAAAGTCAATGTCCGAAAAAGTGTCTTGCAAGTGACTCAAGATATTGTAAATGAGTACTTGCCAAGTTTGGAGACAAGGTAAATTTTTCCATGTTATTTCCCTTACATAATGTATCTTTGATTGTGCCCATGCATGAGCATAGGCATGAATCATAGAAGTGACCATAACATTTATAACAGGCGTGTGTAATTTCTCTATATATTTCCGCTTACTTACATAGCTACATCGATGGGCAGGCAACGGATCTGCAGGCCAGGGATGTTTCAGCAAAATATCTTTGCAATACCTCAAAATGGTTCAAAGAATTTTGTACAAAAAGATTGACCTTGTCTTATGAGGACCAACATAAATATGTTGTGGATAATGAAAATGGAATTTGCAGCTGCATTGACTTTAAGTCACATTATTTGCTATGCAAACATTTGTTAGCTTCATTTACAATGGACACGCCTCTCCCCCAAGACTGCAGTATTGTACTTTAATCAATATTGACTACACATGGCTGACAAAAATTCAACATGAACAAGCATCAATAACCGAAAAACAAATTTTGATCAGTGAAATTGTCAACCACCTAAAGGAACTAGAAAACAATTTGGACAAATTTACAATGGCACAGTTACAACATATACGAGATGAAATGGAGAAAATTCCTAAAGTTATGAATGCTAAACATGAAAAAGGCCTCTGTAAAGAAGCCACTCCACAGAAGAAATGCATGTTTTCAAATGTGAAAAGGAAGTTCCACAAAAAAAAGAGTATGGGCTAGATTGTATTTAAAAACACTAAAATACAACATTTAAAACAAATATCACATTTGACTACAATTCTTATCTGTTGACTTATTGATATACTCATTTAGGTCTGAGAACCCTGCATAAATTGAAACCCTTTGAAATTGTGGGTCCTCTGTACACATCAAAGTTCAACGCAAGTGTTACGGCCAGTCAACTTTCAAATACAGCTGATATTGAAAATGAAGATGATGTGCCAAGTTCAGCCTCTGTAACTGGTAAATTGGTTTATTAGAAAAATATATACATGTTTAAGCATTTCAGATAACTACATCATAAGAATAACTATAAGATTTTCTGTAATCCCCATCAATACCATGGAAGCTATTTTGCTAGCCACTGATATCAATGGTGCAATCTGTAAGAGTTTAAAAAAAGGCATCACTTCACATTTTCTTCATGTACCATCATGTCCCTAAGTTTTTCTATTATTGTATGCTGCTTGCATGCTATGAAGTATACGTAAGGTGTTTTGAATATGAAAAACATTTAATTTCAGAAGCATCCACTGGCCCATCAGAAAGTGGAAATGGGAAAACCCTTGTATGTGAATCAACTTTCGGTAAGTACAGCATATTTGTTGTGTACACGTATGTTTTGTTCACACATTGTCAGCAGCCAATGAACTATAAAGTGGAAATTTGCATGTGGTAAGAACACTTCAAAAATTTTCACATTACATGAATTTTCCTTTGCAGAGAGAACCAGCATAGAGGGACCAGCATCAAAAAGGTTACCAGTTTGTATATAATTTAGAATATTTTTGTTCAAGATGTGTGATGATAAGTGTGAAATAGATGAGGAATTATAATGTTAAAGATTGCTTGTCGCTGCTAATATATAATGACAATTATCTATGAGAATGGATGTTTCAGGCGGACGCTTTCACAGGGCTCAGAAGATGATCACACGGAAGGAAATGTAAGGCGTTTATTTTTATGTAGACAAAATATCTGCCACTTTGAGAGGGCATGGTGTCGAAGATTAGTACTAAGCCAGTAAATTGTTGCCATAACGAAGGAATTTCCTACATTCTATTACAGGTAGCACCATTTGTGGATAGAGGCGAGACTGAAACTACCAGGGATATTCATGTGGTAAGTCCAAAATTTTGCATCCAGCAATATTTGATAATTTCTCAATTTTATCAATATTTTACTTATTGTTTGTCTTTATAAAAATTCTTGTTAAATATTAGCAGTAAATGACCCCACATATTTATCTCATCATCTACACAGATATCCGATGACAGTGATGATGAGTTGAGAGCAGATGACATGAAGGTTAGTATAATAGCCTTGAATAGAAACTTTAGGATTCAAATAATTTAATCATTAACTCTAAATATTTTGACTTCACCTTTTTAGAGTCAGTGTAAGATATACAGATGATAGGTAAACGTAGTCTCTCGCAACACAGACCAACGTACAGCAAGCTCTGCGAGCTGTGCGTTGGTCTGTGTTGATTTCTGCAAGGCTGGCTGGTCGAGTCTAACGTAAACGTGGAAGTCTATTCATTATCTATAGTGTATGGTTTTTATTTTAAGCTGTATTCTTGATAAAATTAAATTTTGTTTTAAAACCTTAAGTTTTGTTTTTATTCATTATCGTTTTCGAGATAATGAGACCTAGTGCTGTAGCCCAAATATATAGATTATTGAATATTGTATTTATGGTACTATAATAAGGTTTTTACCATATGTGTATATAGGGACCGGCATCATACTGGATTAATTTTGTAGAATGTTTATATTCCAATATACTACAGAGTATATTTCATTCATTTTATGGTTTTACAAACTGATGATGTGTTTAGACACGAAAACACAATGTGTTCTTACTGTCGTTGGTTCCATTTAATGAAATACATATCTTTATAGGTAGTGAAATAAACGTTTGAATTTTAATTTGTATATGAAAGACAATAATGCTAGTGTTTCTTCTTAATTATTTCAAAAATCTGTATCGATACAGATACCTGTAACTGTTGTACAAAACTTGCATACCATGTTAATAGTGTGCAATGGTACTTCTCTAGAAAATGTACTGTTGGAGCAAATAGTTATACATCGTCTAATTCTATTTCAAGGATTTAACTGATGAGAAAGATAATTCTACTCTGGAGCAAAGGCAAAAGTCAGATAAAAACCGTGGTATAGTAACTTTACCTATTATTTTGAGGATGAACTTACAAAAAATGATTTCTATACTAAGAAATGAAGTATCATTTTTTTTAGTTCTTGTAATAATATGAGGACTAGATTTGAATGAGTTTCCAAAAATTATAGATATTATTAATTGTTTTCTATGCAGCGAGAGAAATAATTGCAAACAACAACTACTTGGTCGCAAAGATAGATGGCTATCCCCTTCTCGATAGCGATTTGCACAATGCCCTATGTAGCAACGAAGAAATCAATGACAAGGTCAGTGGTCTGACTAAATGTAGCAAATATCAATGTGATATATTTGTATCCTACAATGTCAGTTTCGGGAATTTATGTATTTGAAGAAAATTCTAATATTACTGACTGTATAGTTAGCATGTAATTAGGGGTGTTTTTCCAAGCCAATAGTAAAACCTTGATCTGCCACACCTTAGGCTTTCTTTGGCTGTGAGCCTGCTTTTAAGCTTTATATGACAAAACTAATATGTAACGTTAATCTTTTCAGGTCATTGATGCCTACCTAAGTTTGCAGGTGAAAAGAGCAGTCAGTGGAGGAAAGCGTGCGATCCACTTACCAGTGGCCATGATGGAACGGATCATGTCCGGAAAGCTCGCCATGAACAACAAGGAGGTAATGAGGAACAATGGATTTTGATTCGTTTCTCAGTGTGTTCTCATCACCAAGCTACCCTCATCAACATCAATATTACATGGACTAACCGTTATCTCTGTAACCCCCAGCCTACGTAGTTGCTTAGATATCATGTCATCCTTTTAACAGCTGGCTGCTTGGGATGATTGCATTGTTCTGGTCTCACAACCATGAGGATGTGAGTTCCAGTTTCATCAGGGTCACTTGGTGTAGTCAAATTGACGCTTAGGGTTGTAAAACCTGTCTCCAGCTGTACTATGCCAGTACAGTGGTTAGGTACAAATTAATTGTAATTAAAATTTGTTTGTTTCCAGCCTTGTTGGGGGTGGAGCAGCACCGAAAACATGATAGGCGCATACCTAGAGAATCGCTGCCACTGGGTATTGCTTGTGATACAGCCGGTGCACCAGCGAATTGTATACTACAATTCGCTGGGGCCGAATATGACAATGTGCACTGAATATCTAAATAAGATACGGTAATTTTTTTCTGCTCATCAATCATAACATTGGAACTTGAATGCAAACTTTCCTTGAACTTTGGAATAAGTGACAACCTGGTGTGTAGAGGTATATGTTGCTTATATTGTGTTCATTTTCCTACAGGGCTTTCATGAGATCAAAAATTAAAATCAGTCGTGATTGGAGAGTTGAAAGTCCAACAGCATCACGACAGCCAGATAGCACTTCGTGTGGTGCCTTTGTCTGTAAAGTAAGCATTTTATTTTGCTATTGTGTAACTTGACCATCGATAAACTATGCACAGTATATACATTAAAAGCCACTGTACTTCAAAGTTTGCAGAGTCCCAGCTGCATCAAAAAAACATTGTCTTTGGAAGCAATCCCAACAGTTTGGTGCTCACTAAGGAAGATGTGATCCAATTGAGATTGGAAATTGTACAGGAATTAACTTCCAGCTCTGGTACGCGTACAATTCAATTTTCTGATTTAAATTTTTCATAATTTCTAAACACTTTCTATAAAAATAGGTAACTAAAGTAGAAGCTCAATCTTGAAAGATCTTTTTTTTTACAAATAATTGCAGAACCCATCCACAACAATTGCGCCATATGCACATCAAGAGTAAAGATTAATAATAAAGTGAGTACAGCATTTGTTGATATTGTTCATGAAAATTGTTAACCTCATATGCAATTCAAAAACTACATAATTATGTTTGTGCTATAACTATGTGCTAAAAATTTCACCACAGATGAATTGTTGTGAGTGCAGTAAAGTGAGTACAGCATTTGTTGGTATTGTTCATGAAAATTGTTAACATCACATGCAATTAAAAAACTACATAATTATGTTTGTGCTATAACTATGTGCTAAAATTTTCACCACAGATGAATTGTTGTGAGTGCAATAAAGCATTTCATCCCGCTTGTGTTCCTGAATCAACAACATTAAACCAGCTAACAAACCTATCATTTAGATGCAACACTTGTTTAGAAAACATTTACCAAAAGGTCAGTATCTTTCAATATGTATTTGTTAGAATATACTCACATAGCTGTAAGCTTAAGGAATTCTGGGTGCATTGTTGCTCATAGACTATACCTGTAAGAATAATGGGCAACGATGATGTGTTTAGTATCATGTGCTTATGGTCTTTGTTAAAAATCAGGTCTGTGACTGCTACAGGTCACTTTGAAATAGAATATCAATAAATTTAATTGTTTATTATTCTCAAGTCAACTTATGATGAGTCAGTTTCCGCCCTTTCGCTGTAGGTACTAACTAACTCAGAGTAAGTCCAATTGTATGTAAATAAATAAACATTTATTTTCATACACTGTTTGGTGTCATAGCTGTAACAAATCTCATTGCACCCACTAGAACAATTAGCAGTATAATTCAGGTAGAACATTCATTAGAAATAGTATGTTGTCATTCCATGCATATTCTATAAATTATATAAACCAGGCCTTGTCAATCAGCCCTGGGTGCTACAGTTATATATTAAATGTAACCCTTCATTTTTTAAACATATCAGTATCGCTTTTAACCATCATGTGGTTATTTGTTTACAGGAATCTGCATCCCCAGCAACAGCAAAAACCACAACATCAAAGACACCAATATCGTCATCTACAATAACATCTCCAGCAACAGCAACAGCAGCAACAAAAACATCAAAGACATCATCAGCAACATCAACATCATCTTCAGACATAGAGAACACTTACCTTCTCCAGAAGAAAACAGAAAATAAAGCTAAAATATGTTTTGGGTGCAAAAAACACTTTGCTTTAAACACACTCTACACCATTAGAAGAATGGAACATTATGAATACTACAATAAAACTTATGGTGAAATGAAAAAAACCTTTGGTCTAAAATATTACCATACAAAATTGACATGTGTTAAAAAAACAAACACTAATTTTTGCCCAAATTTTACACACTCAGGTAGTATAAGTACGTATGAATTTTCAAATATAATAAAAAGCATGAAATAAAAAGCAACCAACTATGGCTTATCATCATCATCATTGCCTGTTGTATCTATATATAATATGTGCATATTTTTTTCAAGCTGGGTCCATTGAAATTTTTATGAGTAGTCAATGCTATTATTAAGAAAAACATATTTTCTCAATTATGTTAGTTGTGAATATGTTACCTGTGGAATATGAGCAGTGTTATTTAATCATATATGGCATTTGAGTTGTGAAAATGTATTTGAAATATCCTCTTGAGAATTAAATACTCACTCTGATTTTGTGCTATTTTATTTATGATTTTTACACATCTTTGTGTGTGTGTGTGTGTGTGTGTGTGTGTGTGTGTGTGTGTGTGTGTGTGTGTGTGTGTGTGTGTGTGTGTGTGTGTGTGTGTGTGTGTGTGTGTGTGTGTGTGTGTGTGTGTGTGTGTGTGTGTGTGTGTGTGTGTGTGTGTGTGTGTATTTTACATATCCTATGAAGTTAATCTGAAAATAAAGGCATCTATTATAGTCTATTCTATACTATTATCACAATATATAAATGACTATCGACAATATGATAACCTGATTTCCTTACAGCTAAAAGCACCATACCTAAGCCACTATAACTAAGCTAAAACGTGTAAGGGAACGATCATAAATAACAATACCAGGGGGGTCGTCCATTTTTTATTGCGCGAAGAAAAGTTAGACGACCCCCCCATCAACATTTAAAAAAGTCTAGTGACCCCCCCCCTCCGCTAAAGAAAAAGTCCTCTATATAGTCATTGCACTGCTAAAAGAAAATATTTGATAAAAATATACCGTAGCATGATAAATAAAAGTTCAGCGACCCCCCAAAGGCCCCCTAAAGGGAATCAGAAAAGTTGGACGACCCCCCCACCTTTTTGGAACCCCCCCGGTATCATTATTTATGATCGTTCCCTAAAGAGATGGGATTCAAGACTATTGGTCTAACTTTATATGTTAAAATAATGAAATGTGTTGAATGTGGTGGTTTATAGTCTTGATACAAGTTTTGCTCTCACGACTTAACAATTTTCACCAAGTCATTGGCCCACTTATTGATCTTCAATAGATAATTTCTCCTATGCTTGCATCGGCAGCAGCTTGCATTCAGCGCACGCACAATGCTAATCACCCACACAATCACATACATATAAATATAAATATAATATATATAAATATATAATATGTATGTTATCAATAACTAATAAATTTGGATATTTATTATGATCCCTTTTTTGACAATTATTTAACAGTAGCAAAAAAAATGAATACAAATTCGATAATACATCTACACAGTGCCTATGTCAACGAGCTCCACTTTACGCATCTCCCCAAGAACACAAAAGTCTAGGACTGCACACACTATACTTTGCCGTTTGCTCTTATTCGAAATGTTGCCAAACGTGTTCAAGTAGCCTTTCTAAAGGCTATGATATTTATTCAGCCGTTTATTATTTAGTTTAAATATTTATATTTAGTTTCCTTCATATTAAAACACCCACAGAGCATACAGCTAGCTCACTGTACATGCATGTGCATATCCTAGACTGACTCTAATAGACTGATGTTTAAATATCATAATACAATGTCGCTATGCTGAGACATTTAGACTGGTGCTGTTTCCAAGAGCTATGATCACAGGTTTCAATAATCTTTTTAAATGGTATTCTTGGCCTTGACAAAGGCTAGTGTTCAAGGAACCTAAGGAACCAAAGTCAAATTTTCCTATAATAGCAAACATTTTATGTATCATAAATACAGATACTTCCATGAAACTTCATTCTACTGTATAACTGTAGACTGTCTTAAACTGATGCATATCTCCTAAGTAGCATATAAACTGATCTCTTTTTCTATTGTTGAGTGTATATGTATCCCAGCATGCCATAATACAATTTGACTTCTGCATACCAGTGATCTCAAAATCGAAAAACATATCAACACAAAAAAACAAGTTCTTACTTTCTGTAGCCAGACTAAAACCAATTCCAAATCAGAAATTGTTACAAGAACGATAACATTCTTTATTGAATGGGCAAATAACTGAATTAATGAGTCCTGACATAATATTATATATCCATATGCCAAGTGACTCCCTCCCCCTCCTGCGCTGCCTCCTGTGCCCACTATTCCACCGTCTTCTGCGCTCCCATCCACGTCGCCACCGATCTCCCCACCACTCGCCCTGCCACCTACCTCATCTGAAAAAGCGCATGCAAAATTGCTCTCTATTGGTCTGCCAAAATACATTACAAAACATTGTATATAGTAAGAGTATTTCGTTTCAAAGGTACTACGCCGTAAAATGGGGTTGCTCATTAATGAAAACATATTCATTATTGTTACTTCACCCTGTGCGCTACTGTCGCTGCTGTCTGTGTGTTGACCTTCATCAGAACTGTCACTGTCGCCTGCTTCATTGTCCGCCGCGTTGAAGTCCCTCGATTGCGCCAGAATGTCGTCCACAGATGATACCGGCTGCACCGGGACGGACCATTGGAGTAACTATAGTTTAGAGTAGCTATTATATAAGAGTACTCCACTTACCGAATACCGTAATCTTTGAAAGCAGGAACAGTAGCGGGAACATATACATGTAAAATGTATAGTTTTTCTATTAGGGAAGTGTACATATCAGTGAATCATTTAAGTAATATTATAGGCAACGGAAGAAAAATATACGTCCCAAATTGCGACGTGTCCCTATAGTGAGGTGATCCCATTTAGTATCTAGTTTTTTTTTCACTGGAAAGATCCCGCTTGACATGAACATTTTTTAATGACTGTCCAGATCGTCCACAATTAAAGTGTCGGGTACATTATGAACTGCCGTATCAGTATCATCCAAATGATCGTAGCAAGGAGAACCTGCGAGATTGCACGCCGTGATAATGTTTGCACACCCATCCCCGCAAAGAATAAACAAATAAGATCTGAGATAGAAAGCGTAGCTCACCGTTCAACTTGGCCCGGATGTCTTAAGACGTTATTACCGGTCCGGGTGATTTCCACGGCGGGAGCGCCCAGCGGGAAGAAGTGGCGAGGGTGAGGGGGACGCTAGAAGCAGCGAGGATTTTAAACAGGCTATATCTAACAGCTTTTTATAATGTTTTTAAAACCAACAGCACTCATACCAGTGATTATATTTTATGTGTTGTATAAAGCTGAAGTGCAAATGGGTACAGCGCAGCTTCCAGATCCATTATAGGCCTATAAAAGTTACGTGGTCGTATCAATTCTTAACCATGCATATTGTTGGTTCTTATCTCCTGAGACCTGCGTGATAAGAGGAGGGTTTATATGGAAGCGTTATGTGGGGAAAAGGTTGAAAAAAAAGGAAAGTGGGGAAAAGGCCAAAAGAAGAGGGGTGTAGAATTTCAAGGAAGTGGGATGTTGGAAAAACGACATCCCCCCCCCCCAAAAAAAAAAAAAGGTGTGTGGGAAATACGGCCAAATCAATTAGGGGTGTGGGATTTCTTGACACCTACTGATAAGCTACACACGACTTACCTGGGGGTACAAACACGAGGAGTAGCAGTACGTACACAGTGGAATAAGGCCAATTGGACACCTGCATATACTGAATACTTGTCTAATGTGGACACCTGTGACACAACGGAGTGTGTAGATGACTAGTGCAGATTTAGGCTTACCCGCCGGTGCAGTGATAGGTGAAATGAGTTTTTGCCAGGGCTGTTTGGTTTTAAAGAGATGTGACGAAATGGGCAGACCAATGAGGCCACTTTTTAGGATCGCGGCATGTTGATACTGTAACTTGGTAGAGCCAGAATTAGCCAACAAAAAATAACGAATACGGAAACCTTTACTCACCATTGGCATTACGGGAGAACCTCCAATTTAGACCACCTGTCTATTGAGACCACCTCTATAATAAAAACATCTTTTTAAGGTGCCAACCTTTCATAAGGCTACCAAAATTAGCATCTGTATAGAGACCACGTCTCTATTGAGACCACTTGACACTGGTCCCAATGTTGTTCCTAATAGAGAGGTTCTAATGAATTTAGAAGTACGCAAATGCTTGATTGGAGGGGGTGGACGCCCTGATAACACAGATTCCTCGCCCAAGCCAACCTTTGTGTTCGTCTACGGTTCCCCCAAACTCCTCGGCGTCTATGAGCAAGCTCTCCTCGGGCAGCAGCCAGCTGGTCCCGTGGCCGTAGTCCTCCTCCGTCCTCCCTGGATGCCGCCCAGGTAGGTGCCATCAGCAACGGGGTCTTGCTCGTGGCATGGTGAAGAGATGACAAGTGCGGGTCAGGTGATGCTATCTGATAAACTAAGCTGATGTACAGCATAACATCCAATTAATTGAGACCACTTGTATAAAGAGACCATCTTCATCATGAGACCATGTGTCATGGTACCACGCGTGGTACTGCTCGTCCCTCCATAAAGAGACCACCTCTCAATTGAGAACCATTGAGTCCCCAAGATGGTATTAATAGATCTTTATTAACTCCAATTATCCATTTTGCAATGGTGGGAACTGGAGAACATTCAGTCTTTATTAAATATATTAAGATCAGGGTATATCCAGGCGTTACCGGACCCGAGGGCGTACGCGTCTATTCTGAACACTGGCGGAACATGCACTTCCCCATATACCTACCACATAAAAAATGTAAAGAATAATGATCAAGCTTTTTGAGAAAGGGGGCCCCAGTTCCTCCCGTATCTGATCTGTCACTGAAGAATGCTAGCATACTGTACACGTACTTACTCTGGTCGCTGCTAACATCGCCATCATAGAATATCACACAACAACGCACCTGAAAACGTGAGTGACAATTGAAGCAATCTTTGTAAAGCACACAATCTATATGGAATGTTATTTGATCAATCGTTGTTAGCTGTATCAGTCAGACAAATGCACCCTATATCATAGAGGTTGGCTTTCAGCAGCCCTTGATCTGATGGGTGAACTGTCTACGTTTTCCATTTTGCTCACGTTGACTGGCACAATAATTAATGAACACATGCTCACACCCTACATGTAAGTTAGACATCACATGAATAAAAATTCAGATTGATTCTAATACATCCAAAGCTCTGATAATAGGCGATTCAATTTCTCCGTCTATAGGACTATGTCTCACTGATGGCTGCAGACTGGTCAATTTTGCCAGAATCTGTTAATCAGTGCTACAATGGTAGTGGTCCAGCGTTCTAGTACTTGTCGTGACTATATGCTATTGCAATTGCAGAAAGAATCCTCTGAAAATAATGCTGACACCCACATAATGTATATCCCAGTGGTATATCCATGAGTACCACGACTCACTACTTACCAACTGTGCAGTATAGACGATCGCCAACATACGTGCAGACATCAGGTTTTAGTCAGGAATATCTCACATCCCAAAGTTAACGTTCTAGAAAAAGTCACCAAAGTTCTTTCCAATGTGTCGTTCGCACGCGACCGAGGAACAGTTTTTACGAAGCCAGAGTCAAATATGATACCGGGAAATCTGACTATCCATCGGTATAGGTCCGTATTTCAAGACAGAATTTGCATCAATTCCGCCGATGGTAAAACTGCATAGGTACATATCACCCGTGCACAACGAAAACGGTCCGCATTTTGCTAGAAGTTTGTTCAACAATTTACCATAAAAGTGTATACGTCGTATCTGTTCATAGTGAGCATACTATATATTAGGTAGGTGGGAGCGCCAATAATGCACCCAGGCAAAAGTTAGGTAATTGATCACATTGTTCTAGTCACATCACTTAAAGAACAAAGATAGCTTTTTTTTAAAGATAGTTGTTCAATATGAGCATGCGCAGGTGACCTCGGGAATCCCCGGTTATGATATCTTTTGGAACGAACACAATGCATTTGCCTCTTGAACAGATATGCAAATTAGCTTCTTTTGATTGACTGCAGACGTCAGTAAGTTTATGCACTTTGACTGTGTCATTGCTAAATGGCACAGCAGACTGGGGTGCAATAATGGTGCTTGCGACAAATCCATACGACCTAATACCAAAAAACCCATCGACACGTCGTGATTGCGGCTCGTGATTGCTACCCCCGACTTTTGATGTCTGGGCATACCACTTCCTTACTGGTTTACCGATAGCTTGTGGCAGGGTCTTAGGTCACTCCTGACGTTGCTCCACAGTTGTATACCCCCTCCCCCGAAGACCGCCTGTTACTGTATGTAATATGTGGTTATTGCATTGTCTTTTTAGTCAAAATGCTATGGTAAAAGTAATAAACCAGCTCATTCAAATGATCTTACATTAAAGTTTATCAAGATAAACTATGCGTCAAACAAATGGACAGCCGCAAACAAGATATTTGCATATTATCGACCCCACAACCCAAGCAGTTAAGTGGTCGGAGGCCTAAAGTGATCAATAGTTCTGTATGGAGTAAAAAGCAGCGAGTAGTTAACAAGGTGGATCTGTGATTAACGCTCATGGAGTTATTATTAACAATGCGTGATTTTCATTATTTGTGGATACTTCTAATTGTGATATCAGCATTGCACCCCACAGTACTAGGTGAGAGTTCCTTACGTTGCCATTCAATACCCGTGGGACTGTCTTATTAATGGGCTAATGGGAGACCCGATAGCCCCCTGTGTGTTGTTAATGATACAGATATTGGCGAGCCTGGTTACGAGATCATATCTTAGCCACTGCAGTGTGTGTGTCATTTACACTATGGCGCAGTTACATGTGGCCAGAATGACAATAAACGTGTGCTAACTCATTTGCAAATACGTATACGTCATGGTCATAGACACAATTCATGAATAGGCTTAGGGACACCTTACGATTAAGGACAATAATTTTGTCTGTTAATAAATATTCCTATAATATTTCACTAATGGCAACACCTCGTTTATGAGAAAACCACTTACACAATTGTCACCAATAGCAAGGTTTTTCTGCGCGTTTGAACTAGATTCTGTAAGTAGGACTTCTTGCCTGTAAGGATAGAACTCTTAACTTTGGTATTTACGCAGTGAATTAAATTATGTACATCTATGAGGCTATTGTAAGTCCATGCACGTCAACTAACACATCAGCCCTGTATCACCACGAGACTGTAAACTAGAATTTACCTATAGCACAATTTTATAGGCATACCTTATTGTACAGAAGATTCCATCTCAAACATTAGTGCGATGATGACAATGCTTAGGGTTGATGTAGTGCCACCTACATGAGTCACCACGTGCAAACTTCGAATCTTGTTTACCCTGTGATGTTTGCAAACTCTCATGTTTCAGCATTGAAGTGCATATATTAGTTCTGTGACCAAGTCAATGCACACCACTCGTTGAAGTGCATCCTGCCTTGAGCGACCACCTCCCCGAAATTCCGAAGCTGACCATTTTAAGTCGGAAGGGTCTAATCTAAAATCTATTATCGTTATTGAGAGGCATGATATGATATGGAGACTGGTATCATTGAAATGAATTTTTTTCTGCCCTTTCCATAACTATACTGTGAACATTGTCCTATCGTCTAATGACTTGAACAGCGTCAACTTATCTCTTGATATCTTATCTCAAATACCGTTTAATTGATTGTTTATCTTTACTAGGAGGGCGTTTAAAAAATCAAGATTGATCTTCCTGTTCGATTTTCCAATAAAACAGCAAACATGCTATAGATTTGGATAGCCGAACCCATATAGCTATTTTACAAAAGTGTGGACTTAAACAAAGATCACTTTAAATGAATTTAAAACTTCTGTGGTGTCAAGGGTAATAATATTGACACAAATCTCCTTAAAGATAAATATCTAATTTAAAAGTTTGAATGTGGTTCATTGAAGACTTTGTGTGGCTCTTGTCAAAGTCTGACACGCTTTGGCCAGGCTGGTGTTGTTATATGAGCAAAATAATAAGTTTTAATCCAACAATGAACCATGCGGATATAGACTTACCACAGACATACGTACTATGCCCATTAGAGCATGAATAGGTGGTCTATCAGCTGTGTAATCAAATAGCCTTTAATTAGATTCAACTTAGAAAAAAGGTCAGAATTTACCCGCGAGCCATTATTAATCCACGTTACGGTCAACTTAAAACATTTTTAACAGTCACTTACAATATTTTCATACGCATTAGATTGCTGGGCATTGGGCCGGGGGCCAGCTGTGCACCGACAGTGCCGTGATAGGGTTCCCATTAGGACTGCTAATGTGTTTAATTATCGAAATGGACCAGCACTCTCTGATTTGAGACGTGGGTGGTTTGCTGATCCTCGATTAGTGGCACTAAACCAATGGTTAGGTATACATGTAATGAATGCATGTTATTGAATTGTGAAAGGAATAATATACAGTGTAAATGATCAGCTGTTGGTTGGCCGCAGACACTGGTAACTACATGTATATGCACTTTGCCCGTGACGTTGATAAATGGCACAGTGTTCTGGGGTGCTGGGTGGCAATCGTAGCAGCCATCGACAATCCACCATGATCTGGCCACAGATCAATGCATAAGACTCCGCCATTAGCTTTTATTGGTAATTATTTGGGCCGCAAGACCGATAATCGCTTATAGTGTCTGTCCGTTTGTGCAGTGTTTATCTATATGCATTACCGCATATGTTGTGTTTCCTTCTGTTGGCTTTTGCAGAAGTTAACAAATATCTTAGGGTAATCCAATTTTGAAACCATAGTCTCCTCTTAAACATGATTCAAACTTATAACTACTTTGTTACTCATATCTGTCTTAATTATTTATTCTATGTTTTTTTTACAAACATTTGAACACTGCTGACTTGCTGAAGGGATGTGAATGGCATCATCTAGAGAATAATAATATCACTGCTGAATCAGCCGTCATCCGTGTTATTTGTCTAACCGTCTCTTCACAAATAAAGGCACCCAAACCTTCATTCTCTAATGTATTTCTCACCTCCTGTGTGTTTACTGCAAATTTCAGGGGATGAGCATTTTGGCTTAAGTTCACTCTTCCCCCTGCGTGTGTTTCAGCTCAGTCCGCGGAGTGTGAGCAGGTGTCTGGCGGGCGTGGTCGTCTGCTCGGCACGGCGTGTCTCGTGTCGGCCGAGTGGCGCACGCGCACGCACGCGCAGGCCGCCGCCTACTGCGCCAGCACGTACCCGGGCGGGGGAGGCGCCTCGCTCGCCACACGTACGTACCACGTTTTTTTCTAATATTATTCTAACATTACATAACTACACACGTTGTCGTTGTTATTGTCGTTTCTGTCATTGTCTTCGTTGTCATTGTCATTGTCCTTGTCTTTGTCTTTGTTGTCATCGTCTTTGTCGTCATCTTTGTCGTCATCTTTGTCGACGTCTTTGTCGTCGTCTTTGTTGTCTTTGTCATCGTCTTCCTTGTCATTGTTTTTGTCGTAATCGTCTTTGTCGTCGTCATTGTCATTGTCGTTATCACCTTCTACGTCATAGTCAAGACTATTCTGCAGTTCATAGTCTGTTCATGTATTCTATATGTCAACTCTAAACTGTTTCTTCCATGTTGCGTACACTAGAACGCTGATACAGTGCCAACCTTATAATCAATAGAAAAATACAAAATAATAACACTGTGTTAATTATATGTATGGGTCACCGCAAGCATGAGTAACAAATGGAAACATCAACCTGTATAGTTTTGGTCACGCATGCAGTAAACCTCACACCCAGAGACACCTCACGGAGTGGAGAGAAGTGACCCCATTTTATAGTGAAGTGTTGCTATCGGCCGTTCTGTGAAAAGCCACACCCATATTGTCTTGTGGTATTTATGTACCAACGTGGATTAAAAAGTAAATGGAAAATGAAATGGTTTCTCCTATTATGATACTATCCCTTTGAGTGACTTGCCCCCAATGCCACCGATTTTTCTTTTACTGTGCATACGGACTGATTGAGCACTATAATGTACCTGAGCTGAGCTTGGTATAAATCATTGATGACGAACTTTGTTACAGAGTTCGCAGTGTTGATATATAGCTTGACAGATTTGGTGACTTTTAATTCTTCATTGAGTCATTTGCATATTTCATTGTGTGTTTGCGAATTATTCTTTTCTCTGGCGCCTTTGGTTTTGCGTGCTAAATAAGAAGTAAGTTCAATGTATAGGTGGAATATGTCCTTTTCAAGAATACAATAATCATACAGTTACTGATAATCAATCACAATAGAGCCACGTAGTTGTCTACCAATCTTTCTACAGCAAAATGTATGTATAAAGATATATACCACGTGTAAAATCTGCTTATTTTGTAATTAAAAAACAAACTGCGAGATAATCGAATGTTATGACCGTCCGCGTTGGTTTAAAAGTTGTGCACATTGTACTGATAAATGACTTTGTCTGGGGTGGTTATTATACAAATGGGGGCGAGAAATAGAACAATATGGGAGTGGCGTTTCACAGCACCGCCGATAGCAACAGTTGTTCATATCACTTCACATTTAGGGACACCGCGGTAATGGGGGTTCTCCGTTTGTGCTTTTTCACATGCCCTCACATGGAGGTATAACTGTAATTACACGTGGCTGCACGCTGTTATCGTGCCAAGACTAGTATTGCTACACACGCAGTATGCCGTGACGGCGGCGGCGGCGTCACGCTCCGCTGGTTACTCAATATTGCACAAGGGCAAGCAGGTGTTTTGTACGTTCTTTAATTCTTCCTTGTGGTTCCTCAAAAATAGCCGTGCTCAAATACATGTATATTTTGTCTTACTATCGAGAGACAGCATTGTATAATTGTACTCTTATTGTCCTGCAATCCCGCCAACTCCTACTGTAAGCTATTATATGCGTGGAAACATTTTGGGAGGTTAAATAAACTCACACCTTCCCCATGATTAAAGAACACCCGCATACGCTATATAGAAACATCTATCGGTCCCCTCTTGTTATGAAAACAGACATTTTTCTTTTCAAGAAGAGGGATCAAGTCAGATAAGCGGGGTAGATCTGTGATGGGTGAAATCTTAAAATATAGTAATCAAAAGTAGAGAATCCTTGGATTTAGCAAACGTAACCTCATCTCAATACAATACAATTCTCTGTATTTCAATGAGTAGATGTCACACTAAAGTCCATTAAAATATACCATATATCAGTACGACAACCCCCTCTCTCTCCACCCATGTAGCGCGCACCCCCGTCGAGGCGTCATTCCTTCTGTCCTTGCTGGCGGCCGAGAGCTTCTCCTCGGCGTGGTTGGGACTCACGTGGACGGAGACCTTCCTCTGGTACTGGGTGCAAGGTTAGTTCTGTGATAAGTCACTTTTTGTGTTAGATTCAATTTCCATACCAAGAGTCAGGTGGATATTGTGACCGCGCACGCTGATTAGAGCTACGGTGATAATTTATTAAAGGATGCCAGGATCTATCAGTACACATCGGTAGCCAGCCTTATTCTTCTGTATTTAACGTATATATGATTAATAAAAAAAATCTATGATATTCTATGGATTATAATCAATCGCACTGTTGTTGCCCACGTCTCTGTGTTATCCAATCGAGGTGGTGTTGAAAGGCCCGAGGGGGTGTTCTCTTCATGGCCATCATATAGACACTCGCTGTGGTCTCATAATCCTACATCATCGCCTCTAAAAGTGGCTACAGTATAGAGGTGATGTTAACAGTATCTATAGTCCACTGTATAAATCTTCCCTTTACCCCCAACAGACGGGTCTGTGCTGTCGTACCAGGGCTGTTTTCGGCCCACGGCCGCCATGGGGCCGGACCTGGGCGTCACCAACCTCGTGCCGGACCGCTGCATCGCCGCGTGCCGCAACGTGACGATGGAGGCGGGCAGTGAGGGCCGGGTCTACGCCGGGCTGCAGGTCAGACACGTGTAGTGAATTGCACCGTAGAAATCCGGTGTATCGAATGTGCAGGTAGCGCAGAACAATGCTCGCAATAGTTGAGATAACCATGCAATGGATGGCGGTTGAAGAGAAACCTTTGAGATCAATTGAGATGGATATAACGAGCCTCTACAAAGTATACTTACATAAAAAGAAAGATGGAAGGCATGCTGGAGTTTCTCTTATACCATTCATGGAGAACTTCAGACATGATTGGTTGTACGCTGCCGAGGTCTTGCACGTGGGCCAGTACGCTTGAGTTCTTATAGATACTGATTTGTGGTGTCTTGCAGGCGGGCGAGTACTGTTGAGTATTTTTTTATTGATACTGATCTGTTGTGTCTTGCAGGCGGGCGAGTACTGTTTCTGCGGGTCGGAGTTCAGCTCGGCGGGGCTGGCCACTGACTGCACCGTGCGCTGTGACAACGACCTGTTTAAGTGCGGCGGCGCCACCACCAACGACATCTACTACATACAGGGTATGGCAGGGGACTCATAGATAAATCATTGTGAACGACCCCAGTCTACTGTGCCACAGTCAGAAACTATAAATTTAAAGTTACTGGTGCCTGCGTGTGCATAGACATATCCAGCGCTGGGGGGGGGGGGGGGTAGGGACCACGCGCCCCCTTTTCCCACAGAGATGCTTCATTTTTGTAGGGTTTTTGGCATGTCCTCAATCGATCGCGCGTGCGAAAACAATAAAATCCCTAAAGTGCCCCCCCCCCTCTTTTCCAAAAACCTGGATCTGCCATTGCGTGTGCAGCCAATCAGAGCAGGTCATTTGCATACATGTGCCTAGAATGTATTCCATACCCTTGATGGATCGGCGCCCATTACGCAGTGGAGAGCCGACATAAATAATAAAGAAACTGCCTTGTTTCTGTAAAAGAGGTAGGACTACCTGTCTTGTCAGTTGCAGTGCACGCCATACCTAATATACGGTTACACACATATTACGTCGTTTCAGGCGTGTTCTCGCCGTGGGTGTACGGGCAGCCCAACAACTACGGCGCGTCCCCAGGGCAGCTGTGCGGGGCGCTGGACAGTAGGAGCGCCTACCACCTGGCGGACATGGGCTGCCAGACGGCGTACTACTACGTGTGCAGCATACGTGAGTACCACCAAGCACACCAGTCTTGCGTATCACCATTGTGGTTAAGGCTGTGCACAGTCCCTGTTCAAAATCTCTACATATATTAATCCTTTACTAATAAGTGCTGTCTCTATTTCGACCGGGAACCGTGCAGGTTTTTTTTACATGGATGTAGGTGACCTTTAAGTGTATACTTCACTTCGCATATCGTAGTACTGTCTAAAATATGTAGGTGGCTGCAAACATTTGTTTAGACTGGGTGTGGTTTAATATCAATTGTTATCATATGGTGAGCCACAGAACAGTTGCAAAGGTATATCATCGTATGCCGTGCATTGCAGCGCGGGGCCCGTGCGGCGGCGCGGGCGGCGGGACGTACCGCGCCTCTCCCGCGGGCACGTGCTACTTCTTCAGTGACGTCACCAGGCCCTGGACGCAGGTGACATTTTACTGCATGTTGTTCATTAATGGTGCATACACACATGTTTTAATTGATATAATGGGATTTAGAATATGCACAATAGATGCTACACCAGAGGAGGTATATTGCACATATTGAAACACACGCACAATGACACAAATTGAATATAAAACATCTATTAGAACACCTTTCTATTGAGACAAACTATTTAAAATACAATTTCTCGTGGCCCACCACTTACATAAACAGTAGAGTGGCTCTAAGGTTTTACAATGTTGGACGTTACAGTAATTAGCATTCAGAAGAACAAACAGTGTAAGCATCATCGAGGATTTTGGCCCATACATACACAATATCATCGTCGGTTTTCACGGCTTGATCACTCACACTGCCTTAAAGTCCTTGTTCATACCAACTGCGTAAATAGTCGTGAGATATGACGATGACACAATATGGACCTCCACAAACACACCACCTCTCGCTAACAACCACGTTTAAATAGGACAACAACCATGTGGTCTCAATGTCAGAGAAGTTCTACTGTCTCACCACAAGAGGTCTAGGCCAATCACTATATATTTCCTAGTATTGTCTTTTAAATTGCTCCCGAGTCACACCATTGTCCCTCACGCTGACGTTTGTGCTGCTGTCAGGCGCGGCAGGACTGCGTGTCTCGGGCCGGCGACCTGGCCCGCGTGGCGGACGCCGCCGAGCTGGACTTCCTTGCCACCACGCTCAACGTGACGCTCAGACGCACGGATCAGTACACGTGGGTGGGGCTCACACGCGTCGTGCTCGAGTGGCAGGACGGTGAGTGAGCACTTGATGTACGTTTTTCATCCATCGGTCACGTTGAAATCATCCAGACCACGTGACTATCAAATTGAACACATTCTGGGAGAGGAACGTGAATTTCCATAATTGTTAAGTGAAATATGATACATATTGAAGGTTTTTTAGGTTAATGGCGACGGGTCGCTAGACGTAGAAAAAGCAAGTGCTCGAAAAGGGTCCATATATACATGTTTGTAGAATTTATGTAAGAAATACCATTCTTTCAATAATCTAAATGTTTGTCGGCTGCTGCAGGCTCGCCACTGGCATGGTCCAACTTCAGCGTGGGGTGGCCAGGGCTGTACCGCGGCGAGGAGTGTGTGATGGTGACGGCGGCTGGTGCTTGGCAGGACACCGGCTGCTCCGGACGCAAGAACTTCTTCTGCCAGATAGGTACGATATGTGAGAATGGGTCACATCTGAACAACTTTTTTCGTATGCACAGTAGGCATTATTGGAAATGCCTCACCCTTGCATAACGATTTTGTGTTTGTGAGTGTTCTTATGATGACTTACAATCTAGACGCTTTTCAACCAGACATTTGAGCTTATACTATGGAAACTAAATTTTACTCTTCCCCATTCCTTATTTTGCACATATAATGGGTATAAGGTCCGCTTATAATGGTAGGAGATTAGAACAAGGTTAGACATAGGTGGGAGAATAGATGATACTACCATTTAAAAACATTTGTAATGAGTAAGTGTGCAAATTGGCATGGTAAGAATACTGTGACGGAATCGACCTATATATACTGGATAGTTTGGTGCTGTAATCCAGAAACTCCTGTCAACATTGTGTGTTGTAGAAACTGACCAGTGTGTGAGTGACCCCTGTCAGCATGGGGCCACTTGTGTGGACGCCGTGAGTTCCTATAGCTGTGTGTGCGCGCTGGGCTACACTGGCACCCGCTGTCAAACGGGTGAGATCAAACAACGCAAAATTACAGTGAAACAACGACACACAATGTGAGACAGTCCAGACCAAACAAACAATATAAAGAACAAAAACAAAGACAAACCAGTAGGAATAGGAATCAATCAACAAACAAACAATATGCAAACCGTAAAACAAAGAAGTAATCTGTCATACAGAATAGAGCAAACAGACAAACATTCCAACAAACAAAGAGACAAACAAATCAGTCAAAGAAAGTTGCTTATCACTGATTTTCAAAAGATAACTGGTTAACAAAAACAAAAATAAGTTTTATACAACAAAACCTAATTTTTTCAATATATAGGACTGTATACTTGAGCCAACTTGATGGTGCAAATTGATGTTTGTAGAGTTGAACGAGTGTGCCAGCTCGCCATGCCTCAATGCCGGCACCTGCAGCAACTTGGTGGGTGCCTTTTCCTGCACCTGCCGTGAAGGCTTCTCAGGGAATAGGTGCCAAACAGGTGCAGTGCAAATCGATATTGACATTTAATTACTAAATTGTATGTGCAAAAAGCAGTCACAAAAGTAAATTTGAAAATTATTTTATTGGTTTTAGGATAATTTGAAGAAAAAAACCCATAAAGACAATAATCAGCACTGATATCTATGATTTAATTTTATTGAAGAGAACGAATGTATCTACTTTTTATAGTTTTTACCAATAATGATAGAATATGCTGTAGTGCACATTTTGCTTTTAGATATATGTAAATATATCGTAAAAGGTAAATAAACCTATACTCAGATGCTTCTCTTCTCGTCAAGCAGCGACGTTTCGGTGGATGTTCCACCTGCATCAGGCTTGTCTTCACATGACTGGGAATTCCACCCATCACGTGACTCAACGCGGAAGCAGAGTGTAAAACAACAACATTCGGCGCACTTTGCCAGACAAGCCTGATGCAGGTGGAACGTCCACCGAAACGTCACTTCTTGACGAGAAGAGAAGCATCTGAATAGGTTTATTTACCTTCTACGATGATGAATCCAGATGCTAAGAAATCACTACTAAATTATATATGTGAATATGTAAAATTGTACATACAATTGTTCTACTAAAATTGATTATTTTTAAACTTACAATATAGAATATTATTTAAGTTTCAGTTTAATACCGAGAATAGCTATATAGCATACACAAATTGTTGCTTTATCTTTTCGGTATTCATCACCTATCTATATAATGTAAAACGTGATTGACTAAAATTGAAACCCATCATATCTTCCCTACATTTTCTTCAATCATAGATAGAATTGTAGATTAGCCAATTAGGTAGAACATTTCCAATTAGAACTAAAAGTGGCGAACCAATTTTGTTGAAGTGAAATGATGTTTATGTTTTCAGATTTTTTGTCTATGAAGTTTGAATTATTTTTCTGGCATTTCTTAATACTTTTGTTTTCTGTATTTTTAACTACTAACAGATATCAGGACAACCACAACAACCACAACAACCACAACAACCACAACTCCAACAACCACAACTACAACAACCACAACCACCACTCCTACCACCACAACCACAACTCCAACCACGACAACCACAACTCCAACTACCACAACCACAACTCCTACCACCACAACCACAACTCCTACCACCACAACCACAACTCCAACCACCACAACCACAACTCCAACCACCACAACCACAACTCCTACCACCACAACCACAACTCCAACCACCACAACCACAACTCCTACCACCACAACCACAAGCAACACACCTAGCACAACAACCTCTAATTCAAACACCACGACTGAGATGTCAACAGGACCTCCAGAAACCAATTTAACAACGTCAGGAACCTCTACAAATGCAGGTATATACAGAATAGTCATGATAATTATATAATGACATGAGTTGCAGTTATCGATGTTGTGTGGTAAACCCAGATACGCCTGTCACTAATACTACAATATTTTCAATGTTTTGATTTAATTATCAACTGTCAAAAATGAACATTCATTTCTTTGGCTTTTAAAAATTATTTCCTGTTAGACTACTCTCGAATCAATAGTTCAGCCAGTCTTCGATGATTTTATATCTTTATTAAGCTATTTTTATTTTGACTCATCAGCCATCATTGTTAATATTCATAACAAAAGCACCATCATAATACCTGGTTGTCTTTTCCCTCAGAAGTACTGATAATGGTGATTTTGTACGATGCTCGTGTGTATGAATGTAACCCTGTTCGTTTCCGATGTTTTAATGTCACACTCTCTGTGATATGCCTCACTAGCAGATCCAGGTTTCTGGAATGGGGGTTGGGATGGTCTTGGCTTTTGTACGCCCAAATGCTTGGATCCCACCCCCCACATCTGCCCATCTGTATATGCATTTGTTGTATCTTAACATCATTTCTAGCAACTGGAACAACAAAATTGCCTACATCACCACCAGCAAGATCAACACCGATAAACACACAGACAGCGACCCCAACTTCCAAACAGAAAAGTACCCCAACACCGGCCCCTGCAAAGAGCACAACAACTGGAGTTCCAGCAGTGAATGTGACAGACACAGTGTCAGGGTCAAACAGCAGCACAGCGAACAACACCACAGGTTATACATTGAATGGATCCATTTCATGCATGCGCGTGCTTGACCATTGTCGGTTTCACGGCTTTATAATTCCCACTGCGTTTAGAAGCCCATGTTCATATCAAGAAATGTTGTGTATATAGGCGTGAACGATGATGATGGTGTTTGACGTTCTCTCCCAATTACCGGAGTATCCTCGTTAAACCAGGCCCTCTTTTGCATCTGGTGGTTTAGGGAGCTACCATTCATTATGGGAAAGTGGGGTATGAAACACACGGAGCCATGCTATGACTTTCAGGCCCCCACCTAAATTTGTCTGAAAATATCAGCCTACTACAATTAGTTTTCGGCCGCCTCTTTAAATGGACCAAGATTTTCAAGCCCCCACCCACATCCCACAGGTACATTCAAATTGAGTTTTTCGGCCCCCGCCCCCCCCCCCACCCAACTCCACCCATTTTTATGCCCCATGGTCCAGTGCGTTTTCTAATGTGTAAATGATGCGCGCTGGACTGGCTACCATAGGGTCACGTGGACAAGAAGAAGAGTCTTGTTGATCCGGCCTGATAGCGGAGAACACCCAAAATGACTAGTGCCAGTCACTTACAAAAGAAGCACAATCTGTGGACATTTTACCAGTCATGTGGTGATCAAACTCGTTCTGAATTCAAGATGACGGATGCGTGATATTAGTCACAGGTCAATTTTGGTTGTCCTGGTCGTAACGTTATACATTGATCGTTGATCAGAAATTACACCCAAAATGTACAGATGCTATTCATTATGCCATCCGTGTGACTTCACTAGGCTTGGGGGAAGAGGTCTGTCTCATAGTTTGAAAATATTTAGTAGTATGCGTCTTTTGTGGATGATATATTCAACGAGCAATCTATAATGTTAACACAGGTTCTGCTGTCTTATACTGGCTTGTGTTGAGTTGAGTGTGTCACTCTATTAAATGTGTTTGTGGTAGATATGCTAATACACTGTTAAACGTATTTTCTAAGTTTGTTTTTGTCTAAATAGAAATCATAAATCTCGAGCCTTCTCTCTCACCAAACTGAAGATTTTACTCTTTATTAGTTAGCATTTACAGCACTCTGCTGTATATTTGTGTTGTATGCTTTGAGGAGGTTGGGAATCACCCAGAGTCACTGCTTCAAGTAATTCAATTTTTATTATGTAGATATCAATTCGTTCGTTCGTGAATACAAATTTAAAGCTCTGGGAGGAATAGTTATGATAATTTTATGATGGCTCATTTTGTAAATCTAAATTTTCTTTTAATGAGAACATAATGGTCTCCTCGAACATAATTGGGGCATGCGTGTGATAGGTTTAGTGTATAGAATCATGAAAGTGAGTTATTGTGCAGTACCCAGATATTTCAATTATCTTCAACAATGTTATTCATTCGATGTACGCATATAGTAGTATACATAATTTAATATCAAGATATAAACAAATAATTTACTAAAATCACAGTTATATTTTGTTCGTAAAACATACTTAATAGAATAACAAATATAAGACACTAATTTTACTATTGCCGTTCCCATCTCTGCAGGCTCTGGCGGCAGTGACCCGGACTCGGGAGCATCCACTAACGGCAACCTGGGCGGAAGTCTGCTGGAGAACGGCATCCTCATAGGTAACAGCCTTGTGGGGTGGACACTGCGGCGCCACCAACTTTCTGTTTTGGGTATCAACTAACTATAATATTAGTCGAGTTACCCGTTATCGCACTGATTTGTCATCCCATTTGTGTGTACACATAATTATATACTCATTATTTTGGGTTTATTATATAAATCCGACGCAGGTCTTTCCTTCGTGATCCAAGATGTGGAAATGGGGGTGGGGGGGGGGGGGTATAGTTACCATTAGACCAACCCTGCATTCCTGCCAGACCCCATTCCTACCCCACCACCCGCCAGTAGTTATTGCCCACCTCACCCCACTGTGTGACGCTGTCTATGTTCTCCCCTTGCAGCCCTCCTCATCGTGCTGGTCGTGGTGCTCATCACCGTGGCGGTGGCTGTGGGTGTCTACGTGTACTACCAGAAGACAGACCCGTAAGTGTCTCAGCATCTTATTCTTTATAGTAGAAACTTGTTACCTCGAATATGTAGATACAGCAGTGGAATATTTGAGATAATCAAATATTTGAGATAACAACTTTTATATGTTAATAATGTGGTTGAAGGGAAATTAAGCTACCATCGAGATACCAGAAAAGTCGAGATGTGCAACATTGAGATAACGAGGTTCTAATGTATTTGATTTCTTTTTTTCTCCATGCAAAATATCTTCAAATACGAACACTAAAATGCAACTCAACCATCATAAAAATATAGCGCCCAAAATGTTGTTCAACACTAATATGTCACTGCATGCTTACATTTACAGTCATTTTTGTTGACATTGGGTCATTTCATTATGCATGAGATCCAAGTGGTACTTGCAGGGCGCGCCGCGTGTCTCCTGATGCCAGCGACAAGTACATCTACGAGTCCACAGAAGGCAAGTTTCAGCAGTCTACTAGTTTACAAATTACAATGTCTCTTTATGATAGGTTTTACATAGTATGTTATGTTTTTTTGTAAATGTTAGCAGCAATTCATCAGAACCCGAAAATAGCAAAAGCTGTAATATACATATGCTTAATTCTATTTGCATATTAAAGTGCAGTGTATTGTGTACATATACTTATTTTTAGTCGGTTGTTTTACTGAAATTTATTACTCACATATTCCTACAAATTGTTTCATGTAGGAATATGTGAGTAATAAATTTCAGTAAAACAACCGACTATCGTAGCTCCTTAATGTTGAGCACTATATAGAACTGCATGTGTAGTAGTGAAATGATATACTTATTTTTACATATATTACAGCTGTTGCTACTGTCAAAGTCAGCTGAAGTGCTGAAAACAAGACAATTTACAAGAAAAAATAATTTATACTATAACATATTTTGTATTTAGTTAGTTATTTCAAAGCTTATACTATGCTCACATATAATTTGACCATCAATTGTATTTAATATCTATTCGTTGATTATACTAAAAGTATGTGATGTTTATATGAAAAAGTGCAAATCATTAGCAATTATAGTTATTATCAGTATTTGTCTTGTACATATCCGTTCACATTCCTACAGGATGCAATATAACTATTTTGTTATATAACTTTATATGATTATACCTATCTAGACACTCATTAACAAGTTACAAAAAATAGGTATTTCTTTTTTGGTATAATTTATGCATTTTATTTAGCCTATTGCTGTTGCCTAGAACTGTATTTTATCCTAGTAAGACAGACATCTTAACATGAGCAAACTGATTCAAGTTGGTGGTTTTAATCCTGGTACTAACACCCAGCCTCCACTAGTATTACCTACAATATGATTGTACTAAAAGCATCCTAATTTCATTTCAGATGTTCAAAATTGGATTTTTTCAGAAATCATAAGCCCTAACGACTTACCGGCAGGGCCGGTGCCAAAGAAAAACGTGCTGGCAAGAGAACGCTCTAGCTTTGTAAGCTCAGGCAATTTCGTTGATAATGAAATGTACTTTATCTATTGAGGTGGTGGATGTAGCTTGTTTAAAGTAGGGGAAGGTGTATACTTTGTTCACAATCCAATGGTAGATACATGCAAAGCACTTCCAGGCAAATGTTTTATCACTTTGATCAGTTCCCTGTCTAGGGGTCCTCGCGTTCTGCATGATTTTAAGCTAGGACACTTGTTAGAAAAAATCCGGGATCTATGCTACCACTGTATTAGATAAATCTATTGAGAAATTTTATTCTTACTCCATTTAAGTCTGGGTTAACATAAACGTCCTATCGCTAGCTGTATTTGTAGAACTTGTGTTCTGAGTTTTAATTCGTGGTGAACAAAGATACACCTCAGTGTCTTGAACAAGCTTCAATCGCGCCACGATAAAAGCGTTAATTAATACTCAAATTTATTTAGTTAGTTAAATTATAAATTGTGTGTGATTGTTGGGTATTTCTAATGGTGTGACGTCATGAGGTGTAGGAGTAAACGAATAGTGAATCTAATTCACAAATGATAGTTTGATTTGGAATGTGAAAGTTGTTCAAAACAATTATAAATTCCTCCAATGTCCAACTCAACTTTCAATTTGATGCATTGCTAGTACAAGTATATATGCATGTTCAATGGTTTGTATGTTAACATGCACATGTAACTCATGATTTTATTATATATATATTATGTTATATATATTATGTTCTAGTACTCCTCTGTCATGTTTTAATCATTCATAAACAAAAAAACTTTTTTTATTATTTTATTTTTATTTATTTATTTTTTACATGTAACTATTTCTATAAGTAAAAAAAGATCCATGTCATAAAACTAGATCCACATATATTTGATTTGTCAAACAATGATAGAACAACACCACGTCACAGCGTCTGCTTTACAGTAAAACCTCCAATTGGACCACCTCTATAAAGAGACAACCCCTATAATATAATAAGACCATTTCCCGTGATCCAAGCCATCATATCAATAATCACAAAGAGTCCAACGCAATCTTTCATAAAGAGACCACCTCTCAATTGATACCATGCACTTAAGCAAGTCTTTTGGGTGGCCTACCATAGGCGGTTTATAGTGTTAATGTATATTGATATGCGCAAAATAGATCCATGTACCATTATATGATATTAAATGGTTGGTGGGATTCCAACAATGGGCATTAACTGGTCTATTTGAAGCACGTATACATTGAAAGAGGTTCATTGACAGAACTATGTGGTAAAAATAATAATGATAATAATTTTATTCCACATCTATTCCTTGCAATTTAGTACAATATAACCCCATTGCGGCCACCTCTGTAAAGAGACAACCTCTCTAATGAGACCATTGTATGGTTTTTAGCCTTCATGCCATCACTGTAAACTTACATTTTATGACACCTGCGTCCTCTAAGTCCTGTTCTTCCTGTACTTATAGTTATGAAGGCGCCATAGATTCTTAACTACATGTATCATACACGTCTATTCATACTGATATGTAATTTGCATATGCAGGAACTCACATATATAATGCTCAGTTTAGGATTCTCATTCAAATTGTTCAGATTTTTATGAGTTGGCCTGTAGCCATTCTATAATTTAAACAATATGCACTGAAGGTTTGTGTTTTGCAATGTGTATACACTCTACAGTCAGTATTAGATAAATACATAATTGTGGGCCTGTGTGTTGTGTTTTAATATAGTTTTGTATTGTGTTCTGTTTTTAAAGTCTTATTTTATTTTTATGCCTTGTTTGTGTTTGTTGTTTGCTAGTTTACGATATAACATTTGATTCAGACTGCTCAGTTACTCCCAAATTTGAAGGAATATATAAACAAAAAGGCTAATAATATCTCATGAAATGAATAAAGAATCATTTGATTGGCTACAGGTATATTTGTTTCATAGTGTCACATCAAATGCCATTTCCATTAATGTGCTGTTACATTTACATCTATGTTAAATGTATCCAATGTAAGACCATTGCTATCACCGAAATTAGACGTGACTGTTCATGAACTATGCTGAACAACAATGAACTTGGACTATTCTTACCACTTCATTTGTAACCATATTTAGCCTTTTGCAATTCAATTTATGACTAACTGTGCAGTCTATGTTTATGTTGTGTCGTGTTGTGTTGTGTCTAATATGTTTGATATTCACCTTTTGCAGGCTCTTAACATGCAACTTTAGCCTTTGCCGTGTCATCCACCTACACTTAGCTCTACCTCATCAGTTAGAAACAAGACAGTTTGCTCACATTTGAATTTCTTTGACCTTGAATATAGCATTAATTAGAAAGAGAAACGTGTTGACACTTGACCTTTCTTGATGTTGTTGTAAAACTTTAGAAGATTCCTTTTTTGTACTTTTGTATTTTTATCATGCTAAACTGTTCGTTTAGTACAGCCCGTCTCGTGAAGCATTTGTTGTAAACTGTGATCACTTTAATTTATGTTTTATTCATTTGCATCATATGTGTGTGCTTGTTGGACCCATGGTCTATAATAGTGGTGCAAATCATCTTGCCATTGTAGCCATGGATGTTGTCAGGTTTTAAAATTAAATTATGAATATTTATGAGATGCCCCCCAAATATCGGTTAGCAATCTACTGGTGATTCAAATATAATGCTTAAACTGGTTAAAACATACTAAAGCAGAGCAACTTCGTAAAGATCTATTCAAATCCAAGCAAATAGAACGAGTTGTCACCAGAATCTCGGACATAACTAGGCCTACATAAAACTCCGAGTGGGTGGTGTTTCATGGGACATTGGAATAATACTGTTCGCGTGTTATAATGGGTGACTGACTCAATTTGTGATGGTTATACAATTTTACTGTGTTCAATGTGTTCATCATCTCTTAACATTTAGAAAATACCACTGATTGGCCTTATACAGTGCTGTGGTAACTGCTGTTCCCATTACACTATCATTGTGAGAAAGACAACGTTGAAATACACCACACACTGGAAGAACGCTGCCGGAATAGGCTAAATGAATTGTTTACAGAGTCATACACATTTGATGGGAGCCATGTTGTTTAAATTCTGATTCACTATCACTTGCTTTCCAGGGGACCTACAATGGCGAAGATGATTACTATCATATCAATGACGATTTCCTATATTAGCTCTAAACGTATTTAGATTGTAAGTTATTAGTTTATTTATTTTTCCATTGCTTTTCACTTAAATTGATTAACAATTTTATACTATTAACCCCAGTTGTGATTTTAAGACACATGTACAACTACACGCAAATCTTAATTTAGTACGATAATATGTGATATTTTTCTATTTTTGTCTCTACTATTTTCTATTCATGTAGCCGTTTCATGATCAGAATATAGTGTGTTTCAAATGACATGCATTGTACTTATGAGTGCCAAAGCTACAAACTTCGCATATGCCTTATTAAACGTTTACTCAGAAGCTTGCCTTTTATAATGTTCCATAGACATTCTTTATAGCCATTTTTGTATGATAGAGTTTACTTATTTGAAATGACCAAGTCATAGAGTGAAGGTGTGTTAAATGAGTTTGGTGAGAGTGTTTTGAACCTAATTATTTAGGATATTGTGATGTTTATTGAACTGTTTCGTTCTATCCACATAATTACAAGGTTTGTTACTCAATCAGCAATAAACATGTACTTGTTGCATGGATGAATTATCTGTGTTCATCATGGACTGGTTATTAATCTCAATATGATTATCACTCCCTCACATCCTTTTGTTTCCTGGTGGTGAAGACCTGAGCCTGCCATAATGTCAGTGCATCGCATCGTGAATCTGGGAGATTAGCTAATTACCTTATGTTCCATGGTGATGCAGCATGCATTTTTCTTGTTCTGTTTACACAAAACAATTAAATCGACGTTTTAATAGTGCATTGTATGTTGTTAGATTGGTTAATGCATGATAAATAACAAGGTGAATCGATGTATCCATTAACTCATCCTGACTTTGGTTTCGTGGAACATTATGTATGGTTGTACGATTGCATTGTGTTTTGACATTAACTTTTGTTTGGGTGGGTGTTAGATTTCAGATTAAATGCAATTCAAGCTACTATTATGTGTGGTTTCAGTCGCTAAAGTGTCAAAATATTGACATAAATGATCCGGTTACGTCTACAACTTATTGGCTGCCAGATGTCAGTAACATACTTTCAAAGATAAATGTTTTCCATGTTGGAAATTTAAATGATGATTGATACTCGTGTGTTTAACTCTGTTAAAACAATAAGTATTTGTTTCTATAGTGTTGATTGTAAATATATACATGTATAAAGATATTTGAACATTTTATAATAGTCTCCCATGTGATATTCCAGCTGACCACGTGCATTTTATATTTAATACGTGGTTTTTTTCACGTGGAGTCTACATGTGAATATACAATGTTAATTTTTGTTCTGGTGTAGATTTTAATAAACATTGTTGATCATTTAAAAAGAATAATCATTTAAAAAGAACAATAATTGTTTATTTCATTTACACAATCACCAACCATTACGGTATAAACATTAGGCTACAGTCAGACAAACGCCAATACTGAAGCGGAACAAATCGTGCCATTGAACCCACGGTCTTTTATGTAGACTCATCGTTCTCATCTCATGCTGCACAGTGTAGAACAACACATAAATGTATAGTAGTGCACACATATCTATATGTTAATTTAGTACTTTTAAACATAGTAACAAGCTAGTATTACATTAGAGGCGGAGTTCAGTAGATTTTCCACACCTACCAACAGCTGATGGTGCTAGGTACCGTACTCGGTTCTTCTACGGCCGGTGTCAAACGCAACTGTGCCCTGTGTATATTCTTTGTTGGAGTATTTTTGGACGTACCGACATTACTAAGCCCTTGGGCTCGCGTGAGACAGACATAAAGACCATTGAGATTCATGTTCCCCATTGCAAATTATTTGTAGAATAAGTGTCCCATGTCTGGTAGATACAATCCTGCTAATTGGATATCGTATGTCCTGCCATAGCACCAAGGGGGCTCCAATATCAGTTTTTATTGATATCACCACACAGAATACAGCCTACAGCAGAGTAGGCTATGAATTGACGCATAAGGTTGACAAAGTTATCGTTTTAATACCACGCGTTACTGAACAACATACTATTATGACGGACAATCTGTACATACTGCTTCTGCTCACATGTTACGTGTACACGGTAAGTGGGGTAATATTAGAACACCACAACATACTATAGTCAATATGTATGCAATAACTATTGAAGAAATACTATAAACAAGGAATTTCAAAATAGTGCTGGAGAATGTAGTGAGAATGCAAATGGTGTGTACTTGCTCCTTCAAAGCGCATTCCTATTCCACATAGACGATGATAGGTCCAGGTCCAGATGCTCAAGACGCTAAACCATCGGAACAAATATTGTCAGCTCTTTTATGGTGCCTCGTGTGCATAGTTTGTGGCTAACACTTATGGGATCGTCTGAAATAACTGTCTGTAACATTTTAGATGGACTGGGTGAAAGGGTAGGCTCTCAAAGGATCGCTAAAACACGGGAACAACTTCATGAACATCTTCATCAAGCCAGCTAAGAGGAAAGACCTTAAGAACAACGAGTAAGATTTGCAGACGACCCAGAAAAGCAAAACGATGGTTCAGATCAATAACTCAATAATCCATAACGGGAGCCCATAGCCCCCACCCCCACCCCACCCCAATCAAAATCAATTATCCAGATGTGACAAAATTGTGTGGGGCAGATCCAGAAAGATGTATGCCATTTCCACCAGAAAGACAGCATTAATCGTGCAGCATTTGCTACACTCGAACTGGTGAAACAGATACTTGTGTTTCATGTTTCAATTGGTATTGTAACCGTACTGACTGCACTTACGTTTTTCTCACGTTTCAGGAGAGGAGATAACAATTACCCCCCCCCCCCCCATTTCATATGGCCGATCTTAGCTCCAGATCCTCCAAAAGACGCCCGGTTCGGCATTTCGTGGTGTATCGTGCGATATGTGGCCTCAAATGTGGAGTGATTTGACTGGTTCGGAATAGAATTCGCAATAGAAGCATGAGACGGAAGCATCTTTTTCAGCGGCACGATAATGACTCACTTGTGCCAGTTTCGGGCCTAAAAAGTGTCATCACTTCTCTGGAGAAGTGAATTTGTCCTCTTTTTTTCGGCCTGTGGGCTCTCGTTTTGGATTATTGAGTTCTTGATCTGGGTGAACGTTTTGGTTTTCTGGCTTGTCTGAAGACTAACTTGTTCATCGTTATTTCTCTCTGGTAGCGGTGGGCTTGCTGACAATTTCCCTAAAGTTGTTCCCGTTCTATGGTTTGCTAGTTCTGAATGGCCCCATTAGCTTAACTTTAATATGAAAGTTCACAAACCGTAATTGCAGACGATCCCGTAAGCTTTACTTACAACATATGCAACATACATATGTATGCAATGAGGCAATATGTAAAAAGGCTGAAAATGTTTGGGGGGGGGGGGGGGTTGTTGTTTGTGTCTCTGAAGGGTTAAACTCAAACACGTATTCACGATGATTAGGCAATGAATAGTTGTAACAATGGCAGCCGTTGCACTTAATCTTGCTGCAGCTCAACAACAACGTCAGGAGGATTAAATAAGAGAACGAATAATACAAGAGACTGTAGAATAGACAGATGAGGAAGCTTCAGAAGGTGGCTTTGAAGGTGCTCAAGTTGATGCTGGCCAGCACAGACGACAATATTGTCAGAGGAGATTTTGGGTACGGCCCTGTGTCAGTCATGATCGTCGTCTGCTGTATGGTCATTTCACAACCCTAATGACCCAATTAAGAATAGGTGACCCAGATAGAATTTTTCGTCATGCATCACATGACTCGGCCGTTTCCCCGTCACCTACAACGTCTTTGACGGCTTGTGCGGCTTATACGGCTCGGTGACTTTGGCATGCTTCGTCTTCAGACTGTTGCGTAATAAATATTAATGCATTTCCGTCGACCCACCCCGACATGACAAATCGGGCGTCTTTTGGAGGATCTGGAGCTAGGATAGGTCATGTGAAATTGGGGGTTTAACATTACTTAGCCCAGAACCAACCAGAAATGCACCATTCCCTACCGAGCCAGGTAGAACCATGACTCCAAATTTGAGCACCTCAATGACACTAAGCTTCTCGCGTCTTCTGGAGCATCTAGTCTATGTGAAATTGCCACCCCCCCGGCCTCGAGGAACGAGGTTCTTCCGGTTTAATTTGTAAGAGGACGTTTTTACTCTGATCTTGCGTGTCTGGATGTTGACCTGTGCTACACGTAAATATTTACTCCAAATACTGCTCAAAGACGTTGTTTTCTGATGATGGGGACATAAGGTCGTACATAAAATGTGTCAGTAGAATCGAATGTCAATAAATCAGACCCTGTGATTGCGTGAGTGTCTCAACAACAGAGCCTGATTAAACGTGTCTATCGTATCGTGAGTGCTCATCACGGCTTGCATTGTTGCCGCACTCTAGGCCCGCGGATTCGCCCTGCCTAACGGCATCTTCTCGCCCGGGAGCTTTAAGCCCCTCGAGCTTCCAGGCTTGGACAAGGACAAGTTGATGGACATGTTTGGCCATTTGGTGAACAAAGAGACGTCGGCGGAATCGACAGAGCAGCAGCCTTCTGAGCCGGAGCCGGAAATGGCCTCGAGTGAAGGTAAAACACCGACAGCATTAATATAATCGAATCCGACTCTTTACTGACTTCAGCTATTGTTACGGGGGAGTTAGAACACAGTTAGAAAATAAAGGGACATTACTTTGAATAGTAATAGGTAACGTTCATTTTGACCGCACACATCGCATATACTGTAGCAGACGTTTGCTGCCGTCTGCAGTATCAAAGTGGCTATACTTTTTGTCAGCAGAGGCCTCTGACGCGGACTCGGACATGACTCAGCTACTGGAGGCTCTGGCGATCGAGGCTGTGGGTCGCGTTGGCGATCACGTGATGGGAACCAAGCCGGACGTGCAGGCGGCGGCAGAGGACGTGGCCGCGCGGCTTGTCACGTACACCACTTTAATGAATACAGTGTTCCTCGTCCAATCAGCAACCAATCTCTCCTATTTTCAATGAAGTACTGCTTCCAATTTCTATAACGTGACGACTACTATGATAATATTCTGTTTGGCAGTATTAAGTCATAATATTTAAACATTAGGACCCTCAATTATGCTTAGACCACATCATTCTGTAGTAAGACCACCTGATACCCGTCGTTAAGGACCACGGTGGTCCTAATAGAGAAGTTCTTCTGCAATCATTTAACTCGCTAGTTTCTCCAAAACTTATCAAATGATTAAAAAAAATCAATCAAGCAATCAACCATAATTTCAATAATTCAGCATTTGAATACATCTTTGGTCTTTATCAGAGCAGCAAGATTACGACAAAGTCCGTAATTATAAGGGGGCATTTGAGACTATAGTGCAGCGTCACAGTATAAATATGGCCAGAAACAGTCAGGCTATGGCTCACACCCAGCGGACTACAACACGCATACATTATCTTTAATTTCTTTTAAAGTATTCCATTATGGTAGAAGTTATGGCGGACACTACACTCTCACACAGTGATCAGTTCACCCGATTTGAAATAAAACATATCACAAATTCCCGTTTTCTCTTAGGAAATTCTCCGCTCTGGAAGTAGATGATGAAGAGAAAGCAAAGATTGTGAACGCAACACTCGATGAATTGCTGGTGGGTATAGAAATTTTACATGTAGTTACAGTCGCACTTATATTTCAGGATTGAGTTGCACAACAGCAAATTAATAGGCATAGATTCATACCTTGTGCATTGAGTCCAGAAGCAAACGTGTAAATAACAACGATGCTTTTGTTATAATCACATGAATCATAATGCCCAAATGTTTAAACACAAGCCAACACTATGGTAACTAGATCAAAAGTGTTCAAAGAACACTGCGTCGCTAGAACGACGTTGACTTATGGGCAATTAAGATATATACTGAAATAATGTATACTTTACAATCAAGAAATTTATGAATTTGAGGAGAAAACATCAGAATGAATCAGAATCAATATATCCAGCAAAAGATATGTGTGTTGCCATACAATAGTACTGAATAACAAGATGATAATCAATATCAGTTTCAAATCCAATAATCAATTTTGAAGCTTGGTTGGAATATTGATTTTTTTCTTGCTGGCTAAGTACTTTGAATATCATTAAAATGTCATAAAAGCACTTCTAGAAAGCAAAATTTAATTGGCAGAGCGCCCAAAATCGAATCACTTCGGTGTCGCCTCATACCTCACAGTCGTGTAAAGTTTGAACAAAATCGGTGCAACGGTTAAATCGGTCCAGAGACATGCAACAACTTGATTCTAGATGCATATGCATAGGGCATAGGCGCACGGCCCCCTTTTCCCATCGAAATGCTATATTTTTATAGTTTCTTTTTGGCATAGTCAGTATTATCGCGCGTATGAAACTCACAGATGCAACCCCCTTATTCGAAAACCTGGATCTGCCAGTGTAGAATTATTCCACGAGGATAAATCCTCGGGAGTCTTAATTTGTGACAATACGTAAGAGGATGTTGCTATAGATAACACAAAGTCGTAATATGTATGAAAGTGGATATACCCAAATTATTTCAAAGGTTTTACAGATGTTTGAAAATGTTCTCTCTTTCACACTTACTGTAGTTCTTTTTATTATAAGTTAATATCACACTGACTGGGGTAAAGAAGTGCGCTGGTTGGCGTATGAAACCAAGTATTAGTACTTGTGTTGCTGTTTTCAGACTGGGTCGTGGAACCCGCTACGGCCCCACATGGACGCCATAAAGGGTGATATATTCAGTTGTTTTTCTTTCTACTGCTAGTTTATTTAGGCAGCCCTTTGATAAGTATTACCTTTTATCCACACATTTCGAGCTCGTGACCTGACAGACTTGTCTACCTTGCAACATTCCCCACTTTTGATCATTATACCCACATTATACGTGAAATGTCTGTATTGGTGTTATATATACTACATATAAACTCCAACTATAAGGACCACCTCTTTTAGAGATAAGTGTACATAGTGTTTGGCACCCAAGCCTTAATATTAGACCAACGAGAACCTCCATAGAGATCAAGCTCGCTATTGAGACCACTTGAGGTCGTTCCTATACGGAGTCTTAATGGGGCTGGTTTATAAGGAAGTGGGTTAGTGGGGTGGGGGAAAAGGCCGAAATAAATAGGAATTTGGAGGGCAAGGGGGGGATAGAGGGATGTGAGATAGTGGGATGTAGTAAAAATGCCATAAAATTTGTCACTTGTAGAAAAGCGCCCCCACCCCTAAAAATAAAACACACACGCACGCACGCACGCACACACAAAATATGGATGTGGGAAATAACGCCCCCTAAATTAGGGATGTTGGATTATTTGACCTCATATACACCCCAATCCCCTCAGTTGAGAGATTCTACTGCAATGTCTGTTGAAAGACTATCGTCTCTTGGTGATGTGTTGCAGCTGCCCTGGCCGCCCAGACGGCCGCCTCCGGCAGCCGGGATGAGGCCTCCTCCAAGCAGAACGCCCCCGAGCTCGCCAGGATGCAGCGCCTGCAGCAGATCATCACGCTAGGTACGCATCTTGCGACGTACTCTTGAGGGTCAATAGTTCGATTCCCAGTGGATTCTCTTGCGTCGGGCGAAGCAACGCAGTTGCAATATTGATATATGTGAATGTATTATATTAGGGGATTAGGATGAACAATACCCGGTACTTGTTTGCAGCGCAGGAGGCGGGGCTTCTGGATGTGAACCATACTGTCACCGCAGCAGGAGGCTCGGGCAGCAGGGGAGCAAAGGTAGGCCGGGCACAGCATCAACAATTGATTTATTTACAACACTACAATATCATATCCATAGCATATCAGGTTACTGTAATGCATGTATACCCGGGTAAAACCTGCCGATATGACTTTAAACAAATTAAGAGTTTGTAGCCAAAGCATTACAAAATCGTTTACACTATATTCCCTGTTAACAAGACTGTACAAAAATAAGTTTTTCTCCTACATCTGCCATACAGTCAATGGTCCATTATTACTGTGGTATAATCTTTTTCACAATGCATTCCAACAATGCAACACTTTATTTTCCAGATTTGCATGTGCCTCACCTGAGCGGGCTTGGAATGCAATGGAAATTAGAACATTTTTGTCACATGGATGTGTTTCCATCTTTACATTGCGTTTATGTAATAACAAAAAAATAAACATTAGTAAATAGCATGAGTAACTTCTATGTTTCTACTATATTTCATAAATAATTAGATACAACTACTCGATAGCCTAGGTGCAAGTAAAGCATTTATTATGTTTAAACTTTTAAGAGTAGGCTACCTCCAGATGTTTGAAAGGGGTACCTTGAGGTGGCTGTGGAGGCAAATCATTCAGTGTTCAACGTATGAACAGTAGTGCAGTTTCTAGTGTTAATGTTTTAAAAGGAAGTGACTTAAACTATGGATAAATGATATTTTCCCTTTAAATCGTAATATAACTGGCTGTCCATGAATATTGGCAACGGTGTTGTTTCTGGTCACACTGATGCAAACCAGAATTTAAGGTTATTGCGTGTCACTCAAAATTGAATTAATAAAAGTTAACATTCACACATACACACAAAAACCACAAAGTATGAAACACGGGAATGACATGCGCGAAATTATACGATGCATGATTCATTACATGTGAATCTACATCATAACGTATCAAGAACGGCATAGTCGTACATAACATATAGTCTAGCATGGCATACACATGTACTAGTAATATACCTACACGTATACTGCATAACTACTAATATGTAAATGAGGTTGGCTGTCACATTTCTTTCTAACATACAGCTCAGATATAACAGAGGAAGACATATGAGAACCATGTGCACAGGTAATTGTTCGTATAAATTGTATTTGGTAAGTAATTATAAATTTACCACACGCTGGCACAGCCACATTTGAACAAGTATGGGCCACATTACGCAAAACGTTTATCCAGCTAACGCTGCACGTACAACAGTTCCCATGAGCACGTAGACCGTTGAGTTATCAAACCAATTTCTTGATAAACGCTCTGCATTTCTTAGAAATTTGTAACGTTTTACGCAATGAACGTATACGCTTATTAGAACAAAATGAGTAAGAAAATGTAGATTGGAATATAATAGATAAAGGAAATGTATTGGGGATATAGGGTATTTTTGCTATTCTGTGCCCATCATACACAATGAGCGGCAAATGGTTAGACATAGAAAGTGTACCTCACAGAGGGGTAAGTGTTACTCTTGTATTACTCCAGGCTATCACTTAAATAACCACAACTTGTTCAAACATTTATTGCCCAGAACCATTGGTGAACTACGTAGAGGGTCTAGACTATACGTACTATGGCACCGCTCGCACAGAGTACCTTTTATACTTTGGTTCTGTTTTCAACATACATTCACCTTTTTGGTCCTTATTGGTTTGGACTTCAATTTTTCTGATTGAAGGACATCATATTACAAAGCTTAGACAAAAAGTGTGGGTGTTGGTCGCCTAAGAAAATCAAGATATATAGATCTAACAATATTACGAGTCTAGTATGCTCTATATGAAGCTTTTGTAAGACTAACGAGGTTGACAGGAGATGTGACTGTTAGCTTAACGTTGGTGATGTAATTTTAAGACTGACTGTGTCAGTGTAATTGTGAAATTAGAAACTGCCTGTGCTTAGTTAATTAACAGTAAAGTTGACTATGTTGATGAGACTGTGAGACTGACTGCTCTGTTTTCCAGCATTTCTACAATCTGCCAAACACATTTCGCGTGATCAGCAGCGAGGCAGAGGACGAGGTAAACGCGCGGGAAAAGAAGGCCAAAACACCTGGGTAAGTCAGGGCAGACCCTGGGTACATCGGTATCGGGGGATAGGTAAATGGCAAGACACCAGAGTAGGGGTGTTACAGTGCAGTGGAATCTGATAGCTTAGAACCAGAAGTTCTAGCTCTGGAATTTTGGGGAGCGAGGTATCACGGAGTGTCGTATTTGTTTGGGACAGGCATAACTGTAGGCTATGTAATGTCCCTCAGTTTTCTTTGGGAAGCGGGGAGTGAGGTTGGAGGGTGGGGGAATGGGACAAGGCGTCACATGCATAGGCCTGGAATTGAAAGTCAGAATTACAATGTACTTGAGGGATGGGTAAGAGGTACATCTCTAGTGGTGCTACATAGCTGCTATTATTATGGCCTACACCCGAACCTTTGAATTAAGAATAAACATGGTGCGCACTTAATTGGTCTTGATATGGTCATTATATTTTAGTCAGTGCACTGCATAAAATATTGTTATTACATGAAAGCAAACACCGTGGGGTAATATGTCTATTTGCAGTGACCTATATAGGGATAAGGATGAGTATTTTTATCTCCAATTGTAAGGTGTAACAGGCTGTTTTGATAATTCATGTTCCACTCAGATGTGATTGGGGCTAAAAAGGTGTTATAAGTCAACAGCTTTCCACCATTCCCAACATATCCAAAAATTGTGTAGGCTATATATACCATATCCTAGATCTACATGTTTTCCATTTATTTTCCAAATGCCCATAATTTTTCTTAATGTTTTTGCACAAATTCCACAAGCTTATAAATCCACTGCATTGTACATTATAACTCTTACATCATTTTACTTACTTTCAAATCCAACCAAGTAGAGTATAATTTACCACATTGTGATGCTGGTTATTTTTCTCACAGGCCCGGAGCAACCTACAATGAGCTTCTCAGAAAACATGAACAACGGGTAAACTTCAAGCCAGAATTTTCTGGGTATCAACCGTATGTATTTGTTTATAATTATACACAATATTCTCGCTAGTATATAAATCCGAACCAAATCTGGACCCATATTAACTATGAAAGCTGATGTCTTTTTTGCCAATATATGCTTCTTTTATTATCTAAACTTAAGCCACAGTGTTTGATATTTGCTATACAATGATTTACTAACATGTTATATTACATATGCTTCTCAACATGTCGACCTGACGCAATATTTGTGTGTCTAGTATAATTCTAATGTATAGATGTTATGCCTTCATTGTGACGACTGCATAGCAAGGTGGGGACGAAGCTCTAATATGTATAATCAAAGTAATGTGTTGATAAAAATTATGTATTCCTAATTTGTTTGCCTATTCACTATTTTTTCTCGAACCCCCTATCCCTCAAATGACGTTTGTATGAAGCATCTACCCTAATAGACATAGCCGAAGAAAAAAGTTTTACAATGTTATGCTTCAATATCAATTTAACGTAAATAACTGGGAATTCTATCATTCCGTGCAAAAATCACCGCCAATAACCCACTCTGATTGGTCAATCAGCGTGCTAAATTATGCGATGGAATGAACGCTCCAGAGCGCGCAGAGACCACTACTACAGCGCTAGTCTAAACTCGTCACATTATCAATACAGCCGCTGACGTCGCAAGGCGTGTCCTGTGTAGTGGAGAGCAAAAGTTTAGACTAGTGCCGTAGTAGTGGTCTCCGCGCGCTCTTTTTTGGCAAAATTGACTTGCAATGAGAATGTTATAATATGATTTATTTTAAAATAAAATGGATTTTAGTCATGATAGAATGGTGATTGACCACTCGATTGTCGTGTCAATCGCAAAATTGAGCATGCTGACGTCTGATTTACCCTCACTTCGTTCGGGCAATTCAGACGTCAGCATGCTCAATTTTGCGATTGACACTCCAATCTCGTGGTCAATTCCTACAATTACCTGCTTTGAACTGGTCAAGAATGAACACAATGACATTACTTTGGATTGAACTACGATCAGAATATGGCTAAAACCTTTGGTCTTTTTTTATAGCGTACGTCCAAAAGAGAACACTTTCCGCGTGTTTAGCAGAGAAGCGGAAACGGAAGTGGAACAGAAGTTGAAGGACACACAACCAAATACGTGGAGGCAGAAACGTACAGGGTAAGATCAGATGAGGACATGGTCTGTATTTTGGAATCTCTCTCACACTGCACATATAATCACTGTTAAACACCTACCATCTGCTGGGGGAAAAACTTCCCTGAATTATACCTGTATTGATAACAAAATATATAAATATTGTTCTTACTTGTCCTTGTACGATCGAAAGTTTAAGGCTCAATAAAACAGGGATTTTCGACAAGGGGTTATTTTCAACAACTTGTGAATTGATAATAGGCTCCAAATATATGAGAATGAGACAGAGATTACCCACGGATATAAGGAGGGTGGGGTGGGGTAGGTACAATTAATCACTGGGTTTAGCAACACTACATATATAAGATGTACATGTGTGTGTGTGTGTGTGTGTGTGTGTGTGTGTGTGTGTGTGTGTGTGTGTGTGTGTGTGTGTGTGTGTGTGTGTGTGTATTCGTGTGTGTGTGTGTGTGTGTGTGTGTGTGTGTGTGTGTGTGTGTGTGTGTGTGTGTGTTTGTGTGTGTGTGTGTGTGTGTGTGTGTGTGTGTGTGTGTGTGTGTGTGTGTGTGTGTGTGTGTGTGTGTGTGTGTGTGTGTGTGTGTGTGTGCAACACTGTGTATATGATGTGTGTGTGTATATTTGTGTGTGTGTGTGTGTGTGTGTGTGTGTGTGTTGTGTGTGTGTTTGTGGTTGTGGTTGTGGTTGTGTGTGTGTGTGTGTTGTGTGTGTGTGTGGTGTGTGTTTGTGTGTTGTGGTTGTGTGTGTGTGTGTGTGTGTGTGTGTGTGTGTGTTGCGGTTGCGGTGTGTTTGCGTTTGCGTTTGTGGTTGTGTTTGCGTTTATGTTTGTGGTTGTGGTTGTGTTTGAAAAACGTACTTTACATAGTAAAAGCTGATAAAATATTAGGTGCACGTTTAGTAAATTTATCTGTATCGGGTTGGCTAAATTTTCAAACTACTCTTCATATGTGTTGGCATTGTAGGGGGTTGAGGAGCAGTGTGTAAGCATGGTTTAATGGTTTCATTTATATTTTATTTCATTATGGGTTCATTTTATACTCCTCACTGCCCCTTGGCTATGTTGGTCATTGTTTTATCAATAGTCTACCTGATAGAGATGGAATATATTAAGTGCTGTCAATTTAATACTACATGTAGGTATTAAAAAACGGGACATGAGTGTGTTTGAAAACATTTTTTATTTGGTGGGAAGTGCACTGATGAATTCACCAAATATTAGGTTGGCTGAAATATTGGAACTATTTTGAGTGGGTGTGAGTGCGTGGATGAAAGCATCTATTTATCTGTGTGTGTACTAATATACAATTTTACTAATGCTTTTTATTTCACTCTGTTATTTCAGCGCCAACACTGTACCTCTATCCAGCTTCCGGATTCTTCTGGATGATCAGACTGCTACCAAGGTGACAGAGCGACAGTGTTGTGCTGCCGAGAAGCCATATGAGCCGCCCAAACCCAAAAAGTGAGTGCTCAGATATTTGATTCAGACCAAGACTTAGCGGCCAAGACTTGCTTTCCAACTAAACATAAACATTCAATAATCCTGACTGAGTCCTGGAGCTGCTGATTTTTGTAACCCATAGAAGTGAGGACCTGCTGTACTAGTGTTTTAAAAACCTTGTAATACAGTTCAGGTCACCTAGGTCAGAGATTGAGTGCTCAGTTTACTTTCTATGTTGACCTCCTGATTGTTTTCTGTCTATTCTTGCTTCAGGCCAGAGGCTCCAATACGCCATAAAAACCTGCGACGGGAGAAAGAGCCACGGGAATGGTGGCCCCCCAAAACACCTGAACAGGTAAAAAAAAGACTCAAGGTGGTAACTTGCAAATTTTCATCTTCAAGGTTTTACAGTGGATTCAGAAAATTGCATCAAATATAATGTATTTTCTACCTGTCTAAATCACGCTGAAGATGCAATATTTAAAATGACTACCATACAAGAACTACTTTGGCGTTAATATTTCAAAAGCCACTGTAAAAATAACTGCCCCACTTTAGGTGACATCCACATTGGCGACACCCCATAAGGATTGTACAAAGTCATGGCATAATTGGAATTTTTGCAGTATGCCAAATACATATTTTCAAAAATGTCAGCTATACCTGCTAGCCTGTTTGACTTAAGCTTTTATGACAGTGACAGTATTGATTTCGTACATCTGCACACAGTGCACATTGTCTACATTTTTATATCATGTGACATCAACACGGTGTTTGCTCGCAGGGTCGCAATGCACGCATCGTGATGGACAAGCTGCCACCGGTAAACACAGAATCGGAGGTTCATTCCAATTACCCAAACCACTGGGAAGATGGCCGGCAGCCCCCAGATAGGCGCAGCGCTTACTGGATTAACAAGGCCTTCTCCAATGTAATCCCAGTCAGTACCTCTGAGTTAGCCATAACAATCAACACCTCAACATATTGACTAAAATCATATTTACAGTAGACCTACATATATGATTTATTTATTGCATAGTGTCAGAGGGTTTGGTCCACACAGAGATAAAAAAACTTCCCTTGGACATTGGTTTTACTTCGTTCATTGTTTAATTGAGTTTATCCTTGATTTATCCTGTTAAATCACTTTGGAAAGATTGACAATAACAATGTTCATAAAAAGAGTTTGAAAGAGTATATAGTGTAATGCATTACCACTAATTTGCTTCTGGACTCAAATGAGAAAATGGCACTCAGTTGAGCTGGTGACTCTAATAAATACTGGACTTAACGCGTTTTACCACATAGTTCTAGAATTGTGTGTGAGGGCAAGGGATTATATAAATCCTTGCCCAAACGATGAAAATATACCCACCCAGTACCCATGACACTGAGAGTCTGGGACTCACATTAAGTATTTGTACATGTGAATTGAACAAATCTAACATTTCTGACTACAAATCTTTTGCCCAGGTGGCGCCATCTAAGGTGACCCCAGGAGCCAGGGCCCCCAGTGGTGCAGAAGCAAGTGTCCGGTACAAAGAGTCAATGGAGTTCATGAACATGCCTTCCAGCCTGCATCCTGGAGAGACGTACAAGGAGGGCCAATACATGTTCGCACAGGTGCCCGCCGTCACCTCACACCACATTGATGAGCAGCAGGTAACGATGCGTCACCACAGTCTATTGGGGGACCATTTATTAAGCCCTCAGTTTAAGTCCATAAAGTCACTGGTGCCTCCTGGCAAGAAAAGCAAGCTAAAGCTGGCATGATCTTATAGATATTCTAATAACTGACATGGCATTCTATGCAAAAAATAATTTTAAAAAATAGCAAAGGAACTAAAAATAATTATAAAAAAGCATTGCAAAATTAAACTATGTACATTCATAAATTGTTATCTGTTAACAGAAAGGACAGCAGAGGCACTCCATAAACAACAGTAACAACAAACAACGCAAGCCTAAGAAAGTGATTAGTTCAAAAGTAAGCACTTTAGATGTAGATTGGTTGGTCCAAATGACGGAATAATCGCAATTTTGTGATTCACTGTCAGGTTGCAATAGTGTGCAGCCGACTTTGGTGTGGTGTCGAATATTTCATATCTACACTTCATTGAATATATAGACTATCTATTTAAATGCCTGTGTAATGATACTCAATACTTATTCATTCCCTGATTCAAATAAATGAGCATTGAGTATTAAACAAGCAACTATTCAAGCTCCTTCATGTTGAGCACTATATAGATCTGTGTAATGAGTATTGAAATATCTATTTACATGTGTATATATGATAAATACTATTATATTAAGACCACGTTTCTAAGAAATAAATGTAAATTTAAAATCATATTCAAGAATTTCTGTGGAAGCAGTGCAGCTGTATAATTAAAATTAAACAATACATAATTGTGTAGATAAAAAAAGTTCCGCCTCACGGCAGGCAGCGACATACTTCATTGACACCAGCAGTGCCAGATCCCACGAAGACACGGAATGCATTCAAAGGTAAATCGTCATATTAAGCTTGGATCAGAGAGTCATGCATGTTGAACCTAAAACACTTGGAGTGTTGTAGCCTTTTTTAATTGGCACCTTGTGTCATTACAGAGGTGTTATTTGGAGGGAGAAGGATCTTTTGATCTATGCATTTCCTATTTACTATACATTGAAAATTCATATTTGAAAGGATTTCAAAACGGGTACACCAAAATACAAATTTGTTTCTCATTAGAGTGATCAAGCGATATTTTTCTTGACGTAGACACGGGATGCTATAATTTTAGTCACCGTGTTGGTAAGTGGCACTTCCCTCATTATAGTGGTGTTCCCCTTTTCCATATCTATTTTGCGAAACACATTGAAAGAAATTAACAGTTTTGCTGAATGTGTTCTCCTAAAGATGTTATGTATATAATAAAGATTGTTGAGAATATCAGAAGTCGAAAAATTGTATAATTATTAAATCAACTAAAATAGATTAACACATATACTTTCAAATTGAAATAGATTAAAATTCTGACCCTCTAAATCTAAATGGACCAAATCAAATATTATATACTATATGTTTTTCTGGTGTATTCTAATTGAAGTACTGAAAATACTATTTGTAAAGAAATAACAACATCCATGCATGTTTAGTTGAGAATTATTATGCCCAGTTTATTGACAGGCTGAATAGCCATGAAAAACTTGATTTCATTATTTTTCTATTCCAGGTGCTAAATTTACGAAAAAGAAAGTGGAAAGGCAGAAGCCATTTCAGACTGTTGTATAAATTTGAGTCTTGGTATACAATCTTTTTGTTATTTGTTCGTGCCTGTCGACTTATTATGTGAGTGAAATCATTAGAAGTGATAGAAGAAATTAGAGAAATAGTTGATTTTGTTTTATATGTTTATGACGTTGCAGTGTATGAAGAAAAATGGGTGCTTGTCCATTATGTGTTATTCACCCTTGATCAACAAGTTGTGGAATGGTTACTTTTCGTCTTGACGTACATGCATAGATGTAGAATTTGACGCATTAGATACTACTTTTAAGAAGTCAATTTTCTATTCTTTATTTTTACATGATGTTTACATCATAATATAATTTTTAGATATTCTTTATTTTTTATGTTTTTTTGTATTCTTGTTATTTTTACATGGTACGTGTTGTTGAGCATATATATTTTACATATATTTTTTACTGAATTCTCATTAAACATAGTTTATAAGTAAAAGGACATGATCTGACGCTTGTATTAATTTATTACAAAAAATGGCTCTGGTTTTAGCTTTTATGGTCTTTATAGCATATATGTTTTTGTATCATCTTATATTTTTATTATCATTTATTATTTGCTTTATCACAGATCTAGACTGTTGCTTTTCTGAGATAATGAATTGATACTTTACAAAAGCCTGAAATGATGATATTTTACACGAGTCTAAAATGATAAGGCATTGTGTGTGTTTTTTAAACCTTTTGATTTGTATGATGAAATATTTGAAAATCGTATTTTCCTTGTTAATAAAGAACGTTTCATAGAATAGAAATCCCCTTTTGATTTGTATGATGAAATATTTGATAATCGTATTTTTCCTTGTTAATAAAGAACGTTTCATAGAATAATGTTCGTTTAATCTGTTTCATCATCCATGTAAAATGGAGTCATATTGTAGTTTGGGAAAGCTGATTAGGAAGTGCATTTGATACACATTTTTATACACTCTATATAAATATGAATATTGACGCCAACTTGTTTGTGGTCTTTGTCATCATTGCTGCAGCTCTCGTTGTTTAGAAAAGACAAATACGGAAATATTTTTAAGAAGCAGTTTATTCACGTTGACCACGAGTTGGTTGATTACAAAACAATTGGCACAATGCCAATTTTGACAATTTATGTAATGTCATGGCTCTTATCAGAAAAATGTGTGCATTATGCAAAATATCAAATTACATCATTAGTCATCCTTTCGCATAGATTACACTAGACGCACCAAAATGGTCATCTTCACGAAAGATTATATATGAGGTCAATATTTACATAATATAAAACACCCGCAAGTTACCTTGTTAATTTACAAAACCATTCCTTTGCGTATCTTTGCTGTGGCTTGTGAACAATTACCCTTATTTTCATATAAATGCCAAACAATAATTTATGATTAAAACAACAATAAAAATATATTACATCATTTAACTGACACAGGAATGTGAAACGCTTAATAGTTGTCATGTCATATATTTCTACATCCTGGACTGACTAATCACAGACACTTGGAAAGCCATCATTGGCTAAATCAAAACTTAATACATCAACTATCATTTCTTATCCACAACACTTATATATACATTATAAACGCTGTATTAAACCATTCCGGGGCTGGCCTGAAATTGCCTAAGTTAAATGGAGGGGTGAATTTAGAAAGGTTCACATTAGTCTCTTTGAGGAGGGTCGGGACCATTTTTAAGATTATACTGTAATTTACAACCAAGACACGTTTATGACTTTATAAAATAATAATGTTTACTTATTATGAGGTGCTATTTTTCAACATGTAATTAACTACAGCAGGAGTAAAATAAACAGGTGATGCTGATGTTTAATATACACCTATGCACGGGACACGCCGTTTGTTATCACTGCATTATCAGTGACAGGATGTGGACAGTCACTGTCAACATCAGCAGTATTTGGTAGTGCAGTCACCGAACCACATTGCGAATACATGTTACACCTATTCCTGCTCACCTCTGCTTTTTGCAATATGCGGCTGACGCCTTTCACCCCCCCCCCCCCATTGTTTTTTGCTGCGTGATATACATGTACATGTAGTTACACCCGACTATTTCGTATCGTGATAAGCGGAATTTATTGATAATCGACCCTATGATATGCAGAAACGGTCTCTCCAATGACTCGAAATATATGATAACGCGATTTTTGACTGACCCCCTTCAAGTTCGAGTTAACAGAGTCACCATGTGCCTTTTAAGGACTCTGCGATTATCTACACAGACAAACGGTGACATATGTAATAGCAGATCTCCGCAGTGTCCAATGTATTGTTTAAAAAATCATGAGCTGGAGTCAGTAGCAAAATGCACAGAGCAGAAGAAAGAGATGGATCAGGTATGTAAACCCCGCGTCCTAATGTAACAGAATCATTGCAGTGACAGAATGAGCAATATCATGGACTGTTGTGATATCAGACCGCCCCACTCAACTTGATAACACGCACTGCAGCACTTGTATGAACCTTGTGTAGATGCTTCAGATGATTTCCAAGTTTGACTTTTGACTTACTCTGTATTAGGGAGACTATAACATTTAATCTATTAAACTTGAATCAATGCAAATTGATCATATTGTTGAATGTCCTGATTCATAATAAGGCAGAGACCAAACAACGACTCTTGCATGTCTTTATAGTCTGTAAGTTACACATGGATTTGAAGGAAACAAAATACACATCCAGAATAGAACGTTCTAATAACAAATGATTATCTTCAGAGTCATAATATATAAGATAATACTGACTATAACGCGTATTTACAGTGGTACTTTTGATATTGAAAATAACATGTCTGGGACTCAGATGATGGCGATGTGTTCACGACGGGCAGGCTGCATCTAGAATATGGCCCCACAGTGACTGCATACCTACAAAGGGGAATTATAGGGCATAAGAATGGTACTAGATAATGTAATACTAGTATCTAATTATAATAATAATCCATTGTTTGATAACATAACTTAATAACTTATAACAGCATTTTATAATAGCAATAAACACTGTATCATAGCATTATTATGCTATAAATAAATTGATAACATTACAATCAAACGATTATAACTATCCATAATTATTTACATGATTATGCGTTTCACAGATACCAATTTCATACATATATTATTTACTAGCATGTCACAGTAATTTACTAAAGTATACATTAAGTAAACAATATTGAATGTCAAATAATAAGAAACTAACAGAAAAATACAATTTAAAATGAGAAGATGGTATGTTACAATGGAAGCAGTTGCTATTAACCAATAGAAGCAAGCCATAAGCTATTATGTAAGTCGGTTGAATCATCTTATAGTCATATTAAACTATCTACTTTTGTTTGATCAGTTACCAGTTACTGATGAAACACAGAAGGACGTTTGCCCAAAATCAAATGCATATACACTCAGCCCAGGTACCTGTATATTTCCAACGCACAGCCTGGACAGTTCACTGTGATATTGCAATCAGTGTCATGTACTCCATTCTAATAAAATGTATATACATAAACGCATTATGTATTTGCAATATTATTCACGCGACTTTTCTACTTTGGACGGTTTTCATTAGGTAGTGATAGTTGACCACGCTTACCCACTGTTTTGTCGTTGTAAACATAGGATTTGAATCCAAAAAAGGAAACCATCAATTTAATCAATCCATGTTCCGCTTTACGCTCCATTTAGACCCCCTGCACTTACCTATATATCTAGTATAACATAGAATTCCCATTTGGGACCATCCAGCGGTTGGCCTCGAGTGGTCTCGCTAGAAGACTGGTCTGATTCGTGAGGTTCGTAGTGATCTGGACCAGCAGCAAAAATTTCACTTACCGTTTTGGTATTCATCACGATGAGGACTATGGTCGCAAAAGCCATGTGATAGGACACCATAATGACAAATCCAATTTGTTGAGTAGTCACATCGAAGTTACCTACCTGCTATTGGTATTACTTATGAAGACTACTGTCAATCAAACATCTAGCAGAAAAAATGACAAACACACATACCATATAATTTCACAATGAAGAGCTAACATTCGCGGGCTGGTTCCTTTACAGTGCACGACTGTAGAAGTCACTCTTAACACTGACAGATCCAGTTTTTTAAGATAAAAGAGAAGCGACCAAGGAATTCCATGATTTTTTTTTGTGGTGGTGGTGCGGGGGCGGGGGCGGGGGGGGGGTAAAGAACGCCTGCCCCTGCACCACCCTGGATCTACTTGTGATGTGCTTACTTGTCTCTTCATCATGATGCAGCAGATGAGCCCGATGGGGAAGAAGAAGACCGCCATGAGAATGCCGCAGCACGTGAACTGGTCTACCAGGAAACCCGTCTGTCGGGGGAGGAGCATTGTGGACCATGTACAGGTATTAGGGGGCTCTGTATCTATGTATGGCCTGGCCGGTCTACTGTACACCCAGTGAACTATACACAGTAGAACCTCTCTACTAAGACCACCCAGTGGTTGCCCACAAGGGGTGTCAATAGAGAGGTGGTCTCTGTACGGAGGTTTATGATTGGATTATGTGATGATTGAAAACTGCGATAAATGACCAGTGGTTGAAGAGATGTACACAAGAATTACATAGAGTGTTTCATTTTGCCACTTTTATTGTGTAGATATATTATATCCTGCTTGTGAATATTCAAGACAGAAAGAGGTGAAGGTCACCAATCGACCATCGTACTGAAGCTTTGTATTTAATTTCATATTACATGGGAATCACGGTGGTTAAATGAGTAATGAGATCAATGAACAAGTGTTAAAATGAAACACCCTACATGTTCCCAACAATAGTCTACTGCAGCTGAACCTGGCTATCTCAAACGTAATGACAATGAACACAAATGTCAAGCACAAGCCACAATTTGGACTAATATGTATATAGTATAAACTACCGCGAAAGGAAAAAAGGTCGGCACGTTCAAGTTATTTATAAGTTTGATTTACAGGAGTTTGAGATAACGTGGTACAACCGTACTATCTACAAGATTAAATCATGATTAGTAAGGGTCTGAGATGAAACTAGTCACATACAATCTGTCCATCAATATCATCAGGAATCTATGGACAAAAGGAGAAACCATCACCGTTAGTAGATACAGAAGTTGGCATACTTGCTGTGCCTAAGGATTCGTCGTGAGATATAATTACTAGTATCCTAGCCCATATGGGTGGGTACTGAGCTACATGAGATGCTAGTATGCTCTATTAGTTAATAATGCAATGTGGTATCATCTGAATTCTAGGATAAGCCAAGTAGATCTATCCTTGCAATGGATACAAGTTTATATGATTGACGTTCATTTGACACACCGAGTATCCCAGGAGCCACTGTAGTAAGCATGGTAGGGAACAATAAAAGGGAGTTAGGTGTATTGGTTATTTCTGATGTGACAGCAACTGGTCCCTAACATCCCTGGTAGAAGATCCAATTATTGTTGGGAACAGCAACTAACAAGGACGCAAATGCCAATTTCATGTTCTAACGTACATACAGTAGAACGTCTCTATTAAAACCACCCGGGGAGCCAGTTTTTGGGGATCGGTTTAAAAGTGTTTTATAATAAAGGTTTAGGAAAGGGTTAGGATCTCGAAATATGATGTCTTTTTGTTATGGCTGCATTATAGAGGTGGTCTCAATTGGAGGTGCTACTGTATTTTTTTGGTGAATGCATGTTCGCTGGGATGCCGCCGGTTGTGCTGGTACCTGTCTCTTCATCAGCAGGCAGCAGATAAGTCCGATGGGGAAGAAGAATATGGCCATAAAGATACCGCAACATGTGAACTGGTCTACCAGGAAACCAACCTGTCCACGGCAAAGGGGGATGAGGCGAGACGAACACGATTAGAACATTTTCAAATCTCTACACTTTTCACAAAATGCACCCACCCCCTTCTACATTATCAAACTATGTAATACACAAATAAATCACAACTATATATAGACAGTCATATGAAAAGTAGGTTATGTCACCCAATCTTTATTGTGTTTGTTTTTGTGGTGAAGTGAATTGTCTTGATTAAGCACTTCCTCAGATCTTGATACTTATGTCTAGTTTCATGGTACAAGCAGACAAAACATTGTTCTTACACATATCTTCATAGTATATTATATATGTACCAAATGAAACTTAATGCCTGTTGCACTAAACAAATGTTTATTTCAAAGTCATCAACATTACCAGTGAGTTAGCATTATATTTGGAGCGGAAAGTGTCAATTTATAAAGTAAAGCTATTTTGTTAAAGTCAGGTTTTTAGTTTATGGATTCATAATCACTTGACAGAAACAAATGATGTTCGGAACTTAGAAAATAACATTGTGTGTTAACACGGCAATGTTATGAGAATCATATGCAATATCTATATTCCTGAGTACAGTGTCACAAGCATATATTGCGTTAAAACTTTCATTTGTTTAAAAATTCAAACAGTTTATCCAATAAACACATAACAAATACTTGACACAAATTGCAGATGTAAGTTTCTTACTGATCCAGCCAGTGACTGGTCGGTCGGTGTGTGATTACTGAAAATGGAGCGACCAGTTCATGGCCAGTGATTGGTCGATGTCACTCAGTGAGTGGTCAGTGGTTTCTTACCCTGCAGCTGGGGCAGTTGCCGGTCCTAACCACCACGGCATTGCTGGGCTGCGTGGACACGACCACGACGTCTGTGCGCCCACCCGGACCTGGCTGCGTGCTGCACAGCATTGTAGTATAAAATTGAGGACGTTATGATTTGATTTTTTTAAATAACGTAGGTTTTACTATTGTTTAAAAGCTACAAATTTAAGGTTTGCAAAATAAGATAGCTTTTTTAATACACTAAACAATTTGTCTATGTGTAAAATTAAGAGAAATGTAAGCATATGTAGGGTTTAACTCAATCCACCCTCACCTGTATGCCTGTCCTGCCATGGTGTATTGCTGCTGGCCATACTGGCCACCGTACTGGGATGACACTGGCGGGTACTGCGACGATGTAGGTGGGTACTGAAGGCCAACGGAATGTATGGTAAATGGTAGGCATACAGGGGTCACGTTTTTCTGTTCATTTCTCTCACCTTTGTCGAACATGAAATATCTTACATAAACTTTAATAAGTGCAGCCAATGAAAAACAACTCCTTGTTGTATTTACTGACAAAAGAAGTAAAAAATGGAAATTTGGCGAAAATATTAAAATCGTGGTTAGGTTTTCACAGAACGGTGTCGGCTTATTTCAATATTGTGAGGTGATAAAATATATATCAGAGCATAAATCCAGACTAAAATGGATGCTCTGGTTCACATTGTCTTTCCTAAGGGAATGATCATAGATAACGATACCGGATGGGGGGCGGGGGTCGTCCATTTTTGGAGGATCGAAGAAAAAGTTAACCACCCTCACATCAAAATTTTAAAACGTTGAGTGACCCCCACCCCCACCCCAACCCGCTAAAGCAAAAGTCCTCTACATAGTCATTGCGTTTCTGGACAATTGCTAAAGAAAATATTTGAAAAAAAAAATACCATAGTGTAATCAAAAAGTTCAGCGACACCCCCCCCCCCAAATAAAAAACAACAACAACAACAACAAACAAACAAAACAAAACAAAACATAAAAACAAAAAAACTGCATCATTATTTATGGTCGTTCCCTAAGTTATTTACCCCCGTATATTATATACATAAGAATTTGAATATTGTTTCATAGTGAATATGGGATTGTTACATATTCCCCTAGGATCTAACGATGCTTGGGCCCATGCGAAATGTCTACGCATGCTAAATTATTCCAAAGAGTATTTTTGTATTTGCACATTATATTATCAGTATCGATATTTGAACTTCCTTTGACAATTATTGAACTAATGTTAAAAAACATGCATATGAATTACATGTTGGACAATTCATTCACTTCATAATTCATCAAATTATCAATTACACAATGCGACCACTTGAAAGGTCTGTTATTTATCACTACTGATACTTTATATTATCTAAACTAGAATCGCTTGTTGATTTGCTATGTCATATTCGTATTGTCCATGTATGGGTCATGTTAATCGTTAATCGGAATTATGGGGACTTTTCCCAAACGTGGTGGTACAAACCTACAAACCAACTTTAAACAGGTTTCAGGTTTTTACAGCCTGCCGTATATCAATACGCTTATAGGCTGTGTGCGGTAGAGAAAAAGAGTAAAAGAGTGAGTGAGTTAGTAAAAGGAAGTTTACATGTTTACATACTACATGTATTTTTAGACTTCAGAGGATCCTTATGATGCATCATAAAAAATTAGAATGTTTCATAAGTTGTTAATCATAAAAATAGTGGGTATTGCATCAGCACCATGGGATACTAGAGTCGTGAGAGGTTACTATTGACTGTACCTGTGCGCCGGGGGGGGGCAGTCAGTGGTCACTATTGGTACCTGTGCCCCGGGGTTCGCTCAGTCAGTGGTCACAATTACCTGTCCCGGGGGTCAGTAAGTGGTCAGTATTGGTACCTGTGCCCGGGGGAGGTCAGTCAGTGGTCACTACTGGTACCTGTGCCGGGGGATAGTAGTTCTGGCTGACGTTCTGCTGCTGGAAGCCGGCGGGCGGGGGTGCGTATGGCGGCGGCTGGTCGGCGGCGGCCTGTTTGCTGTTGTCTCCCTCAGACATCCTGCTTTAGCTGGATCAGAGGTACAAGTGCTCATTTAGAATCGCAATTCACTGTTGCCGACTCTTTCTCTAGCAACTTTGCACTCACACCAGGTCATTGCTATCCTCATGACACTATATTGTCTTTGTCAACTCACTATCTAGAGAGTATATAAAGGTGCTCATCACTCGCATTAGTGTCAACTTGCCAGATCTGCACTTATCTAATGTGCAGAGGTGCATGGTGGACCAATGTTAAATCAGTTTTGGGGGGCCTGCACGTAGTCATAACAATGACCGTACATGTACAAGGTCATTGTTCATACCAGGAAGTGATACTGCATAATATTTGAGGTTTTTAAGTAATAATAATTGCAAGCATTTTTGCTATCATAGCGTTAGTTGAATTCTCCACTCCCAAGTATCAACTATCTGACTAATCTGAGTTTTATCCCAGGTAATAAAAGACTGTACAAAATGACAACAATTATTATGGCCATTATATTTGGCATAGCGCTTTGCAGTACTCCATATAATAAACCTAACGAATCTCTTAGATAATGGTACAGGTGTTGGCAAATTATCTGCAAAGTACAATGACATTTACTATCCCCGTATCAAGATTATGCCTGTTCCATTTGTTCACATTGAAAACACAAGTAGTGGTCATATTGTATACATTTTTCTTACCATATAATTCCGAAGCGTATTCTAAAGATAGTCCAAAGTTGTAATGGTTACAATGCCAAATTACAGTGTGTCAAATTTATGGGGCAGAACAATAGGAAGTAGTTGGCAAAATCACGAACCGCGGCCCCCTAAGGGAGCGACCATCATTAATTGTACAGTGGGGGAAGGTCATTTGGTATTGACGAGATGAAAAAATTGAGCGCCGTCCCTAACCCTCTACGTTGAAATTGAATGCCCTCCCCATATGAACATAAAGAAACTGAGTGCCCCTCCCCCAACCCGGATAAGTTTGAACAATGACATATTTTCGTAAATAAAGTTTGATAGTGGACAGATTCCCTGACAACTGTTTAAAGTGTATTTCAAAGAATCATTCACTGTCAATGGTCAATGAATACATATATAGCAATATATTTGACGTGTGGACACTACAATACAGTTCAATTCGCGACAAAGGTGCGTAAAATATAAACTTTTTAGTTTGAGAATTGAGTGCCCTCCCTGTCCATTGCTGTCAATTTGAATTAAAATTGAGCGCCCTGCCTTCTGTGACCTGCTTTCGCTAACTTCAAAACATGTGCTATGTAATTACTGTATACATGTAAACATGGTTACATAATAGATATCATATGTGTTTAATATTGTACAATTGTAGAGTGATCCCACTAATTTTGTGGTTATGCTATTGTAAAGCCGTTAACATATATTGTACTAAAATATGAATAATATAAATGTAAAAATACTATCAATTGAATAACAACAACAGTTTTAATGAAGATTGATAAGGAACCTATATATGGACTTCCACCCCGACCATGACCCATCCCTCACTCTCCCAAACACTAGAACTGAACAGCTCTAAACAGCTATGAATAGTGAACACCTCATAGATAATCTCCGAATTAGTACTATGCACGCTATATAAACCATAAGCACATCCCGATGTTTTGAAATGGTATACTATAGATACAATGGCAATGGGCATAATTGATTATACACTTAAATGAGGCCATTCAAATATGTCTACGACTATATGTAAACAGATTGGACAGGCAGGATCTCAGTGGGTTTCGTTCATATGATCGATAAAAGATATGCCCCAAACCAATCGAAATGCAATAGTTTGATATAAAAAGGGGGACCCTCCCACCCCCCCCCCGAATCTGCTTATGTAAACTGCAGTATCATGTAAACACCAATACTATCTGTACTATCACACATCTACTCCCAGAAAGCAAACTCTTTCCATCCCCATCTCCACACCCAAACACCTCCCGTGAATCAGTGAACAACCGCACCTACCTTGGTTCCTATTTCAAAAGGAGAAGATGGGTCTTTGCTGCTGCTTTTGCTGCTGTAGTTGTTTGCGATAGTCGAATATTTTGTTGTTGTCAAAACAGGCGAATCCGGACTGTTCTCGTGACTGTGACGTCAGTGTGTGCAGGTGTCCACTGCGGCGGCAGACGACACGAACTTTGCTCCCCCTATCAGCCAGCAGCAGTATCCACAGCGCTCTTATCACTGTACAGTGCAACCTCACTGATCCCAGTACAGAACCATAGTGTTTAGGGAGCGAGCATAAGTAATTTTACAGGGGGGGGGGGGTTATTTGGTGGTGGTGGGGGGGGCGCTTAATTTTCTTTTGGGTCACAGAAGGGAGGGCGCTCAATATTCAAAGTGAGAGGGAGGGCACTCAAATTTCAATCTGAAAAGGTAATATTTTACGCAATTTTGTCGTGAATTGATGCATTCCTGCAATATGCACGCTTTTGGATTTAACTGTATTGTAGTGTCAACAAGTCAAATAGATTGCTAAATGTGTATTTATTGACCATTGACAGTGAATGATTCATTGCGAAACACTTTTAAACAGTTTTCAGGGAATCTGTCCAATATCATACGTTATTATACCAAAGTATGTCATTGTTCATATTCATCCGGCTGGGGGAGGGTGCTCAGTTTCTTAATGTTCATATGGGGAGGGTATTCAAATTCAACGTAGAGAGTTAGGGAGGGCGTTCATTTTTTTTTATCTCGTCAATACCAAATGACCGCATCCCCTGTACAATTAATTATGCTCGCTCCCTTACCGATCATGATAGGGTTGCTCATCAACCGTACGTTCTTGTACTGTCCAGGGGCAAAAAAGCCAAGTTTGCTTCAACCCACCTTCATTGTAATTATTTCAGCAACCTCCAAAGGCCTACGATATTTTAGTCGCAAGTTATTTGCGATCAATTGTGAGTGTGGCCTTTTGGAGACAGGGGTGCCAGCAATACGGTAATGTGTGCCCAAAGTCAGGTGTGTCTATTTGTGAAGTCATTTAGTAACGTCAAATGTGTCAGGGTGTCATTATTATTGAAATGTCCCTATGGCGGAGCTTTGCTGTATATTGATAGCGAAAAGCATCACCAAAAGTGACAAACCTGTGTGTTTAGAGGTACGAGCTGTTCCCACTTATCTGTTATGATGGCTATGAATAAGGCTGCAATAGCATGATATTCGCAGAGTATAATAATGTACTATTCTAATAAGACCTTACACGGGTGTGTTTCATGTATTGTAAGAACTAAGGTCGCTAATATAGAACCAGTTGACACCAGTTATGTTTAAAAGTTTTATACCAACATAAGCCATGCATTATTGACTGTCACCTTGTATTCTGCACTCCCCTATAGACTATGATACACATAACATATTCTATCTAACTGTTAAAAATGTTGGCTTCAAATACGGATACACAACATAACATTATTCTTAATAAAACCTGTAAAATATAAATGCATTACTGTGTTTCATTTAGTAGAGACTTGAATCAACACCTGTTTTTTTTATAAAATGGATGGTTCACAATTTATTTTCTATCTAACGTCATATCGGACAAAAAATGGGGGCACATCATTTATCTTTCGTCAACTCCCCTGGATAGTCTTGATACCATACTTTTTATCTCTGCATACGGCATTGCTTTGCTGATTGCGCACCTGTACCTATTTAACGTGTAGGTACCACGGAGCAGTGTGCAACCTGTTATCTTGAGGTAAGTTTGCTCAACACTTACCATCAGACCCGACCGGGAATCGAACCCACGACCTTCTAGTCATAAGTCCAACTCCCCTCCATTCGGCCAAAAAAGGGGCACGTAGCAACAATAGCAACGCAATTTCGTCCTCCCACTAAAATCCCTCCTCGTCGTTATATTTTACTGTATGCTTGCAGTCAAATACATAACCAAAATGACAAATCAGAATATGTATACGGCGGGAACCAAAAGTTAAATATGACCCAAATATAGATAAGGCCATTTTGTATAGGAAAATGAAAAAATATCTTCAGCTATGTCATTATTGCGATAGGGGGCAGCGTGCTAAAGAGAACTGAGAACGAGGATTTGAGTTAAAATGCATGTTATTCTAAATGTTCCACGATCTTCAAATTGTATAATATCATCTGCTGGTCACGCATGAGAGTCAGGTAAAACACCCCGAGGCTAAACAAGAAGACGTATTGAACATTTAACATACAAATGTATTTCCTGGATGAAGTTATGGACCCAGAGGCATGCATGTATTGTAAAGAGGCTAATAATTATGTTAACATGTTAGAGTGGACATAAGCCATTAAAGTGATAAGATTTATTATACTGACATGAAGAATATACATTCAAAGTACGAATATAAACATGTCTGCGACTGTACGTAGACGGATAAGAACCACCGGGATACTTATACTTACATGGGGATTATTCACCCGAATCATCTTGACGTTGATCAAGGCTGGAAACGTCCCCCAGATAGACAGTTGTATTCCTATCATTGAGGAAATCACGAGAGACATGGCCAAGTACGAGCTTGAGGCGTTTATGCATTACCTCCACAACCAGCAAGTGTACGACCGGATTAGCAGGCGACAACAGCATCCTAATGGGACGACGGCGGGGGCGGCACGGGCGGACGGTTCGAGGATAGCACAGGTAGGGACGCTTTCCAGAGATTGTCATTGGTATTGTTTCACGAAAAATAGTTTGGCGAAGGCTGTTAGTAGGCTATAGCGAGCGGCTGGTTTTATTTTGACATTTCAGCTTTCATGGACTAGATCTACTCATGTCTGGTTCTAAAATGACCCGGCCTAAGGTGCGAAAATGTGCAAGGGCTAATAAAGTCTATTGTTTTATTCGTTTATATAACATTCTTAATGTGGTCATCATTGTCATACTAAATACTGTATATATGAAAATTGGTTTATTCTGATCTCATTCATTCTCAATGTCACATTAAACCAATTTTCATATATACAGTATTTAGTTTAATAGAAGTACATTAACAAAGTACATTACATGAAGTACACTATAGCTACCATAGGGCAAGTTTATACTTTGCAAATATCTACACTTCATGACAATCATATAATCATGAATATGTAATACGTTTTGTAGATATACTTATGCATATGACAGTAGGTGGAAGCAGTGATAGTTCAAGGTTTTCTGAATTAGAAATTTCAAATTAAGATAGCTATGTGGTTTTTAATATGAAATTTCTAATTCAGGCGTTCAATGCATTTTATATTAAGTATGGTACATATATAAAATGTGTGCATAGGTTACATAATTATATATGCAGGACACTAACTACTCATGTATGTGTGTAAATTAGGTGGTTTCTATATTTATTGTAAAGACTGCAAAGTTAAGACCAGAATTGAGAGGAATGCCATACAAAAAACGTGTAAAAACATCAATCACAGTTTGCAGACTATGTACAAGCCATTTCTTCTGTGCGGCCAGTTCAATAATTCGCGTAGTCTTTAATGATAAAAATATAAACTATCCTATACATTAATACGCTAATTTTTGGACTTTGTTCGGCTATATCCTCTTTAACCTGACTAGCTGGACGCCATCTGACTACAGGAGATCGTTCATGGTACTGTGTAGTTTTGCAAGAATATGTTTTTCATCACCAAAATGGCCCTGTTGTTGGTTAATTAGCGGGTTTATAGCAAAAATAGCAGACAGCGGCAACCGTGACAGCGTCATGTGGAGCAGTGTGATGTCATAAAGACCCCAAAGGCGTCACATGGTCTCAAATACTAGGGATTACCACCACTCTGCCAATTGGGCTATGTGTACATTAGAACCTTCAATCAAGACCACCTCTCATAATACACTACCTCTATTATAAGATGATTTATAACAGTCGCAAGTCTTTATAAGAAGACCATTGCAGACGTCCCTAATGACACCACCCTTATATTAAACCACTTGTCGCCAGTCCTTGGGCGTACTTAATACGGATGGTCTACTGAAGTGTGTGAGAATATCTGTGCCATGGAGAGCATTATGTGCACATTACCATGGACACTAATTTTTCATCCCATAGCTTTTGAATATAAGATGGCAAGTGCATTTTCAGAGACTAATGACTTACTTGAGATATACTTATATGAGCTCACAAATTGGAGTTAATTCAAGTAGCTCTCAATCTGCGCCAAGTATACTGCATCCAAGCTCAGAAATCCATAGCTTGATATGTTGCTTAACTTTTAGCTCATTGCAAACGATTCTAAATTGTGGTATAAGATCTTCCCTATCTCAATTTAGCTTCAGTCTTAAAGGTTGTTCTTTCTCCATATCATACTTGATACTTGGAAGGTGCTAATTTGTCAGTACAATGAAGTGTGCTAATATTATTTATCATTTATTTGTATGTACTAATGAACAAAAGTGGTCAGAGCTAACGTTACAGAGTATCACCCTTGCCCACAATTTGCACAAGGGTGGGTGTTAGAAAAAAGAGTGCTGTACTCATTTCATACACTACTCAATATATCCCTTTCCTATGTCCATGGAAGGCATTATACACAAACACTAACTTTTCCTACCTTAGCTGTGTCTAAAATGACTTGGGTGAGGCCTAATTGTACACACATATACATGGAGTGACTGTTCCTGTAGTCACGCTATAGTAATCAGGAGTATGGATCCTTGCAAGATTAATATAATTTATTACTATTATGGTTGGATTAATGGATGGAACCTAAGTGTTAAAAGGCCCTGGATAGTAGACTATAAACCATCGACATTTACATTTATTTATTTTTTCAAACGGACTATATATATGTGCATTGTGTAAGTATCAACATGTGTCTGTATCTGAGCTATGCCAATGTGTATGTGGCTTCAAGCAGGATGAGAGGTTGGTAATGTTAGTACCGGTGTGTGCTATCAAGTCATGGTTACTGTCAGGATGGGAAGCATGCTATCAGGACTTAGAGATCGGTGTCAGATTTGGGGCTGAGCTTTTTTAGGACAAGGGTTGGTGCTATCAGGACGATGGGTGGGAATGGATGGTGTAGACCAGTGGTGAAAACCCGAACCACGTAATATGTATTTGTTGGTAATTAGTGGTCTGGGGATGGTCGGATGTTGACAGGTACTATCAGGAAGTGGGTGGGTGGTGTCCCAATGCGGACATGGCGGATTGGCCTTTATTTTTGGAGGGTTGGTGTCTTGATTTTCTTTTCATCATCAACTGTTGCTATATGGTTTTGAAAACCTCCGCCAATGAATCATACTTAATGGTTATGTTTGCTGTGTAGTTAGTGTGTTAACAATATTTATGAGTTTGTAGTTTGCACTATCTAAATAAGAATACTTATACATATATAGCCAATGTTAGGGAAAAAATCACAATGCATTTGATTTTCACTGGCTATTACACAGCATGGTCACCCTGCAATGTTTACATAGTTAAAAGAATGCCTTTCAATGAATGACGCCTTGAGTTGATCTCGGATGTTGTGGATTCTGTCAGGGTACGTTCAGGAGGTGTCTTGGTGATGTCAGGATGTGGGCAAGTGTCATTAGGACAAGGGTGTTTGAAATTAAAATGCTGTAAAAACATATTTATACACTCACCAAATAAATATGTCTTTTTTCTATTCCCATGGAGGGCATTGTGTTCCCATTTACTTGGACACTAACATTTCCTCCCTTAGATTTTCATTTTACATGCCAAGTCAATGGATTTCACCAATGAATTAGTTAGGATTTACTTATACGATCATGTAACTGGAGTGATTCAATGTGATTCTCAGCATGCCTCTTTGACCACACGGGTCTAGTAACTAGTTATTAGTAGCATATTTTCGGTGCAATGCAATAATATGTTGCAATAATAGAATACATGTGTAGTATTTTTGTTGTTCAAATAAACCCAGTCTTATAATATTATGTCGAGTAACAGCAACAGTGCATCTGTTGACTCGTTCACGTACTCAGTATAAGGGCCATGTGCACATGCAACACACACGTCATACACGAATATTACTATCGTAGTACCAGATTGCGACACCAGGTGGCCACAATAAATTGCATTCTGGTACTAAGATTTTTAGCAATTATTTTGATACACCTTTGAACATCACTGATATATATGTACACGAACATTTCAATTAAAACAGAGTTACGTGTTTGACCCATATGTCCATCTTATATTACACACGAGTTGTCTTATCTGTGAATTATGGGTATTTTTATACAAACAAACTAAATCACGTGTCTTTTACAATGCACTGTGGGAATTTCTAGATGAACATTATAGACACTAAATTATTTCCTCGTCTACGCCATCACAGCGTGGCTAATCGAGACTAATATCACATAGCAGCGGAATATGGTACTACGATTGTACTCTAAATTCTAATGTTTCAATTAGGAAACAAGTCTGTTTGCAGACTGTGTACAACAACCGTACATTCCGAGTACCGACCTCGCTTCGCGCCTCTCGGTGCTCGTCTGCAGAGTGTGCCAGTGCCCGGGGCCTCATCTTGGACAGGGATGAGACAGTGAGACGCCGGTACCAGGCTGGTGTAAACAGGGCGTGCAAGCGCGCGCTTGCATGTGGAGGTAGGTACTGTGGTGGGGTAACTACTGTATTGACCATTTAGGTACTAAAATTGACAAGATATTTATGGAGACTAGAAAGCCCAAATTAAGGTAAATATTCCCTGGAATGATAAAAACTGGAATGATACCTGATTTTTACCCTTAATAATTATTACTGTCTGCAAAGTCAAGCAACCATCTTGAGGTTATTTGTGTCTTCATTCTGGGTCTCATAGGTGGTCCTAATATGTTGAGCTTTAGGTGTTCATTTATTGTCGTCCATTCACAAACTGAACTCTAACATAATTCCTAAAAGAAACTAGTATCAATATACAAGTACACTACAGTAAAAACAGGCTGCTTATATTCAGCAAATATCTACATAATAGAGAGGTTCTACTGTATATACATGTATACCACATAAATGATTGCATTTTGGCCATTGAAATACATACTTGTACCTATATTACCAAAGTCTGGGGATTGACAACAAAATTGAATGTAATATAACTGAACAAGACAATTTTTGCAACAGTAAGAGTATTTTGTTGAACTGGTACAGCATAGGCAGATCCAGATCCTGTGCACGCCCACCCCACCCCCCTTTTCCCACCAAACTACTTCATTTTCATAGGTTTTTTTACATGTCCGCCATCGATCGCCCGTACGAAACCCATGCAATCCCTGAAGTGCGCCCCCTCCCCCACATTGTACATAACCCATATATTTTCTTCTCTTTTTTTCCTCAAGGCAAACAGTACTGCTCAGGGCGACACTACAAGCAGCAGCTTATAGACATATGTGAAACGCAGGCGGATAAACTGCAACACCCGTACACATACCGCCTCCTGCCGGTCCAAGAGGGAATCAAGAGCGACTGTGTACAGGAGTGGAGCCTAGAGGAGCTGGATCAGGTAACATCGGTTCACATTTACCCTATTTGCTGTGTCAACAGCTCAGCGCAGGAATGCGGTTTCTGTTTTCATACACAGGCCATGTGCGTAGATGACGTCATTTGGGCTAAGTAAACAACGTAACATAATAAAACATAAATTATGCTGTCCATTATGCACCGCAAACTTCCTCTGCCAACTCTAATGGGCATGTTCATAAATTGGAATGAAACCATCTTTCTTTTGTCTGATAAACCCAGGAGGAACAAAGGTTTATGTATTGTTTTCGAATATATTGTTTACTCTACGCCTCCATTGTCAAAAACTGTGAGAAAATGCAAAATTTTAGAAGGATATGTTTTACCTAGAAGCATATGAAGATACCACTAGAGGCATCTTTGCACTGGGGTCCGAAATCATCAAAATGTCATTTTACCTGTATCATAGCTTTATTTTTGATTGGCCTAAAAGGGTTTTTCCTGAATTGTGTAATGTTATGACACTGACGACAGATAAAAACATTTAAAATTAACCCAGCTGCAGTAACATTGCAACAGGGGCACAAACATGGGTTTGAAGCAAAATTTAGCGAAATTTGGATAAAAGTAAATCTTTGCTTTTCAAAGAGAACGATGTATTATTAGAGAAACTTACAAACATTTGGGTCTAGAATCTATATAATTACGAAGAGCTACCACGTAGTACCTAAAACAGTCGATATTCTTCGGCCGGGGGGGGGGGGGGTAGCTAAGGTTACCATGACATTTGTAAAGTACATATTTTGAAAAGGCATGTTATTTTGCATCAAGCAAACCCATTTTGGCATGAGTTTGATTTGGTTTGATGTGCACAAGACGAGTTTGACACCTTCCCTCACGATAATTAAGATTTATTTTCAATGATAAACAAATTAAATGATCAACAACAAATTTGCATTATTTTCGTTTATCTTAATTATAAAAACTTGAACACTATATTAATATGAACACGTGAAAAATTTACATTGAGTATAAAAGTGCAAATGAATCATTAATATGTTTGAAACACAATACATGTAAAAAAAATATAAAAATATGCTAAATATTATAGTACAACATTAAAAAGTTAAAATAGTGTCAGTGAAGAAATATTTATATTTTTGTTTTAATATATCCCTCAAAAATCTTCGAATTCTCTCCCAAAAAATTGAACACCCTAATATTGTCTAAATTGTAGGGGGCATTCTTATCCTGGGGCAATGAAATAGCTGTTTGCGTGGGTGACTTGATTATAATTATCCACATGAGTTCACCCCGGTGAGTTTAAAACATTGGTTTATGAGAACATTTTGAATCTTTTCAGTGTAAGACCTACTAATGGTAGGTTATCAAATGATATATATCTATACTGTTTATTTCATTCCATTGATCACTGGTTTGGTTGCGGTGTTTAATAAAGAATTACCATGTGTAAAATAACGCTTTCATTTTTGTATTTTTAATGAATATTGTGCCATAAATACAAATATTTTAGATATTATACAATAACACATAATAGTTTTACAAAATAGAAATATGTTGCACTTACAATACTATTTATGATTAAAACATTCTCTCAACCTATTTTATAAAAAACACAAAACATAATGCACCCAAAGTATCACATACTTAATTGACATCTGATTCTCAGGCTTATCCTTAGAAACATTGTAATTCTTTATTGAATACCGCAACTCACATGTGTTCATTAGAACTGTTAATGGATTTTATAGGACTACATTATTGGACTGCCTACTATTAATTTAGTACGTTTCATACTGAAAAGATACTAAATGATCCCATTGACTAATTAAAGGGTTAAACTCGCCGGGGCGAAGTCATGTGGTTAAAACATAACCGAATCACCCACCGCCACACCTAATATCCTTGCTTATAATCAGCTCGCAGAAGTCAGTGCGAAAATATATAGTCTTAGATTCTTTTTCAACATTTAAGCTATAGTGTTACTGGTGATTCATACAAATCAATACCAACGTATACGTATCCCCTTACTAGTAAGACTCTTATCTAAAAAAAAATACAAAACGCTGTTAACAAATTACATTCTGATCCCCAATTACTGTGCCCGCAATAGAGATTAAGGTGTGTAAATTAAGTAACATAAAAGAGAATATTTATTTTAGTTTTCCTAAATTTAAGTTTGTGGAGGTGGTTACTTCATGCATGGTGACGTTATGTCACCGAATCCAAACAGACGCTGCGATTATAATCATCGCACTTGCAGCCACATATAAATATCATTTCATCAGCCTAAAATTCAACAACAAAAACAAAAGAAACATGCGTCAGAATTACATCTGGCAATAAAATACCAAAGCACTGACGACAAGGCAGACAGCAAAAGGTTTGGGTCCGCCCATTTTTGGACAGGCTGCCGAGCGCTGCCTATTCTCGGACGCGGTCCCACTACTGCCAGACACGGAGGCTTCTGCCTGCTGCCTCACGGCCCTGGGCCTGTACGCCTCTCATTAGACAACCTGGTCCACCCTGCCCTCCAACAAGGCGCCCATATTGATGTCTGGCTTAGTGCGGACGCCCGATCGACATTGGCTACACGCCCGGCGGGACTCCCGCCTTCATAGCGTCCCTCAAACCTGGCCCTCGAGACGCCGAGTTACAGGAGCCCGCCACGGCCCCCAGCCGGCAGCGTACGATCGGGGCGGACGTGTGCTTCTTCAACTTGCAGTGTGTGCAGTTTATAAATAGTTGCGAACCTTGATACATGCGGTTCGCTGGCGCAGGCTTGCATACGGAATAGCAGTTGTTTGCCACTGTGATAAAGGCTGTCTTATCGCCCAAGGCTGTGTGTATAGGGACTTTGAAGTGGTGCCACCTCATGAGCTTCACAATATTATTAGAGTAAACTTTGATATATATACGGACTTATATAGCTGCCGTACCAGTGTGCAACATTGCCTGTGCCTGTGAGAATGGACCATACGTTACATATGCATGTATTACAGATAATACAGGAGAGGAACTATCTTGGCCATAGGAAGTAGTGTTCATTTTAAATTTTGACAAAATTGTAATTTGAAATATAACACGCGTATACTTGTACTTACTAACGCAATTTCAGTCGAGTTCATGCAATAACTTTAGAGAGAATCCACTAATGATTCTGATGTATCATTGTATCATGTTAAAAATACACGTATAATTAAGTTACCCCCCCCCCACACACACACACAGACAAGATGCTTAGAAAATGTTCTTTTTTGTATAAGAAACACGGCTAATTCATGCAGTAGACCTACCACCCTAAGCCCACGTGCATGTGTGCACTACACGTACGCTAACATGTACATGTCCCAAGGGATTTTTAAAGGGATTATCGTCCAAGAAAGCACAATGATTGTGAACATTTGCAGGTGCCCGATGCTACATTATGTTAATCACCAGATTTCAGCCTAACTAAGGATGCTATATATTTTGGTTTTTTAAAAACCGCACTAATCATTGTGACAACGTGCAACATGACTAACTATAGTTAGTCTTATTTTTACATGTAATGCATTGACCTATGACCCAGGGGCGTGCGACAGGCGGGGGCAGTTCGTTCCGGGCGACGGTCAACCATCCTGCCACCGGCCTCACCAAGCTGTGCGCCGTCAGGTCAGAATGCCTGGTTAATTGCACTAATTACAACTTTATGAAGATTAGAGATCCAGATCTAGTAGTCTGGTAGATTTAATTTAACACATTTACACCCAATATTTATTAACTTTACATTAGAGATCTAGATCTAGTAGTCTGGTAAAATTTAACATTTAACAAATGTTAGGTTCAAACATTTATGTTTATGTTTTTCATCATTTTTCGCTATCATTTGTATATGAGATACAAGGCAACAATAATCGCCCAATAAACCTTGTTCAGATGACATTAGAAGGACACTTTGTTACGTTTAAATGAATGTATTTATCTTGACTTGAACACTTTCCCGTGTTTTACCACGTGCAGGGATCACCTGAGCGGCGGCATGTACTCGGTGTTGTGTCCGCGTATCACGGGCTGCCCCGTCACCCTTACCATCACCAGACTCTTCACCCACTTCATGGCCTTCATGGCAAACCAGCACAAGGTTGGTCAGGTCATCACCAGTATATTACCAATCGAACCACAATTGCACAAGTAGAGTTTACATCCAGATACGTTGCAATGCTTTGGTCTCATACTATAGCAACAGAAATAAGTTATACGCTTCAAATAGCAACCATGGATTCCCTTGTTATGAACATCTTTCTTTTGCCCCAAATCATATGTAATATAAGCTTTCAGACAGCATACGACTTTGACCAATTCGATCAGTAAAGATGTTTCACACACTATGATATAATTACTTTATATAACTTTGTACTTTGTATAACTTTAAATCTATTTAGTGCTCGGCTATTTTGACCTATTATCAGTCAATGACGTTTATAACCAGAAATGTTTTTTTTCAAGGTGGGGGTGCAGGCGGAGCGGACGGTCGTGTGGGAAGAGACACTGTGCTCTGACCGGGGCATGGATCCGGCGTCCGTGCCTGGGTGGCGGAAGCGCCCGGAGGACGGACACATGGCGTGGTACCAGATAGATGGGCGATGGAAGGTTAATCCGCTTGAGTTCGGGTCCAGGCAATACTACCAGCAGTGTTTTGACAGGCAAGTTGCGAAGAATCGGTATGTGTCAGTGGATGGCAGAACCCAGCAAACAGAGAGGGGCACACAATTTTATTAGTGAACATGTTCCACTAAAATATAGACGGAATACCATGTGACAGCATTGATGTAAATCTTATGTGACAATTGCACCTAACACTATTTTATCATCATAATAAGTACGAGATGCACTCTCGGTCTCTCAATCGCCCATATGATAGGTCGAGGCATACAATGTAACATTCACATGTAAGGTACTGCATCATCGACAACATTCTGAATGGCACGCACAAATGTACATGTATTGTCTCTCTTTAGTCAAAACTGTCAGAACTCCGTTGCACTATCAGATCCAAATTTTCAGAAAAGGAACCCGCAACCACTGGATTTTATCGGTTTCTTACAACCGTTAGCTCGCGGACATGCCAAAAAAAGAGAGCAAAAAACCAAGTCAATGAAATATTTGTGGGGGGAAAAGGGGTGGATGGGTTTCGGGTCACTTGCACCCACTAAATGTATAAAATTGTATCACGAAACTTGTACAGAAATTGTATTTATTGAAGTAAGCTATGCAAAAAGGACTGGGATTGTGTTGCTGTGTGCAGGCTGCGCTCCGTGACACTCCTGGGCGCCTCCCACATGCGCTTCCTCGCCGACTACCTGCTGGTGACTCTGGGGGACGGCGGCCAGCTGCCGCCCGAAGCCAAACACAGGCAGGACCTCGTCGGTGGCAAGGTCAGTATCAGAACCTCCAATTATGAACACTTCTTTAAAGAGACTACCTTTATTATAAAACTATTTATCGCAGTTCTGTAGTTCTTAATGAACAGACCGCCACCAGCCTCAATTTTAGAAACTTATATCTGTGAGATATAACTGGCGGTTGGGTTGAATGTGGTGGAGAGGTGGAGAGGTGCTACTGTACCTTGATCATTGGACACCCAGTGGCGGATCATCTTTATGTCAGACATGTCATCATTTGAGGAGGACAGGGAAAAGCAGTGACTCGGGGAGTGGTATGCACTCCAGAATTATTTGGACTTGATGCGCACTCACCTGTCCTTGTCCCTGTCACCTGACCTTGGAAGAAATCATTGCAAACAGTTTACCATAAGATGGTGACTGCAAACCTCCAGAGTTCATGCTTGGGGCATATACCATTACATGGTAAAAATGACGTACTTAATCGAAACAGGTCTGACAACAAGGGCCAGCACATTTTCATTATACTATGACCCTACTATGTATTTAGATTATTACTCCAATCAACTTTAAGTAAACTTAGAACTAAAAAAAATACTTGTTCATTTCAATGGATTTTCATGCATGCCATTTTTTGCTCCTAACTTCCCCGTTGTTTATTTGATATGAAAATCTATTTCGTGCTCCGAATGTTAATTGTACATACACGTAGTTCTCCTTTACTGTTATGTATGCTGCAGATACGTTACTTATACGGGACGGTACTGGGTTCAATTCTGACAAGGTTAAAGGAGTTGGTAAAAGGTGACCAGACGACGAAAACTGCAGAAGATGTGATTGTGTTTATGGGAGGAGCCTGGGACCTCAGGTAATTACAGAAGCCATAATAAACCAATACACATTTTACAACCACGGTTTAGCTCATCCTCACCATGAAATAAGGCACACAATATAGCCACCGGGCCCGTGGTAGCTGATTTTAGCTATGCGTAGCCGAATGAAATAAAAACCATTACACCCAACGCATTATATTTTAAAAATCTCTGCTGTGTGAACTATCCACTGCACTGTATGATGATTTCAATGTTATCATTATGAAACATCATTCAATGTCTCTCATGCTCATTTCAGACTTAATTAATGTGATAAATAATAGGCTATTCTTTGGTATCATAGTTTTTGTTCTACATACAGTGAATCATAATCATCAGGACAGTTATATAACATCAACAAACTACCCGTGTTTACTCCTGGATTTTAACAATTGCATCAATATATCATTCAAGCTGGGTGTATGATCTTCATGATTTCCTTTTTACAATTTAGAAATATTTCTAGTGCAATTGTTACCATTAGTCAAAGCTGTGATAACAACAAGAATAGCGCAACCAATCACAGGACGTTTTTACAAAAATCCTAAATACATGTAGCTAGAAAGGTATGACTAGACTTTGTCAATTAAGACCTAGTATTAATATGCAGCTTTGAGGTGGTCTCTACGAAGGTTTGAGAGCACGAGAACTGATCAAATCGTAGCGGTTGTCTCTTACTTTTAAAAGCGTGGTCTTCATTGCTAATTTTGGTGTAACTTCACAGGTATATGAGTCTGTCTCAGTACGTGCACTCGGCCCTGCCTGGCGTGCCTCGTGCCCTACACGCGGTGCGTGCGACGGGGAGCGCGTGGCGGAACGCACGCGTCGTGTGGGTGACCAACATGGCATTTCCCGACAACCACGTGGAGGAGCGAAATAGGCCAGTGATCAGCGCCGCGAACGGGGCTCTGTACAGAGTCGTGGACAGGTTATATATGCTCTTCTCAATTGCATTTACATACGTGTTAAGATAAATTGAGGTTTATGCATGGCAAAAGATATCCGCCATTTATCTTGCCACCTCATGGTGGTGGTCAAGTGACTGGGATGACAGCTGGACCATGTTATAGCAAAGAACGTTTGTGCAATAATTGATGATACAGGTGCTCGAATAGGTGGGCACGCCTTCCCACAACTCTTTTACATTAAAATATAAATATCAAAACATCTCGGGGGCTGGTATCAAATAGTCTTAAATTGCGCAGTGGCGGTTTTGTGGAGGATCACAGTCATCTGTTTATGAAGGGTTATTATTGCCCTGCCACGCCCATCATTTGCCTTTAAGGTGATTTCTTTATAGAGTACTTATATATTGTCTTTAAGTGTCACTGTCCGTGATTAAGGCTGCCAAAATTGTTTGTATGTATTGCTCATTGCAGCCTGGCCCCTGGGCTGCGTCCGGAGCTGTTTGACGTGTTCGAGTCGTCGGACATGCGCGCAGAGGAGGCGGTGGAGCTCACGCACTACCTGGCACGCCTCCAGAACTCCACCTTCATGTACGGAGACGTGGGCAGCGCACAGGCGCACGCACTCATGCAGGTGCTGTGCACTGGGGTGCCATTGAGGGCGGCGCCGGGATGACGCAAGCGCTCTCACCACAGTCTACAGGTGCATCGGCTGGTGCATATGCTGCACTGCCACAACCAGGGACCAGGGATGGCATGTCGTGATGTGACTTGGTGTAGTTGATGGCAATGTGCGTTAAAAGCATTTAGCACACTCGGCTTTGAGTCATCCATGTGTAATATAATGATGATATCGTGATGATATCATAATGTAGACTCGCTAGATATCGGTACTATGGGCGTCCTTGATTCCTTGATCATCCTTCGTTGAGTAGACCTCGGAGCGCCAAAAACCTCATGGCAGGTGTCCCAACATCAAAGACGGACTGGCCGTCAGTTTACCTTGAGAAGTTGCTGCGACAACACCGTAGGACCAACACCCCTGAATCTCGTGGATTCAGGGCCTTTTCTAGCTATACTCACGTACTAATAAGCCAACTAAACCCTCTTGCATACGTGTCTTAGGTTTGGTTGCCTCTTTCGGACGGTCACGGCTCGGCTCGGTCTGAACCCGTCGCTGCCAACACCCGTGCGAAGTCCTCCCCGTGTCTTGTCCTGGGTGAGGCCCCTGTATGACCGTAGTGTGGGGCCCTGTCTCATTGGATAGCAACACAACGAGAGGGAAAGGCGGTGGGAGTGCCTCGAAAAGTACCAGGAGCAGTACACGTCTGGAAAAACTTACACGCGTATATGATGTCCGTATATGATTGACAGAAATCTCACGGATTATTATAACGCTTTTTAAAAATCTAGACTATGTGGTAACCATAAAATTCCATCCAAAGTGTTGGCCTTTAAGACAAGCCAAGCAACAAAATCAGTTTCCACATATGATCCAATTACGCCTTTGTACTTGAAAGAGCCCCCACCCCTCCCCCACTCCAACACCCCACCCCACCCCCTTAAAATTGTATCGCCCTGCCGCACCAAAGGTCCTGCTACGGAGAGCGTCAAGTCGCGCCATAGCCTTATAGGGCGAGATCGAGCTGGTTGTTCATGTGATTTCATCTTTTTGTGACCTGCCTGTGACCAATATGGCTTGGACAGCCCATTCATGTTCTTGTCTTGTTTTTACTAAGTCCATTCACAATGTGATGGCCAACTTGTAGTGTTAATGAGAATCACATATTGAGTATCATATCTGTAGAGAATCACGAGTGAGCGCAAGCGAACGAGTGATTCTCTACAGATATGATATTTCTCATATCACACCCAACCCAATATGATAACCCTTTTCTCACACTCCACCCTCGAAATCATATCAGAAACATATTTATTTTATTCTGTAAACTCAAACTATGCATTTCAATGTCCAAGTGCGGTATATGCAAATCAGCTTGCAACATAAAAATGAACTCAATTCAAGAGATGGTTAAAAGGTCACAAACACGGTCTATGCATATAAGTAAAGTCATTTTACCCACCCTTGTGGGCCGCTACATCTGAGAGGGGTAGATTGTATTTTCAAATACATATTCTACTTCTGAAACTTTAAAAACATATATTTTACTGCTAGTGAAATAGAATAAAGTTGTGATGTAAAACAGAATTAAATAATGTTTGCACCAAAAAAATGAAAATAAATGTTTTAGCCAAGTCACAGAACCTGGCCCCCCTCTCAGATAATTAACTCGTCCAGCCATCTGAGAGGGGTAGGTATTTTTTTAGAATGGATATTTTACTTCTGAATATTTTCAAAATAAACATTTTACTGCTAGTGAAGCACAATAAAGTTAAGATGTAAAACGGCAAAAAATAATGTTTGTTCCACAAAGTTGAAAATAACTAGTTCTGCCAAAGACTAACGACCTAACCCCCCTCAGATAATCAGCTCGTCCTATGATGAGGAATCATAGTAAATATCACACCACTTCTTTTGACCAATCGGCGCGCTTTATAGCACGAGTTGTAAATATTATAGTAAAAGTGGGCGGAGTCTAACTACTACGTTACCCATATTTGGACATATAATACATATTTGGACGGGGTGATATTTTTTCCGGACGGGGTGATATCAGGTATATCAGCACCGCTCTTCATTGATAAATACAGCTTGGAGTGTGAGAAATCACAATATCTACCAACTAGTTGTGCCTTGATTTACGCAATACAAGTGAACGTCATCGAACAAGTATTATTTGATGGTTTACAAATAAAACATATTTTCTCATAACGTTGTCAAATCTTAAATGTGTTGATTCATTGAACATAATGTATTGGTGTGGACATATTATATCATGGTTTTAGAATTGACATGGTCACGTCTATAATTCAACTTACACGTTCTTTCATTAGACCGTCTTTCAGTTGAGTGTTCTGTTATGTTTTGTTTTTGTGTGTTTTTTCTGGCTTGTTTTATAACACGTTTTATTTGGTTATTTCAACGATTATGTTGTAACTTTATTTTATTACCAAAACCATTACCGTTAAAATAAGTTTGATGAATTCTATAACGTGATAATCGAAATGTCCGCACTATTGATAGCATTGATAGTTGGTACTTGTATGAGTGAATACGAGCACGTTTGATTTTATGTTCATTCTATTAATTTTTCATGATCCTATTCTTCTTGTTGAATAGAATAAAACTAAAAAATTCCCCAGGATATCTTTTTAAAATATAACTATTATAAGTTTTATTGTAACTTTAAAATTGTAATATTTACTTAAAACTAGAATATTTGGTGGCTATTAAATTTTGCGATTTTCATCTGCATATTATTTTGTGACTATTTAATTTTGCGATTTTGATCGATCCTGGACCTACTTTACATAGGTTATTAATGTTTGCTGACTATTTAAGTTTGAGTTTTTGCACCTACCCACGAAATTCGCAAATTAAATCTAGCGCAAACATTTCTAGTTTTACAATAACTAAATTTTACACATTTGTTGGAATGATCAGAAAGTGAACATAGATGATAAATAGGATGTGACGTAAGCTAAAAGAATGTTTAGTATTTTTGTGGTAGTTAATGGGGCAAGTATAAGAGAAGTAGTTGATAGTAGACTAATGCAAATTCATGTTATGATCATTAAAATCTAGTAAAAACTACACCTTTGGATGCAATTAGCAGAAATTGATTTACACAGTGGAGCTATTCAAGATCAGCAAGAACCTAAAATGTATTCACTAAAATCATATTTGTTTTTATAACCTGAATTCAATATTTGAACTACAACAGGTCCTCTCATTGTAGTTTTGTTTACAGGTCGTAACTGCTGGTGAAAAGTTAGTCAAAAATTTTAAATACCGAATTTTCTAAATTTTATTAGCTAAGTGCTTTTTAATAAATATTTTCCTCATCAGAGCTAAAATATCCAAATATTACTAATTATTAATTGGATATTTTAGCTCTGGTGAGGAATCTATTCATTCAAGAGCGCTTAACAAATAAATTCTAGAAAATTCAGGAATCAAAATTATCTTTTCAACCAACCTTTCACCAGCAGGTATACTAGGTATAAACAAAACAACATGCTTGTTCTGATCTAAAATATAAAACACAATACACACTGGACATTCATATTTAATGTATTGTAAGCAAAATAAAAAATACAAGCACAAATTGGGCTATTTCCATACCTGAAAAAGGTTGAACACTTGTGTGCCAGCATCATAGAGCACTTACATTATTTTACATGTTTGTACAATAATTTATATTATTATTTTAAACCAAAATTGCTCACGTCATACATTCAATATTCAAGCGTATATATATCATAATATTAATTGAGTTGCTTACCACATAGACTTGAGAAACACATAATATATTATTCACTCATACAAATAAATCCTCTACTGAAGTCTAGAAAAATACGTCTCCAAATAACAGTAATTTAGATGTAAATGTTTGAAGGAAGCCATGTTGGTGCCATTGATTGGCTATCTACCACAACCATAATGTGAATAGCTATCGTCAGCATGCTTTTCCATCTGACAGGCACAATGTATATCATGTATATCCTACCACGACTACCAACACAT